>VWYO01016350.1:31800-90783 GCA_013400275.1 Rhadina sibilatrix | reverse complement strand
AGAGAGAGAGAAAGAAAAAGAAACAAACAAAACAAAAAGAGACAATGATTTGCCTTTAGAACGGATGTTTACAGCTAAGACCCTAAAGGGTGGGGTTTTGAGTCAGACACAGCCAGAAGGAGTCCAGCCTGGCAAATATCAATTAGTAAGACTCAAGGCTCACTGCTTCAACTTTCCCATTCCTGCCATTCAAACCACTGAATAGGTTTAGCACAGAAATATGCTTGGCCTTTAGCAGCCAAGGCTTTACTGGCCAAGTGAGCTGGTTGTAGAACACTGAAACTGCAGCATTACAGCAGCCTAGAGTCTGTTGGATTAATTAGCAGCAGCTGCTACAATTTAATTGAATAACATCCATAAGCTGAACAGAGGAATCACTGCAAGTTGGAAATAACTGTGTAGTACTTGTGATTGTGCCCTTTTGGAAAGGTGAAGCAGCAAGCTGTGTCTGCTCAAGAGCAGACTCACTGCTGGATTTTAATGCATAAGAGCAGTTTTTCAAGGATTAGATCCATCCCAGAAGACAATGAGTTCTGCTGCTACCCACTCCAGATGTATCACTCCTACTTTCCTCTAGGAGAATCTTCATTTAACTGCCAAGTGAATAAACTTACCTCTAGGAGTGGTCACTAGATTATGAACATATTGGACAAACACACAGAATTGAAAGGTGGTTTCCTACAGCCTCAGCAAGTGCACTTGCACAAGACAGGTTAATCCCAAGGCACAATCTGCCTCTAGTAAGACACATCTTGTGACATTAGAAAGTTGTTTCAAGTTACAGAAGTGATTTTCTCCATTTATTTTGAACAAATTCACCGTGCCATTAGAAATCAGCTACCAGCATTAGCTGCAGGCTAGGCCAGGCTGCTCCTCCCTCACGTCCTGACACCCACAGACAGCTATTCCAATACCACTATCACACCGATGGGAAGTATTCATATGAAATCCACTATGCCTTTTTAGCTGGCTGCTGCTCCTGACTCCCAGAGTATGTTGCTTCATCCATGTCAGAATCCCCTCGGTCAGAATATTCCACAGGCTCCGCCAGCCCGGGCCTTTTGTTTTTGGCTCGAGCACTGTCCGATGAGGATCTCCTCTTCTCCACCGCTCTGGAGCCCCCAGCCTGGGCCTCCTGCTGGGCTCTCCCACTCGCACGTTTGCCCAAGAAGCCGGCTGGCTGGCTCTGGGGCAGGCTGGCACTCTCGGTCCTGGAATCCTGGGAGCTCAGGCTTCCGTCCCGCTTGCCTCCCGACAGCCCGGAGAGGCTCCCCGAAACCGGCCGCTGGTGACCGTGGCACCGGCTGCGCTCCTCCGAGGAGGACTCTGCCTCGTTGTCCTGCACCGAAGAGGGCCTCCTCAGGTAACCCCTGGCTCCATTAGTGACATGAGCAGTGTTAGATGATGCTGAAAAGCAGGAGACAAGACAGCCATCAGCAGCTGGCAGCACCTTATCTGCAGCAGGACACCTTCTCTCAGCTTACAGCCCGGTAAGGTTTTACCCGCCGGATATCCCGCAGAAAGCTCTGTGCTCACACCACACCCTGTGTGCCCTGGCCAAAGGTTACCCTGACACGCCTCCTCATTCTGTCTCTGAGCACAACTCCGAGGCCAAGCTAGCTGGGGCTGCCTACAGGAGAGGCTGCAGATCCCTGTGGGAGTCCAGGGCATCCCTTTGGATACCCTGGACGGTCAGAAACCTGTACAGTGGGTTTTGAAACCTGTAAAGGGGAGGTCTGGGATCTGTACAGGGGGGTCGGAGACCCTGGCACAGAGGCCAGAAAGGCAAGGGCTTTGACTTTAGTCCATGGGAGGGACTCCCAATNTTAGTCCATGGAAGAGACTCCCAACATTGGGAGAGGAGTTACAAGCCACAAAGTGTAATAAAGGGTAGTATATTTTTCACATTTGGGTTTCTAGAATAGGTGAATGGGGACAAGATGGAGGATTCTGGGCGGTGCCCTGGGTTCTTCTTCGTCTCCACCTTCTGCTGTGACGGTGGCACAAAGCAGCTTTAGAGGGATGGGGTTAGTGTAGAAATGACCTGCTTAGTATAGAATGTAGATATTGGTTTGTAATTGTAAATAGTAAGTATGTAACAATCTGTATAAGAGATGATGTGCCTCCCTCAGGGGGCAGAGTCTTCGCCTGGTGCCCGTGCTGTGAAGACCTTGGCCGGGCACAGGGAAAAAGGGAAAAGATAAAAAAATAACAAACAACAAGAAGAACCTTGAAAAAAGAACATCTGAAGACTCCAGTTCATTTCTGCATCTGGCTTGGGGCTTTCAGAGGGCAAAAGACACTTAACCACTTCCCTACCTTTGCACAGCTTCTCCTTGGGCTGGGAGATGACGAGCGTCACGTCCTCGGGAGCATTCTCCAGGATTTCCAACGCTGCGTGGTGGCTGACACCTTCCAAACTCGTGCTGTTTATGGAGATGAGGCGGTGTCCTGCACAAAAGGGGTTGCTCAGATGCAGTCTGACACCTACATGTTTACCCATCAGTGACCAACAACGTGGAGTACAGGTCTGTACACAGTGCATGGACTAAAAATGACTGAACTTCAAGTGACGCTGGAATAGGGAACTCCAATCATGAAAAAAAAAAGCCAAACCCCAAACCAGACCACAAAAACTGGTTTTATTTCCTCTTTTTAAATCTTTATATGTTATAATATATAAATCTTTATATATTATTTCTACCTTCTCTTTTGCTGTTTAAAAAAAAAAAAAAATGAAGCAGAAATCGGAAGTAAAATGAGCAATATGCAGGTCAGTTCAAGACATGGACTAATATGAGAAGGAAAAAAACCAAACATTTTTCTCATCCTCCCCCACTACAGTTACAGTTTTGGTATATGGTTCCATTTCACTTTTTTCAAAATTCAAAGTAGGGGTACTGAGTTTTAAAAACTTTAAATTACAATGCACCTGCAAGGCAGGCAATGGAAAACAAAGCCCTTATCTTTATATGTAACTGCTACTTCAAGGTTTATAATTTTTACATTGATTTGTATGATTGCTGTTTTTATACAGTTTAACAAAGAAGTATCACTGGTTCTCAGAAATTATCTGGAAGGTAGCTGAAGGTCATCATTGTAAGGAACTGTGATACCCAGAGCCATAGATGGAATTTTATGCTATTCACCTGGTTTTAGAGTTCCTTCCAGATCAGCTGGCCCTCCAGGAATAACTGAGTGAATGAAAATTCCCAGATCAAGTTTCCCTGTCTTCTCTCCCCCGACTATTTGAAAGCCTGTGAAAAAAAAGCCCAAAGCAGGCAAAAATGTCCGTGATTGCCATGTAACTCAATGCAAGTCCATATTTTAGAACAAACAAAAACTTAACCATTCTAATAAATGTAAAGTAAAACACCCCAGACATCTCAAATTTAAATCCAGCCAACCAACAGCAAGGATTTTTTGACTAAGTTCTATTGTATACCCTTGTTTTAAGCAATTGATTTAGACTCTGTCTGTCTGTTCAGGACACTCCAGCAAAGGCTACAGAAAGCATCTCTGGCAAGAGAAACACACAAACAGATGAACTGAAATGTACATTTGCTTAGCAGATAAAATATTTTTTCTGTCACATAAAAATTTCTGGTTTTCTCCATCGCTCAGTGTCTCACACAGAAGTTGGACTCTGGTCTTAGAGATCTGAGTTTTCCACCTCCCTGTTTTATTTTGAGGCTTCTAATCTATTTCTGTTCATTCTACCATGTTAACCTGGGACGGATGTTCCAGAGGAAAAAAAGAAATAAAGTAAAAGATATCAGCTCTTCTCTATTCCAGCTAAAATAGCAAAGTGCCATAAATTGCATGGAGAAGAAAGAGGAGAAACAGCACAGTTCTTTGATTTTGTTTTTTCCTTTTTGCTCAACTTGTACATTACCGTGCAGTATAAACACTAAGTATTATTGTCTTGTAGGCTTTTTTTCCCTTTCAAATTTACCCTACAGTCTGATTTTCAATGACAGAACAATGTCCTTAAGGACACTTTAGAAGTCTTCCTAAAGCACAACACTGACACCAGATTTTTCATGACTCATACAGGGAAGAATTATGTGGGTTTATGAAAAAACCTCAGTGGCAGAGGAAGGAATATAATGCAAATATCTCATCTCCCAGCCTCCTTAAACGTCAAATCTGTGTTCCATCTGATATTACAGGAATAAGGAAAACACAATTAGCACATAATACTTTTATTGTGTCTTTTTTTAAAAAAAGCAATCATTTAAAGTATTTGTCACAGCTCAAAGGCTGTGAGATTTCACAGAGACAAAACTTTATACTGAGCACAGAGATAAACTTTAAAGGTCAACTTCTAGGATGACTAGTTCACAATATAAATATTATCATCCATTTACAATATGGCAAAACTGAAAAACAGACTTGCTTAACATCACAGAAAGTGCATTTTAAATGCCTTCAAAATCCAGCTACTGCCTGCACTGCTTTACTCAGTTCTACAATAAATGCTTAAATACAAACCAGAACACTTAGTTTTGTTTTTGGCTTCTAGAATACGTGTCAATGGCAATTTTGAAGCCACTTACCTAAGCCAAGCTTTTCATCCTTTTTCAAGTTCACCAAAGTGATCTCTCTCTCTGGTGTGGCAACTCTGTTCTGTGTTGTTTGAAGGGAGTCAGCTGTAAAGCCAAGACTTCATGATCAGACACTATCTCAACACTTCCCTTCAGGTTTGCTTTAAAGCTCTTTTCCATTTAAAAATATTACTTCTCTGATAACCTGAAAAGCTGTTTCGATCTAGTGGGTCCAACTTTCATCTTCTAAGCCATGGCCAAAGACAGAAAAAAACCCAAAAACAAACTCCACAACCCTTCTAACCACACTTCCATCTTCAGCAGTTAAAAATCTTTTACTGCTCCTAAGAAAAGCAGCTAGCACAGTCTCGAGGAGGGACAACACAATCAAGCCCTAGAAACTTCAACTTCGTTAGTCTCAGTTCAGGAAAATATTTAGATCTGTGTTTATGTGCTCTGCTCATAGGTAGGGAGGATGCAAACACATTGGTAAAATTGAAACTGAGGGTCATTATATGAAATTACTAAAAGGTTACTCAATGAGTTCTCTTAATGGTGTCTCTTCATTAAAAAACAACCAAAATTAAAGACATCTACTAAAACGCCTCTTGCTTAAATTTACTCCCTCATTTGCAATTCTGCAGGCTGCTGATTCCACCTCTTCTAAAATCTGAGCATCCTCAGAACAGAACTCTGACTCCTGAGGCTTCCCATCAGGCTGAAGTAGACCCGGGCATTTAAGAGAATAAATTATTCAGGAGAATAATTTGGTGAAGAAAAAAAAAACCCCAAAACCCACAAACAAACACCAACAAAAACCCCCACCCCACAAATCAAACAAAACAAAACACAAACAAACAAGCCCAATCTCCTGAAACTCCAGGAAACACCAATACAGTGCAAGTCTGAAGTCATTTGGTCCAGGAGCACCTGGGATCCTTTTGCCCTAAGTGCAAGAGGCAATCCACAGCTGCAGAAACTGAACGAGCTCCAGACACCACTACAAGGAGAGAACAAGTGATGCAGGAGAGTGCAGCAGACTGCACATCACCCAGAAAAGGAGTTTTTTCTCCCACAAAACCACATCAAGCCTAAAGAGTGAAAGAACTAAAAAGAAAACACAGAACCAGTAACCTCCTAAGTAAGGGAAATGAGCTCTCAAGAGCATGATCTGGAAGGTAAGAGCACCCTTCAAGTCCCAAACTAAGCAGACACTATTCATACTTGAAAAACATTATACAGAGATGTCAAAACCTCCCCCAAGAAGCAATCCAAAATAAATATTAGGAGCTGCATTCAGGAAAAGGTCCTACCTAGCTAACTGGCAGAGGTACTTAAGAATACCAAAGACACAGGACAGGAGGAACAGGGAAGCATTTGCAAGTGACAAACTGACTGAATTAATTACTTATCCACTTACCACTCTCTTTTAATGCTGCTGATGACAGAAGATTTTCTGAAGTATTCATGCTAACACCTGTGGCATGCATGGAAGTATTAGACACAATTATATATATATATATTTTTTTTTTTTTTTAAATACAAAAGCTACCAAGAACTATTTCAGACTTTACACTGTTCACATGAGCTCATTCACAATACCGAACTACTTCTTTTAAAAATGAATAAACATAAAACTAGCTTTGTATTAGCAACTCCAAATTACTCATGTACTCTAGTTGTACTTCAAGGTTCAGAGAGATGGTAGCTCATGCAAAGGTAATGAATTAAAGGGAGGAGAGAGGTTTGGCCTTTATGACCATGACTAACTTCAGATAAAAGTAACGGATCTTAAGCAATGAAGTCAAAGAGTAAATTTTCTAACAATACTGGTTATTGAATATGCTGAACCTAATAAACCAACACCAACAGGACTCTTGCAAGATTTTTAAAGGAACAAATAAGCTGCTGCAGTAACAAGCAATTTGAACTACTTCTATTTAAAATCGTTTGCACATAGAATTGTATCTTCTTTGAAATTATCACAGCCAAGCATATATGGCCCTACTTTAAAGAGGATAAAATAATAAATGTACCAACATATGAAAGTAAATGAGGGAAGATAATTCAAGCTTCTCAGGAAAGCAGCCCTGACCTTCTCCAAACCTACAAACCCCAAAGTTTCATCTGATCCATGCAAAGAACATATGCCCCTCAGCACAGGCTGGGTGATTCTGCAGGACTCTGACATGTAGCCAAGACCCTCACCACAACTGCTGTCCAGAAGATGAGGGGAAAGCACATGATCATAGCAATTGTAAAACTAAAGGCACAGGGTAAATGCTGCAACCAGTCACTACAGAACCTGCACTCCTCATCTCACTCATCAGCATTTATGCTCTCAGTACTGAAAATGCATCATTCCCAAGTCAGTCTTGGCTTCAAGTGCACTGGGAGCAGACATGGGATGTCATACTCTTCTTTACTTTTCTTCATTTGTTCATAATGATCCCCATCCCCAGAAACTTAACCATTTTCCACTTTTTTTGGGATGTCCTGTAACCACAGTAATGCCAACCAGCAGCTAAGGCTGCAAATATTTCAGTCATTGTAGTTTCTATTGTTACAGCAGGGAAGCTTCTAGAACCAGAAACTGGTAACACACAGGTATAAAAAATTCATGTTTAATAACCCAGTGTTAGTTAAAATGCATTTAGCTGCCCGGAATGTATTTTTTAAATGTGAACTCACTCTTTTAGTTAATATTAAGACTGTTTCTGTGCACTCCAATCCTTGCCAAGAAAATGGAGTAAGTACATCAGGCTTACCTCACTACAAAAGTGTTTTTGTGAAAAACCCACTGTACTGCAAAAAAATTTTAACTAATTTATTATATCTAAAAAAAAAACCAAAACAACCCAAAACAACCCAAAAAAACCAAAACAAACAAACAAAAAACAACAAACCACCAAAAAACCAACCAACCAACCAACCAAAAAAAAAAAAAAAAAAAGAAAACAGAAAACTCCAAAGTGTGGCGTTACTACTTAGAGGCTGGCCAGTACCCAGCTGATCCCAAACAATCACTTCCAAAAAACCCCTCCCTACATCCTTTCCACAGAAAACACTAAAAAAGTTCAGCCCTCACAAACAAACTGTGAAGACTAGCAAATGATTGAAAGATCCACAGAACCAAATGGCACCCTGAAGTGACAACCTGGAAGCTGTTAACTGCTACAGCTTTTACTTTCCACTCCTGTGCACAGACTGGTGCTGACCAAAGGAGGATTTTTTTGGATTCACTGCAGTAACAGCCTGGATTGCTTTAACACGTGACACTCTGCTCCCACTTTCAAATCAGAATATTACCATCAGTTAGTAACTATATCAAAGCATTACAGCCAAAGCAATTTCAGAGGTTAGTTAGTAAATACAGTAAGATTATTTTTTGCATGCTGACCTACAACATAGGCTTGACCGGTATCTTCAATGGATGATGAGTCTGATTCATTTTTCTTTCTTTCAGGGCTTCTACTTAAACCTGCATGAGATTTTGAACTTAAAGGGGAGAAGGAGAGAAGGGGAACCAGACAGAGGGAAGAGGAAGTTGGGAGAGGGAAGGATCAATGTAATAAAATAATGGCATGAATAATAAATCAAAACTGATGCAAAATGTACATTGACTGTACACAAAGATTCTGCAGGGTGGTCAGAGAGACTCTTACTTGCTCGGTTTTAACGCTCCCGTTGCCGATCCAGCATCAAATTTTGGCATTTGCTGAAAGACCCTTCCCATTATATCTTCTATTTTTTTGGGGGAAGAGTCCAAAGCAGCAATAACGTTTTTCCTCAGGGGGTAAGCAGAGATGTGGCTCTGGCTCAGGTCGTGAAACGACTTGCTCATAACTCTGGGTCTTTCCTCCCATGGGCTCTTCTCGTTCTTGTCCCTTGCAGAGGCAGGGAGAGGCTGGAAGAGCGAGAGCTCGGAGCAGGACAGTCTCTTCAGGATCTCAGCTTGGACAGACAGGGGTCGAACAGCCAGTCTGTTCAGAGTGCTGCTGGCCAGGCTGCCAGTGCTGATGGCCCGGCCCATGTTGAAGCCTTTGACAGAGTCCGCGTGAAGGTTCAGGCTCCGAAATGAAGCCCTTTCTGTAGAAGTTAAAAAGGAAAAAATAAAAACACAACAATTGAAGTTATTCAGTAGAGCTAGTGTGTACTCAGTACACCTTGTGTAAAGCACGTTTTTTAAACAACCAACTCACACAAAATGTATTTTCTTGAGACGCTTAGCATCATCGGAGATACATAAACACACGCCATGGAATTTTCTCAGGGAAGCCAAGTTTGGGGTTTATGACACTACACTAACCCAAGGCCCAAAACCACAGGATATTTATCCTCTTATTAGCATGAAGCCTGTCAGGCTGCTGTGCCTTACACACAGGCACATCATCTCCTGCAAAACAAATAATATCCTGAAGCCAAATGACCTTGGAAGACTACACTTCCTGTAATCTGCTCATAAAGCCTTTTCCAGGATTTGAACAGATAGGGCTCCCCCATCTCCACACTATCAGATGCTACCAAGCCTCCATCCATCCATTGCTTTGTTCTCTTTGCATGAGCCCCCCCACATTTAGAGAACAAGAAGAAGAAGGAGGCTGCAAGGCCGTGAGGGTTTGGCAGTATCTCTGCCTGGTTACAGAGCACCAGTCCACTCTGGTGCACTTGAGGACCTCCCCTGCCACACAAACATCCTAGCACGAAAAGAAGTGCTGACTGGGGTTTGCCAGACTTTTTGACTCATTAGCAAGGATTCCCTTAAGCAGCAGCAAGAAACAGGTCTTGGACTGTAATTAAATTACTGTCAGCGGAGTCGTGGGAACTGTCTGGGTGGATGTTCTTAGCTGAAAGCAAATTCAGGATAATACATCTTAGCCTAAACCCCTCTTAATTCAGAGCAAAGCTGAGCAGGGCTCCTTTCTATTACCCTAACTGCCTCCTAAGGCTAGCAGTTAAGTTCCTGTGGCTTGGCTCTCAGACAGGAACTTGATAAGCTGTGGCAACTTGTTGGCTGGTTGGAGACTTGAAAGGAAATCAGGCCACCTGAACCCTTCATAAACTTCACTGATGCCTTGGAGTCAGTTCACAGGGAAGTCTCAGGAAAAGGAATCCTCAACTGCATATACATTTCTGATTCAGGGTTACCCAGGGGGGTTTTCTAACCCTACATACATGCAGGAAGCAAGTTGCTTTAGGAAGCTGCACTGTAACTCAAAGGGAAAATTCTACTTTTTGGTACATGTCACCCATTAGGTTTAATGGTAAATACTGTGGTATTTAGAAAAGAGTGTATTTGACAAATGCAGCCTCAGTCCTGCCATTCCAAAAGACTTTACTGCCACAGTAACTCAAGCTTCCTCTGTAACAGGCATAGAGTTGGTGAAGATTCGGTTGTGGAAGGTATGTTTTTCTGCCCTTTCATCAGGTGAATTAGTACACAACTACCACTTCCTTATCCATACCAAGCATGTCTTCTAGCCACAGCCACCAGACTAGATTAGCTACAGAAGAATGATTTTGCCCAATCAGACCAGAAATCCACAAATCCCAGTTTCCTGACTCTGACAGAAGGCATCAAAGATACCTGCACTTGCTGTGCTCCCATTAGGGGGAAGAGTACCCTATTAAAATATGCTGAGGTCTCTTCTCTTGATATTTACCCTTTGAGAACATCAAACAGAATTTCTATGGATTTCAGATGAATCCTTTCACATCTTTAACTATATTATACAGGCATTAGGCTTTTCAAACCTTCTGCCAACACTGCAACTGAAAATTCTCATGTACTCAAAACTCATTGTCTGTAAGGTTGACTTAACCCTCATTTCATTTCTTTTTNTGCATGAGATTTTGAACTTAAAGGGGAGAAGGAGAGAAGGGGAACCAGACAGAGGGAAGAGGAAGTTGGGAGAGGGAAGGATCAATGTAATAAAATAATGGCATGAATAATAAATCAAAACTGATGCAAAATGTACATTGACTGTACACAAAGATTCTGCAGGGTGGTCAGAGAGACTCTTACTTGCTCGGTTTTAACGCTCCCGTTGCCGATCCAGCATCAAATTTTGGCATTTGCTGAAAGACCCTTCCCATTATATCTTCTATTTTTTTGGGGGAAGAGTCCAAAGCAGCAATAACGTTTTTCCTCAGGGGGTAAGCAGAGATGTGGCTCTGGCTCAGGTCGTGAAACGACTTGCTCATAACTCTGGGTCTTTCCTCCCACGGGCTCTTCTCGTTCTTGTCCCTTGCAGAGCCAGGGAGAGGCTGGAAGAGCGAGAGCTCGGAGCAGGACAGTCTCTTCAGGATCTCAGCTTGGACAGACAGGGGTCGAACAGCCAGTCTGTTCAGAGTGCTGCTGGCCAGGCTGCCAGTGCTGATGGCCCGGCCCATGTTGAAGCCTTTGACAGAGTCCGCGTGAAGGTTCAGGCTCCGAAATGAAGCCCTTTCTGTAGAAGTTAAAAAGGAAAAAATAAAAACACAACAATTGAAGTTATTCAGTAGAGCTAGTGTGTACTCAGTACACCTTGTGTAAAGCACGTTTTTTAAACAACCAACTCACACAAAATGTATTTTCTTGAGACGCTTAGCATCATCGGAGATACATAAACACACGCCATGGAATTTTCTCAGGGAAGCCAAGTTTGGGGTTTATGACACTACACTAACCCAAGGCCCAAAACCACAGGATATTTATCCTCTTATTAGCATGAAGCCTGTCAGGCTGCTGTGCCTTACACACAGGCACATCATCTCCTGCAAAACAAATAATATCCTGAAGCCAAATGACCTTGGAAGACTACACTTCCTGTAATCTGCTCATAAAGCCTTTTCCAGGATTTGAACAGATAGGGCTCCCCCATCTCCACACTATCAGATGCTACCAAGCCTCCATCCATCCATTGCTTTGTTCTCTTAGCATGAGCCCCCCCACATTAAGAGAACAAGAAGAAGAAGGAGGCTGCAAGGCCGTGAGGGTTTGGCAGTATCTCTGCCTGGTTACAGAGCACCAGTCCACTCTGGTGCACTTGAGGACCTCCCCTGCCACACAAACATCCTAGCACGAAAAGAAGTGCTGACTGGGGTTTGCCAGACTTTTTGACTCATTAGCAAGGATTCCCTTAAGCAGCAGCAAGAAACAGGTCTTGGACTGTAATTAAATTACTGTCAGCGGAGTCGTGGGAACTGTCTGGGTGGATGTTCTTAGCTGAAAGCAAATTCAGGATAATACATCTTAGCCTAAACCCCTCTTAATTCAGAGCAAAGCTGAGCAGGGCTCCTTTCTATTACCCTAACTGCCTCCTAAGGCTAGCAGTTAAGTTCCTGTGGCTTGGCTCTCAGACAGGAACTTGATAAGCTGTGGCAACTTGTTGGCTGGTTGGAGACTTGAAAGGAAATCAGGCCACCTGAACCCTTCATAAACTTCACTGATGCCTTGGAGTCAGTTCACAGGGAAGTCTCAGGAAAAGGAATCCTCACCTGCATATATATTTCTGATTCAGGGTTACCCAGGGGGGTTTTCTAACCCTACATACATGTAGGAAGCAAGCTGCTTTAGGAAGCTGCACTGTAACTCAAAGGGAAAATTCTACTTTTTCGTACACATCACCCATTAGGTTTAATGGTAAATACTGTGGTATTTAGAAAACAGTGTATTTGACAAATGCAGAATCAGTCCTGCTATTCCAAAAGACTTTACTGCCTCCAATACCTCAGGCAGGAATTAACTGCCACAGTAACTCAAGCTTCCTCTGTAACAGGCATAGAGATGGTGAAGATTTGGTTGTGGAAGGTATATTTTTCTGCCCTTTCATCAGGTGAATTAGTACACAACTACCACTTCCTTATCCATACCAAGCATGTCTTCTAGCCACAGCCACTAGACTAGATTAGCTACAGAAGAATGATTTTGCCCAATCAGACCAGAAATCCACAAATCCCAATTTCCTGACTCTGACAGAAGGCATCAACGATACCTGCACTTGTCATCATGGGGAAGAGTACCCTAATAAAATATGCTGAGATCTCTTCTCTTGATATTTACCCTTTGAGAACATCAAACAGAATTTCTATGGATTTCAGATGAATCCTTTCACATCTTTAACTATATTATACAGGCATTAGGCTTTTCAAACCTTCTGCCAACACTGCAACTGAAAATTCTCATGTACTCAAAACTCATTGTCTGTAAGGTTGACTTAACCCTCATTTCATTTCTTTTTGTTTTTCCATATGCCCTTTCTGGAATCCAGAATGCCCTTTTCTTTGCTGTTACATATGTCCTTTATATTTTGCTGAGTGCTTCCAACCAGCTCTACCAGCTTTTACTGATGAGGGTTCAATCTAGACTTAGTGAAGTTATGACAGCAGCAAATCTTTTAATTGTTTTTTACTGGTAATAATCAGTGTGCTGGAGTTAACCATAATGCTGATTTGTTTGCTTCTGATTACAAGTGATTGGTGGAATCTGGGACCTCTGATTTCCAAGTGATCTGCACTGCACAGAAGCAAACTGTTGTTTTCCAGGCTCACAGAGTACAACACATACTCCATCTGTTAAGAGGAACCAAGCTTGCCTAGCCAAGAAAGCCTTCCCTGTATTGCTTTTCTCTGCAATTCAGGATAAGCAAACTCTAAATCAGAGAATGGTACAAAGCCTTTAAGTCACTTGGTCTTCTTTCTTTGCCTGAAGTTGGCTGAGCCCAACAGAACAGAAAAAAGGCTGGATAGTTGCCACATGCCTTTTCCCACTCCCACCCCTCCTCTTTTCTTTTTAATTACAGATCACAATATCCATAGCAATGGGGTCAAACTTCATCCCAGCTACACTAGTGGAAGTCTATCATGCACACAAATCATGAAGGAAATGGGAATTCTGAAGGAAACAGATTAGTATCCGTGTTGTTTCTTACCAGGTCCACCCAACATTAAGTGGAATAAAGACAGCTGTACCCACAGCTTTGAGCTGGAGCATCATGGAATGCTCCCTATTTTACTTGCACTCCCATGATCACACCATTAATTCTACATTATCAAACCAATCCCTTTAAAATTAAGCAAAAAGGTAGAAGTCCTGTTATTGAAATACCTTAAAGATAATTCTGAAAGAAAAGGTAAAAACCTTTAATAAAAGAGGGAAACACTATTAGTGACCTGTTTTTAGGCTCCTTTTAGTTTAGAGGAGCTGCTGTGTGCCAGCTTTTCTGTGTTCTCCCAACTCCTCTCCCACCCCTTAAACAAAATCTAAACAAGCTTAGCTACGTAAAGTCTCTTCATACTATAAACCCTCCAAATATAGATCTACACATATACAGCACTCAGCAGAACTACTGAAGCTCCAGTTCAGTTTCTCCCCTTACAAAAATATGAACAGATTGCTAATAAAAGCTACCACAGCATCACAGTCCTTACCAATGTCCTGAGTGTCTTGGTTGCTCTGTCTCGTTCTCATCTGTAGCTGGAATTTATGCTGGGAAGAGCAGAGATGCAAAAGGTACTGACAGGTCTTACTATTGTCAGTCTGAAAGGCATGCTTGATGCCATCTGATGTGTTCTGCAAAGTTATTTTCTTCTTCTACACAATGGAGAAAGAAAAGAAGTCGAAGACAAATTATTTCTTTTAGCCTACAAAGAATTCTGTATTTGCTTGTGCACAGTTACAGTATTCAAACTTTTCCTGAAGCAAAATGCACTGATGGGAGAGATTTCTATTAAAACAGGAGTCAAAGGTAATGTGAGACTTATAAAGGAGCTCTTTAGAGCTACTCCTGGGCTAGATGAGAAGGTGCTTTATTATTATTTAATCAGTCTGTGTTACTGTTAGTGCTGAGTAATGACAACCAGAACTATTACATTTTGCAGGACGGGGTTTTCCAAGGCCCCTGAGGAAGTCACAAGGGATGCTGCCATTTAAGAGAAAAATAACTGAATGTTGATCCAATTACCAAATCTCTCAGTTAACGTTCCAGGTCTTGAACTTATCCCTTTAGTAATTTTTAAACTTGAATTTATCCATTCTAGCTAAAACCATCTGACAGATGAAATAGGCTGTAGCTTCTCAATAAGGTATCAGACAGAACTGGAAGTGCTGTTTTCAATATCTATATAAAGGTAAGCATTTGAAGCTCAATGCCTCATTACAAACTGACACATGATCACCAGATTATGGTGTACTCACTCAAGTTGGCTGGTGTTGTCCGGATCAAGTGTCAGCCTGTTATCTATTATCATTTAACTTAACTACTCTTGGAAATATAACTTAAAAGCAACATAGGTGCATCTCCTAATTATACTGAGTACTGGCATTTGCCTTTACCCAGCCCTCTAATGCAGGATTCTCAGTCTAGTGCTTCTTCACTATGCAAGGTAAGGAGACAAATAAAACCTTTAAAACACAAAAACTCTTGTTTCAATCCCGTGATGTGACAGCCGCACAAAACACAGTCACACTGTGCTGCAGAACAGCACCTTCACTTGCAAAAACAGCCAACCAAAAACCTCACAGTTACTGGAGACAGAAATATAGATGTGTACACACAGAGGAAGAGAGAGCAACTTACACTAAAGGATATCTTCTTTGTCTCTCTCCACGGGAAGCGCAGTACAGGTGTACGGGCACCATTGTGAACTTCAAAAATGACAACTCCTTTGCAGCACACTCCCAGCAGGATTCCTGTTTGGGATCTCTTCTCAGGCAGCACGTGATGAAGGTGAACCCCATACTCTGTGAGCCTCTGACACAACTACACAGACCAATGCAATGAAACCTCTGTGAGTATGAATTTAAGACCATTACAAGTTTTCATACCACTGTATGAATATTACGTATCTCTCTATAAATGTGTTCACGTGTGTATATAAATGTATGGATTTTAGCAAAAATAATCCTCTCTGCCTGGTGACTCCACTTACTTATATTTTACAGCTATTATGACAGACACACATCAGCTGAGGGTTTTAAGACTTGGCAGTACCTCTTGACCTGCCAGACTACAGCAAATGAACCCGATGTTTATTAAAATCAAACAGGGAAATCACAAACAGAGAACACATGTGTGTAAATCAAACTGCACAAAGCAGTTGTTAGCAAGGAACTGTAACCAGGCAGATGCATGTGTCCTTCACACATTTTTTTAAAAGCAGAATTAAATTAACACTGCAATTCTGTGATCATATTAGGGTACCATATGCAGTTTCATTCACTTTGCACTCCCAGTTATTCACCCCAATTGTGTCCTCAGTACTGCTGTAAGGGACTGTTGGAATGAATTAAACAGGGGAATCTAACTGTTCCCCACAGCCAGGCTAGGTTTTAGCTAGGATCATGTCCCCTACTTTGTTCTCTGTGGCTAAGTTACAAGAACACTTCTATATTCAAACTTTCCTCTTCCATCAGAGATACTCTTCCATACTCAGAGATGGTGGAACTCCAGTGTGGCTGTGGAATTACAGTGTAATGGTTATTTGGTGTTTCAACAGCAATCCTGAACTCATTTTGATCAAGGGAGAACCTGATTATTATCCCATGAGCAAACACCATAATTAGATTTCTCAATGGGTCCTTTTAGAATAATCCAAATACATCTGTGGATAATGGCTTTCCTATCATCTTACATAGGACCTGCACAAGAAATTCTCCTTGGCAGTGCTTCTGGCTTGCTTCATACCAAGCATGATACACAGCTGTAATATTTTTTTTGTTTTTTGGTAATTTATGGGCTTTTCTCCCTCTGCACAAAGCACAAAAGGCATGGGTAAATACACCTTCCTTCAGAGCAAACACAGGATCAGTAGTTGCTTTTAGCTAGCTTGAGCTAAGACTACTGATTGGAAAAAAGTGCGAGAACTTCCCATCTGTTACCATTTCTTTAGGCTTGTTATGATGTGTCTTTTGGACAAAATCTTTTCAGCTTTCTTTCCTTTCAGTGTTATTCAGAGCCTGAGTTGCTTTACTGTATACTCTTCAGAAGTCCATGCACCCATATTGCAACAAGAGAATTCTTAAGCCACAGACGAAGGAAGCCAAGTGCTGCCCACTTACCTTCAGAAATTCTAACTCTGTCTCTTTTTCAGAGGCACCCACGTAAGTGCTGTGCAGTTTTGGCAGCTCTTCCTTGATGTAGGACAGATCCAGTTTCTCCATCACTCTTGCTGGGACATAGTGTTCTAGTCTGAAATAGGACAAGCCGTGCACCTGCAACACAAAACGTTTCTGTGATGGCACCTCCATATGCTGCCCTATGAGCACAACTGAAGCACAAACATTCATTTTTACAAAGCAACTGTACATTACAACTCAGAGGATCGTAAGATCCTGAGTAAGGGGAGAGAATCACAATCTCCATCTTGACCCACAGCTTAATTTCATATCAGTTTCTCCATATTCAAGCCTGACTATTTCCACTGGGAAAAAAAAAAGCAAACAAAAAACAAAAAGGGCTTTAACACCCAGGTCTTGCACTGTATTCTGCAATTAATGTTGTTAGACTTTAGGAACACCTGCTCACAGTAAAATCTACCAAGAGCAGATCAGATGAGCTTCCAGTCTGGGGCAGAGGTGCAGAGCACGTGTGGCAGATCACAGTCCAGTCTTTAATGAAGCAGCAAGACCACAGCTCAACAAGATCAAAGGTGAAATTGATGATGTACCTCTGCCTGGTAATCTCCATACTCAGCTTGGAGAGCTAGGGATGCTAATAACAAGGCTGTCTCATCATCACAGTGCAGCCTGTCTTCTAGGACGTCCTTCCGCAACTGCAGGTAGTACTGGTGACAGGTCAGTGTGTGCCTGGAACAGGAATACAATACAAAACCATGTCAAAACTGCCCCCATACACCACCTTTGGTATGCTAGTACTGATGAATACTCAATTTCTGTCCATAAATTTAGGGCTTAAGGGGCTATAAAAAAAATTTCATACACTCACTGTATGAGACTGACATCGTCCACAAAAAACTTTATGCGAAAAAACAGAGTGAAGTTGACAGGAGGCTTGTTCTTCTTCTTTGGTTCTTCTTTCCATCCTTCTGGAGCTACTTTACTTAACTTTATGTCAGGATCCACGAAGAAAAACTCATTGTCTGCCACAAACATTAAACAGAAAGCATGAAAACCAAGTATTTGCACCTGATGGAGGACAAAGACCAGATTTATAACTGAAATTGGGCACTGAACAGCAAAGCTTTCCACTGACTATCAGTGACTTAATAAGCACAATATCTCTCAAAGAGAACACTGAATAAGGGCAGAAGAAATAATTTAGCAGTTATTCTTACCTCTTAAAGTAGCCAATCCAAAGAAGTGATGCTCCACCAAGCCAATATGGGCAACAACCATATCAAAGACATCTTTACAAATGGTTTTGGTGTCACAGGTCAGCTCCAGCTTCTGCCCACTCAGCAGCATCACATTTACTTTTCGCCTGGTGTCATCACTCTTGCCTTTCTTAGTCTGCAGTTTGTGAAATGAAACCTCTCAACAATCACACTTGTGATAAAAACACATTTGTTGGTTTAACATACTTCCCCTGCCACAGGTGGCTGAACAGCCCCCCCTCTTACCAAGATAGACTTGGGCAGATCCAAGGAGATGAATGGCTCAATAGTCATTTTCACAAACTCTGGGCCAAAGAAATTCTGCAAATCACAAAAGAGTATCAATGAACACCGTGTGGCTGGAACAACAGGCTGAGGCACAGCTAACTCCTGCCCTGCAAAAGCAAAAGAGGGACCAAAGGCTAAAATTTGGCAATTGCCTGCTACCTGCTCTGTATTATATGCAAAACATCTTCACAAAAACCTCTTAAGGGTTGGGGAACAGAGAGGGGAAGCAACCTGGTTAGTTAAAACCTACATGAACTAACTCATCTTAATGTGATGGACTGGAGACAGATACAGGAATTATTAACCTGTATTAGGGCAGCAAGTTCCTGAGTTTTGTTTCAAGTTTTCTCATCCTTACTCAAAAAAACAAAATTAAAAATATCCAGTTCATGGAAAGTAGCAGCAGAGGGCATCAAGCCATCATCTATTCTACACATCAGACACTCTGTTTACTTATAAAGTTCTGTCTCCCTCCTTGTGTGTAATTCTATATTTCATCCACATACCAAGACAGCTGGGAAAGCAAAGGGGATTTGCACAGGGATTCCGGAGAACTTATGAAACAAATGAATCCTCTTTCTCTTTACCTTCCCAGCTTGTTCACTCAATAACCTCTGATGCTGGCAGGGCACATCCACATTCCACAAAGAGAAATGCAAATGAAGTGGCTGAAAACACCACGGAACAGAGGAGAAAACCTATGCCTCACCTTTGTTAGGATGCTACACTGTTTCACTGATGCAACTGTCGAGCCTTGCTGTCTGTTTTAGCATCTCTTGATGCCACTTTAGGCTCTGTGGCCACTAATGCCACACAATCTCAGGAGTTTTACCCTGGGAAAGCAGGCCAACACCACACACCTGGTATTTCATCTGCTGATGACTGTTTATTACCGGGCCCGCTTTCTGAATCCCACATACGAGAGTTTCAGTCAGGACACTGCTCTGTTTCAATGAAAACAAGAGTTCACCTGAGCTCAGGGCATTACCCTCAGTTTTCTCTGTGTCATGGCTGTTTCCAGGGCTATTTCCCTCAGCGGGTCTCTAGTGATGTCAAGCATTGAGGATCTAATTGCATCTCCTGGGTACAGGTTAGGCCGGGACTGCCTCAGGGCCATCCGAGCTTGCAGCTGCATCATTTCCTCTTCCTGCCGCTTCAGCATCACTTCTTGACTGATCAGTTTGCCTTCAAACGGTGCTTGATGCTGCCTGCAGGACAGTCAGAGGGGGTGACAGATCAGCAGGTATGCCCAAGACATTCTGCTGCTTTCAGCACGTCCCCAAAGTGGAAAAACACAGAGCACAAACACCGGTCACCAAACACGACGTTAAACGCGTTTTATTCAGCAGCCAGGAGGCTGCCTCTGTGCAGCAATCCATCACTGCAGAAAAGTTCAGCTGCCTGCAGAACTGCCTCACTTATTCATATGAAAATAAAGGCTCAGCTGCAGTCTGAAAAAAATAACACCACGAACCCAGCCAATCAGTGCAAAATCAGCAGATGCACAAGAAGAAGAAAAGCATTATTGCGTTGCAAGTACCTTCACTTCTGTGTTCATGTGGGGACTGTGAAAAAGGCACCCTCAAAAACATGTCATTAAAGAAAAAAAACTGAAATAATGGTGTATTTTTCTAAGTAAATATTGCTTCAACACTTTCTGTTTGCATAGGCCTGCTATTTATTCCCTGATTTCTCCTGAGAAGCAGTACAGCTTGAAATATTTACACGAAAATGTTTATGTAGTAACATCCTATATACTAAATGACCATCATACACTAATGTTTCCATAATCTTATTTTGCTATAAATAGTTCCTTTTTTTTTTTTCAATTCCCAAGAATGGCCTAGCTGATATACAGTCATCCCAATGACTAAATTAGAGCCTAAATTCATAATCTGAAGGAAAAAAATGTGAAAAAACAAACAAAAAATGCACCAGGATTTCAAAAAAACACAGCAACATATCTGCAATTTCTTTTCTGCAAGTATGGATCCCAAACATCCTATCAGTCTTGCTCTTTACACAAGGAAAGAAATTCACATCCTGTTTGGGTAAATAAAAGCCATTCTTCATTTGAAAAATAAAATAGCTGGTTAGGAAATGTAACAAGTGAGAAACCCAAGAAAAAATAAAACCAACTTCCACTCCCCTTCTCTCCGTCCCACGCTTAGAAAAACAACTTCAAACCCCAAACTAAACAGAAACCAAATGAGCCTTCTGTAGAAATCCTAAACCAAGAAAAAGCAATGTTCTCTCCCTGTTAACATAACTATACAGAGGCAATTCTTAAACAAAAATGGACAGGGGAAACGAAGGTGGCTTTCATGAAAAAAAGCCCATTTTTTGGCAACTCTAAACTGAGTGTTAAGCATACCACCCAAACTGAGCAATGAAAAACATGAAAAAGCCAAGAAAATGTTTTGATGCCTCTGTAACATTGCAGTCAGGTTTAGAAATACACATGAATGCAGAGTAATTCTGCACTGAGTGACACAGAGCCCCTTGCAGTAAGGTACAAAGTACAGACTTTAAAAAAATTCTTTAGATTTATATACCTACTTGCTAGGAGAACCTAAAGATATGTTTGATGAGTGACAAATCTCTCAATAAACAGTGAGAAAAATACACCTGCCCAACACAGTACACCTGTCTGTGCTAAACTGCTGGATACGATTTCAAATTCTATTTCCATCTTTTTACAACATCACTAACGAATACCAATACTTCCAGAACTAAAGTGCCATTGGTTACCATACAAAACCAGCCTTAAAATAAGAAGAACTAAATATAAGAAGAGAACAATGCTGAAGTCCCTCAAAGGGAATCTCAGGGAAGACACAGAGTAGTTATGGAACAAATGTATTAAAGTAGGCCCATTATCCTTTCCCCAGTGCAGGGCTGTCACAACATTTTTTCCCCTTCTCCATCCTCTGCCTTTTTTCTACAAAAGGCTGAATAACGCGCATCTAAAAGGACAAAGAAATGAGAAAAGGTCTCAGGCCTGCCAACACATGTGGGGAAACTTGTTGGGATCAACATATACGGGAATATTGACAAAAGGGACAGTTAAATACATACACCCACGAGCACCCCTCAGATCAAGGCCTAAGGATGGGCTCTGAAATAAAAACAAACACTTTCCGAGCATAAATATCTATCAATTATCAAAGGCATTTGAAAAAGACATGCTGCAACCAGCTCTATCTAAAAGCTTGCTGCCGTGAGAACACCTACTGCAGAAAAATATATTGCCTTGTTAAAAACACACAGCCCTGTGCAACAGGAGCAATGAGAGTATTTATCATTAGGTTGGTTTTTTATCATCTCTGACATGTATTAATGCATCTTGACATATATTACTTCCTCTGAAAATTGGGGTGAGTGTGGCGTGTTCACAGAGGAAGCTCAAAACCCTAAGGCTTTAAAAATTTCCCTTAGTACATAAGCACCATCACCAAACATAAATCTGCACGTTTCAGTATCCCAGGTCAGGAAAATTAACTCTGGCTTGGTCAGACTGCCACGAGTTAGGTTCCAAGACAAGAAAAGGAAAAGGAAACACTCCCTACAGAAAAGGAAACACTGCTGAAATGTACAGGAGAGCTCACTTGTGGAGTTCTGAATACTCAAGTGCTATTACTGAAAGAGAGAAAGAGTCTAAATTACATTCCTAACAGGCAGCATCACAGAAGTGTGTTTTGTGTGGTGTTTCCTCAGACAAGTACTTGGGACTCTACTCTGTATTTTCATCAGATATTTTCATCATGCAAACCAGAATCTCACAGCTGCTTATTAACCTGCAGGGGGTAGGGGAGCATGAACCTGGAAGGCTGACGCCTGAGAAAAAAAAAAAAAAAAAAATAAGGGGAAGTGAATTCTCTCTTCACCTGGTGTACTTACCAAGAAATTAGCAGGTATTGGATCAGAGAAGGAAGTTGGAAGAAGGGAAGCAGGTAGGCATTCCCTAATGATTAGTGCAGTGGGAAGGTCAGGAATAGACTGAGAAAGATGGATGCCTTTGGATAAGGTAGGAAGGATATGAAAATGAAATCTACTGGAAGGAAAAGGCAACAGAAGGAAGAAATCCATGTCAGCTGCTGCTCCTAGAGAGAAAAAGGAAGAAATAGTAAAGGAAGAAAAAGAAAACAATAGAAAAAAAAAAAAAAAAAAAAGGAAAAAAAACCCCAAGGAATACAAGAAGCAGAGAGGAAACAAGACACAAGCCATTGCCACAAGGAATGCATTCCAAGAAGCTTAAGGGATAACAACAGTCACAGACCACGAGAAGGGTAATTCTGAATGTCTACAGCTTCTGCTAATTCAACATCAGGCCAGGCCAGCCCACCCAAGCAGCACAAGCTGCACCTTCTGGTAACTCTGAACAGCTTTGCTGATTCTTTTAAAGGAAACCTCCCTTTCCAAATCCAAATCCTCCTATTTGATTTACAAGGCAATTTTATCAGGATGATTCTGCGGATAATCACCAAGACTGGCTGTAAGAATATGCCACAGGAGCAGCCAAATTAATATGTACTGAAGCACAGATGGTATCTCTTGAATGCAAGAGACACTGGAACATGCTCCCAAGTGCTTATGGAATTTAAGTGATGGATTTAGTTGCCTGTACTTCCTAGAATCAAACGACCAGCCAAAGCAGGTAAACTCTGAGATCCTGCTCCTTGGAACTACTTGTGATCACCAGTTTTACTTCAAGACCTGAACTTACAAAAGCCATGGTGTGTTGCAGCACAGGACATTATAAAGCAGCAACATGCAACGTCCTAGATAAAAATATTAAGTTATTTTCTTAGAAATCGTGCATTTAACTAATTACCACCTTGGATGGAAGTCCTTTTACACTTGTTGGCATTGGAATCTTTTAGGAGCTGTTGTAGTAAGACAAGAGAGGGCACACTGCTTTCCATTCAGCTCATATTATTAACAGAGGTCTAATCTAGGTATTTCTACAGGACTGAATTCTGCTTGTGCCTGCTGTCTTGTTTCTCAGTAAGTCTGCAAAAGAAGCTACAGCTTCTTTACTAGCTACAGCTAGTAAAACTAGCTGGCAGCTCTATTTTTTCATCTTAGATATACATACGGTCTGGTAGTTAGATTAATAAAAAAATCCCAACTTGTCCACCTATAAAAATGGATGAGCAATTATGAAACTCAGTAAATAACAACCTGTGGTACCCTACCATGACATTTTTGTGCAAGTGCAGAGGTCAAGGATACAGGAGATTAAAAAAAAAATTACTAAAAATTACTGTATGGTTACATACACATAAAATTCATTCTGTTGCTAAGTACAACAGGTAAGTCTATGCTGTGCTTGCAAAAACACATTTTCCTTCTAGATTTCACCCATATACAAATTACATCCATTAAAGGAAACCTGTCTTAACAGAGTAACATAAAATAATGTGAAACAAGCTATGAGAAACTTATGTGCTGCTTTACCTCAGCATTCTCACTTGCACAATAGGCCCGATTCACTTACAACGGTGACTCATTTACAATGTGACTCATTTACATACCACATACTACTTTCTGTTTCTGAACTACTTTGTAAATAGAAAGAGAAGTCCTCTATCAGCATCCGCAAATTACTGCCGGCTTCACTTGGAAGCAGAACCACGGTGCTGCATGGGCAATTTCCTGGGTTCAAGGCAAAGCAGAAGGAAGGTTGACTTAGCAGTTTTCAACAAAAAAAAGAAAAAAAAAAAGGCAAGTAAGTTAAGAAAGCTATTTATTGTTTCTGTACACCCAGTGGCAATAATCTGATTTGCCATTTTAGTGTGGTGCTAAGACAGCACGCAACACAAAATAAAAAGGTACAGCTCTGGATCAGGGTTACATGGAATGTACACCAGTAACCCTTAGAAGCCTGCCATAGAAGCAAGTGTATTATGTGAGGCCAGGGGATTCCCACGACACCTTGGACACCACTCACACACAGCATCACACAGATAACCATATTCCTGACAACTAAACTGCGTGGACTCAGTTCACTGCACCTAAATACTTTTTCCCTGCCAGAAATGCCAACGTATAGGTGTTTTAAATCACTCTGCATTTCTCAGGTGAAGTGCAGGTAAGTAAGGAAACCAATTCATCACACCAGGTAACCAAAAGGAACTCTTCTTGTGCTCACCTGCACTGAGATGCAGTTGATCTGAGACCCTGCCCTACCCAGGCCCATTTTTGGCACACAGTACAGTGCAAGGAGCAGACACTCACTGATTTTCATCTCCATGCTCAAAGCACGGCTCTAAGCCCTATTTACCAACATCACTCTTTGCTTTAAGTGCACATGGAGGACACATTCACCAGCAGTGTCACACCACCCAACACAGGCCCAACCTTCACACAACTCCAAGTTTCTTTAATAGGATATTGCAGGATTCCCCTCCAACATAAAAATCCTAGAATATCAAGCACAGCAGCAATATTTCTCCTCTTCCTCCTCTTTCTTTCTACAACATACAAAGCAAAAAGCTGCCAAGAGGAGACTTTGCTGCTGTGATGTGATGAGGGAAGAGGGGAAGAAGGAGATGTGCCTTTATTTTTTACCCCTTGCTACAAAAATTATCTGCATCATTTTGATAAAATATTCCAACAAATTAGGTATCTGGCAAAAACCAGAAAAAACTTTTAAACCCAAAAGGTCAATGTCAATAAAATTTTTAAACCTTTAGAGTGGAACTATTCTCAAAACATAACAGGTATGGCAAGATATGCTTCTGCTGTGTTAAAAAGGGTGTTGTTTAATTAAGGTGATGTTCAAAGCAGAACCTACTTTTTAAAGCTGTATTGATGATGTATTTGAAATAATGAAACTCACACAACTGCAAGATTTGAATACACTGCACTGCAAAGGAATTTGGCCTGCTTAATAAGTGCTGAGGTATTAAAAAACATTAATCCAAGCACAAAAACATGAGCTAAGATTTTGTCAAAAAAACCAAACCAAATGTATGGCTTTTGACTTATTTCAAGGAAACAAGCCTGCTGCCATGTTCTTACTAAATGAAAACAAGGCAAATAAATCTGTACTAATATCAGTAATTTCAAAAATTTTAGTTTGGAAAAGTATAATTAAAAAATAATTAAATATTTCCAAGCAGAATGTAGCCCCTGACCTTCTGACAGTTATAACAACCTGACAGAGATCAACCCAGATCCCCATTAAATATGGGAAGTGAATGTGGACACCCAACTTACCTCTATATTTCAGTGCATCACGAGACTTTAACTCCAGAATGCAATATATAATTCTGAAATGCTATTTTCATTCAAGTATTACATACCTTTTCTAAAAATCTTAACCATGAGCAGGCATGGGAATGAAAAACTTCACCTGCAGACTCAGAATACATTCTTTGATAAAGAAAAAGCACTCCAAGACATATTGTTCTCAAAGGATTTACCTTGTTCTCTGAGAATTAGCTTGACTTGATGTGGAGATATCATCAGCACCTGATAACACACCACTGGCATCGTCTCTCTTGAAACCTTCATTTCTTCTCACTGGTAAACCAAAAGACAAATTAATACTTGACTGGGCAACAAAGCACACAGAGAAAAAAAACCCCAAGGATTTATCAGTCACATGAGATTACTCAGAAGGAATCAAATTCATGTGTTGTGCACAATGGCACTACAGTATCAAACAAATTAACATTATAAAGCTGATTTCAGTTTTCAGAGCTATCTTACAAGTTTTACCCCAACAAAGGTAGCTGATAGTCCTTTGAAGAAGAGTACTAAGGAAGGCCTAAAAGACATCACAATAAAACCCCACACAACTGCATAGACACCTTCCCAAGGTAGCACATCTTTTTTGTCAGCCATGAGCTGGGACAAACATGCAGCAGACATCACACAAAACTACTCCAGCCCAGAAAGAGAGCAGCTAGTTAACTCTGCATCCAGTACACAAGAAAAGGAGTTAAGAAAGCAGTATCCCAACTTCTAATCATTATTATAATTATAAATTATTATAATTTATAGGTTTCATTTCCTTTTGGCAATATATTAGCCTGTGATTCTCTTTGTAAAATTACAGCTTTTGCTGGGAGATCTTCCTGTAGCAGCACCTGAGATGCTACACCATGAGCTTGATTTTGCACAGTACTTCACTTCCCCCTCTCAACTGTAGCCCCAGCCAAGGCAGGAGAGCTCTTACAGAACACACTAAAGCCACACTGATCTAGAAACAGTTCTTTTTGACAGTCATTTCACTGAGTCCAGATACAATACTACTAGAAGGCAGCTCTATCTTGCCTGTGCAAACTTAGGAGTTGTTGCCTTTGGACTGGAACACATAAACAGTCTGTTCCAAATTGCAAGCAAGCAAAGGGAAATTACAGGAGCCTCAATATTGTTACTGCTCCTCAGGCTTCTGGCTCAGCAAGCACAAGGACAGACAGTGACAAAGGAGGTTGAGAGAGCAGTGAGTACGTGGAGGCTGGGCTGGAATTCTGTGCATAGAGAACACATACAGTGCAGCTATACTCCAGTTTCCCATTGTTTGCTTTCCTAATTTTCACTAAATGATCTGTCTCTACTTTTTATAATGATTCTGCAAAGATGACTCTTCCTGCCGTACATCAGCAAACAATTCTTTGTATCATCTCCTGCTTTTTCAAAGCAATTGATTTAATGGAAACTACCTAAAAATTTATCTTACAAACAGCTTGTACTATGTAGTATTTTTGCATTACACTGAAATCCTTAGCATATAAATCATAAATGAGTTAACCCTCATAGTAAAACCTACTGATATAATTATACCATAGGGGTCCCATATAAGGATTTTATAATTCACTGCTACTGTGCACTAACAATGACTCCATCATTTTTTTTTTTTTGCAGCATGTTATTTAAAAAAGAACACTTCTAATAAAAAGTTAACAATTTCCAGCTTTTCCTACCAAGTTCCCTCCCAGAGTGCTAAATGTCAAACTCATTTCTAAACAGACTGCACATTATGCTGATCTGTGCATCATGTTTTAATTGCATCATCTTAGAACTTTGTATCAGGACTATTATCAAGACTCCTACTAAAAGCTTTTGGGCTCTCGTTCTCATCTTGAACTTTTTTCCTTAGGTTTTTTGTTCCTTTGGGTTTTTGGTTGGTTGGTTGGTTTTGAAACATAGCTCTTACCTTGCCTGAAATCTGGTTCTGAAGAAATAACAGATGGACTTTCACTCGAAGTACTGTAAACATCGCTGTGATAAGATTTGTACCTTCTCAAAGGCTCTGAAAGTTTAAATCAGAAGGTGTCAGAAGTAGAAAGCAAACAGTCATAATGTAAAAATCAAACACAAACACTTGAAATTTTAGAAACATTTTCAAACCATTTAAAAATGTCTGTCTGTGGCTATGGAGTTGAAAAGCAAACACCATTCTGTTCCCATGGCCTGAGGATTCTGTGGTGAGCCTGGCCCCGCTTGGCTATCCCAATACAGCCACCTCCTCTCAACTTCCCTTCCAAGTCAAAACTAGTATTAAAAAAACCCCATTGAGACCCAAGACAAAACCAGATCCCCTCCTGCAAACCAAACAGGTGCAAACATTTGGTGTGCACCTCTTGCACACAAAAGGCAATCACCAGAACACAGTCCCCGGCTCCTTTACGACGTAAAAAGAAAAATGCTCACAGAGATAAAGCAAGCACTGGAAAATTATAATTCAGCTCAGCTTTGACATCCACAAAATATGATTAATAATCAATTAGCAAGCCCCTGGAGGATATTTAATTAACCAGAACAGCTAAACTGATGGGATGAGAAATCGATACAGCAGTCGCAGTTCCTACTCTCGGGGGATTACGTAAATAACACACTGGAGCAAAGGACTCCACAGAAGGGGGTATGTACTTGACATTTGCAACCATCTCCCAGAACTTTCCTGAGCATAAGCCAAAAACCACCCACAGAATGTGCATAAAAGCAGAACACACACACAAAAAAAGACACTCTACATCTTGGGAATGCCAATGCTTCACTGTCTAAGTGATACAAAAAACCTCAGGTGTCTTTATTTGCACAAGGCTGTTTCTGGCCTGACTATAGTCAATGTTTTTGAAAACAAAAGCAGTGACATAGAAAAAACACATGTAACTGCTGTGAGAACAAGTGCCAGTCACAATTACAGCAAGGAATATGCAATGCAAGAATACAAAATGAGGAACACGTGAGCAGGTATCTCTGGAGGCTGCAGTAAGGAAGTATGAAGTTCCAACTTCCCATGTCCAGAAAAGAAAAATTCTGAGGGAACAATAAACCTGCTGCATAATTTCTGTTAGGTCAGATGACAGGTTAGTCAACAACACTACCCATACAGACTTCCTACAGAAGTAGGAAAAACTCCAAATGGGAAAAAAGCTTGAGAAGAAGTAAGATAATGCACTACTCCAAGAACTAAAGACTAGTTCATGTCCACTTTGGAACTATCTGTTTCCAAAACCTTCCTCTTTAAAAGCCAGTATTTCCCCCATTTCTACTCAGCTCACTTGGGCTGTGTAGGGAGCCTTTATGAAAATGGGAAAGGTAAGCAAAGTTGCAAGCCAATCCATGAAACAGACAAGTCTCACCAACCCACCCCAGTTGCACAGTTTAGCAGTTAATCCAAAAACCATTTTACACTCTCAGAAAAGAGCAATATGGACCTACAGCAAGATGAAAAGAATCCACTGGAGCTGTGTGGGAGCACTGAGGTTGCTTCAATCTTTCACAATGGCTACTTTCAATGTTGTGGACTTTACAACAAAGGAAATCTGCCCCCAGTCTAGCAATTACTTGCCTACCATGGGAAATAAAAACCAAATTCAGTGGGTAGCTTTTGGAGATGTGTTTTTAAAATGCTCCCAGCCCTTCAGTGAGGCATCAATCCAAACACGACTCTGGAGCTACAGTACTGAAATGTTTAACTAAAACCAGAGCTCTTGTTTCCCAGTAGTTTTATTGGCGGTAGGTTTTTCAAGTCTGCTGAGCTGACTTTGAAGCAAGATGATGGAGAGGGAACAATAAAATAGGACATGAGATTTTAAACAGACTTATTTTTTTTCCGCTTAGTCAGCAGTTGGGGCTTCTCAAATTGCACACAAATTATGGCTCCTTTCTGGTTCTCGGAGACATTAAATTCTAAAAAAAACCCAAACCTGTGGTAAAACAGAAATATGCAGTTAAACCATGAGACAAGTGTTTGTAGGTGGTGGCGTGACAGGGGACTCTGCAGGGTGTTTGACTTCTCCTGACTCATTCTGTCAGCAGGAGCTGGTGCCATGCTGTAGGCCAAGAAGTCCACGAGCCAAGAAAAAAAAAGCAAGACTTCCACATACTTCCATGTTTATCTCAATATTGTCACAGACCCCCATATAAGGCCCAACAAGGCTCAAATCTACTCACAAGCAGAGCTGGGGACAGGACAACACCCCTGTCACCCACGTCCTTCTCCCTAATCAAGACCATACAACTTTACCCAAGACCAAAAGCAAAAGTATTCTTCTCATCTGCTGGAATGAGAATGCTGGGCTATCCATGCTGGGCTATCAGGCAAAGTTTAAAGGCAGTCAAAAAAAATCACATCCTGAAATTCCATGTAAATCCTCTAGATGTATATCCATTTTGCTCATTTTAGAGAAAACACATACAGATGTGGAGCTATATGCTGCTGGGGCATCTTCTTCCAGTTCTCTGCTGGCCTACACAAATATCTGTGTACACCCCCTACACATCCCCCCACCCCTCTTAACCAAGTGCCTTCCCTCCTGGGGCACAGACAGAACATGCACTGCAGACCTGCAAATACTCAATTAAAATGTAAATATTTAGAATATTCCATCTATAATGCTTACACAGTCATCCAAATAATTTATGCTCTCGTCTCCTCCAGCAAGTTCTCCTCAATTCTAAGGTATCATATTAGGATTTAACTTCAAAGAAAGCACTTGGATCATGTCCAAGCTAAGCTTCTAATTAAGAATTGGCTTCCAAAGGTCACAAAGTCCCAGTTCTGGGATCAAATTAAAGTTTAGCTTTTCATATAGAAGTTTCAAAGCTAAGGACAAACTTCTAGTCTGTCTGTCTGGGAAGCGGCTGAAAATTGACAACAAAAGCTAAAAGCTAAAGACTATAATAAAACAACTTATCTCCCATGTTTACAATTTTCCCTGGGAATTCTGGATAGCCTTGGTTTGTTGTCTTAGTTCCTTAGAGTTTTTTGGTTTGGTTTTGGTTTTTTTTTTTTTTAATTTTTTTGGTGACTGAAGAGAGTCTTCAGAACTGATTTAACTTCCATAAACACCAAGCACATTGTAGCACAAATAACTGTATCAGCCACCCTCTTTAACACGTCACTGTTTAGATTACAGTCTTTTACCAGAACACTTTGAACTATTTCATACCTTAACAGAAAAAAAACAAAACCCCACGAGTTAAAGCACGCTGTCGGAGGTTGTAACTAAAATGAATATACAAAACTTGTACTAATAAGCGAAATAAGCATGTGGTAGCTCCATGATGCAACGGTGCACGATGGCATTACAAGCTGAAGAGTCTTTGTGCTGCTTTAGTGGTGCTTTTTTCAGGTTCCCTATCAAAACCAGCAGAGCACAACCTCCCAGGCACCTCGGGCAGCACAAGACAACAAAAGGTGCTCTTTAAGCAAGGCCAGACGTGCAAGCCCAGACAAGTCACTCACAGAGAGCCTCGCCTCAGCCAACTTCAACAGGAATCAGAGAACCACACTCAGCTTGGAATTTCATTATTCTGCACACCAGTCACATCAGATACACAAGGCTTTCAAACACACATCATTATTACAGAATTATTTCTGGCGGCACCGAGAAAGCAGCAGAATTAAACCAACAGTTTCATGACAGGGAGAGAGCTCTCGTTTGCCCTTTGAAGTTTACTGGTGGGTGTCTATTACAGGAGAGTGGTACCATAACACCACTTAAAACACATGAACCGTCCTTCAGGAGAAGCTGAGACTCAGTTCTTTCCCAGGAGTTAAATCAAGAGATTAGATTCATATTTGCTTTTCCTTTTCCTTTCCTCTTTTCATCCAAGAAAACTTGAACTATCTTATGCAAGTCAGTGTAGGTTTGACAGGACATCGAGATCCAGTTCAAATTCCTGGTAAGGATTCATACCCAACAGCTGATGAAGGAAACCAACCCATTCAGACTTTCAGGGGAGCAGGCTCATTTTAACTTGCAAGGTTTGCACCACTCACGTTCAACGTGAAAAAGCTGTAGAATTGCACATGCAGTCCAACTCGCTCCCCTAGGGAGCCCAATCTGATGCAGAGGCCCTGGCAGGATCTAATCTACAGTGGAAATGGAAAACTGCACAGAACACACACTTTCTAGTGCTAGGCTGGAAAGGAAAACAGAGAGATTAACAATAACAACGCCAGGGTCTGGTAAGAACTCAAGAGTCCTGTATTTAGAGAGACACCTTTGGTTTCCTGGATCTGGATCGTGCCATCTGGGAAAAGGTATGTAAACACGGGCCCAGACTGAGAGTTTGTCTAACAAAGTTGTTTGCCTGTTTCAATTTAAATGCTTTATCCAACTGAGAAAGTAATGTATTGACCAAAAATTGACAATCCCAGATTGTGTGAGCTGCTGAAAGCTCGAGAGAGGAGATAAAGCAGATGCCACTCTGCTGTGCAATTATGCAATTGTAAGAGCTGGTTTACTTACTACCCAATGTTAAGCTGTGTAACTCAGCACAAAGTAATAGTTGCTGATGCCACAGTACTTGTCTTTTACAGATATCCCAGAAATATTTTCTTCCTTGAAAAGCTAGCATCTTTTGTCTCAGTAAAATCAACAGCTGGAGTTCTCTATCCGAAATAGTACCAGTCCATTATCCTGCCTCCCAGATCCATTAAAATTAATTCTAATTAATAGTGTTCTACTGGACAGACCAACCACATGAGAATCTATTTTGTCACCAATGAATTTAAATTACACTGCAGCACCAGGAGAAATGTGCAAACTCCCCTTTCCTTTGCTTTCACATGCAAACAGATGTGCCACTGTGCATGACTCAAACGGCCCACAGTGAACTCAGAAACCCAGAACATACAATTCAAGAGAAAAAGGAAGTATGTGCATTTCAACGAATTCACAGTGCTAGGTTTGTAAAGCAACTATTCCTTTTTTGCCTCCTAAATCCAGTTTCCCATCTAACTCACTCCTACAGAAGCTCCCAAATTCAAATCTCTGGGGCTTAGTCTGCTGGGATAAATTTGCTATCAACAGCTGCCTAAATACCTGCAGAAATTTCCCCTTATTCAAAAAGGCACCTTCAAACTAAGAGAGCATCTAAAATACAGGTATTTACAGTATCCCTATCTGCAACCTTTAACTGCAACCTTCCCAGCTAAACATAGGCTGTCATAACATGGAAATTTTATAAATTGGGTCCAAGTGACTCTTCAAGATAGCTAATGAGAACAGTTTCATGAGATAAACACATGGGAAACGACTTAGGAGGAGAAATACAGAGTATTACTGCTTCTCCCTGCTGACTCTATGAAGCGAGAGCAATGGATTGGACAAAACTGAACAAAAATCTAAAATCTGAGGACTTAACAATCTGGGTTTTCTGTTGAAAAAAAAAAAATAAAGGTAAAAGAGAGAGGAATAAACACAGCTTGTGGGTCTGGAATTCACATGGTTCCCAACTGCAAAAACATTTAACAAAGGCTTGAGAATATTCCCAAACCACCCCCATTTCCCCACCCCTGGATTCAGCATTCCAGAGCTTCAGCAAGATCAACTTCTTCAGTATCCTTCCATCTTTTTTTGCCTTGTCTGCTATTTCAACCCACAGCCAGCTGTATTATTACTCTGTTCACAAGTTTTGCCCTCCTGTATTCCACAAGGACATGGGCAAGCTTTATGCCCCCCCACACATCTCACTCACAACATCCTCGTAAACAACACTGCATTTTAAAAAATATTAAAAGAAAAAAAAAAGATACTCATTCACTCAAGTAACATATAAACCCTTTCACTTTGAAAATCACATTTGAGTGAATGTTAAGCATACACTCAAAAAAAGAGCAGGGGGAGGAGCTGCCTAAGCAAAAGGAGAGGTTCAGACAAGGCTACCATTACCATCTTACAGCCTTGTGCCTTGCTACTGAGCCATGTGAAGGCAGGCCTAGGATAGGAAAATCTGAGTGTGTGTACACCTCACCAGTGTTAGGAGATACAATTAGTTTGGTGGGAAAGAAGGCAAAAAAACCTGGAGCCCAGGAGAACAGATGACACCTCCCCACTGTTGAGATACAAGGCAAGCCTGCAAAATGTAAAAGAATATTATCTTCTCTCTTAAAGAAATGGGACTCTATCAGTAGGTGCCAGGCAACAACCTCCAAGTTTCAAAAGAACAACAAAAACAGAACCTGCTCTCCGGGCACAGGTAAGATGTTTGGGTTTAACACCTAACAACTTCATAACTCTAAGTCAATTCTAAGGTCACAAAACCTCCATAACCAAACAAGGGCCAACAAAAGGGCAAAGACGAAGAACTTAACTCTCTTGGTAAAATTAACACATACTTTTGGATTCTCTTATTAGTGATCAGAATTGGCTACACCTTAAGTCAAACAGCAGGCTCTTGTCCTTGCCCCCACCTGGCTAAATGGCACCTAATCATAAACAAGCACCCTCAGTGCAGAAGAGATAAACGAGCCCAACCTGAGGATTGCACAGCAGATTAACAGAAGCCAGCAAATTCAAGAGCAAGGCAGTGGCAAGGACACAGCCCTTGGAAGCTTTGTGAGGCTAAATCTGAGATGCTCCAACAGTGTATTACAGTGCACTTCAGATGGTCTGCAGCTCACTACGAAGTATTATTACAGCACAGCTGTAATTAAAGCTCTGTCATTCTTTCCACTATAAACTCTGCTTTTCATGAGTTTATAACTTAGATTGTAAAAATCTGTTCTGAGTGAAAGCTTGGCAAACCAGAGCCAGTGCATAAGAACATTTTCTTTTTCCAAGGCAGTCAGCTCCTTAAGGTTTTATGAATAACAGGAAAGTTTTCCAGCTTAACCCAAAGTAAGCTGAAGAAAAATAAGCCATATGTCACTTAAATTCCTTTGTAGTTTGAGGAGGGAAGTTTTATCTCGCCAAGTTCAACTCACGGAGAGTCCAATGTCACTTTACAATTCAAAAACAGCAAAACAATGTATACAGCCAAAAGCAGAGGCTTAATACAATTTACACAGGCTTAGCTGTAACCTAGACCTGGGCTCAACTGAACTGAAATTACCCCCAGACCTACCAAAGAGAAGGCAGATTGTGTCTCCTCTGTTACCCAACCACAACCCTGCTTCCTGTGACTCCCTGCCCATTCCTCCCCCTCCAAACTGCATGAACTTTTGAAGTAAGTTATTCTCCTTCTCTATTTTTCACTCATACCTCTCAGCTAGGCTGGTCAGAAGAGTAATTCCACACGCACTTGACACTTGATAGTGTTGGATGTGGGAATATCTGTCTACCCACTAAGTACTTCAAAATTACATACAACAGAAATGCCCAAAAAACTCAAGACTGTATTTTTCATTTCTTTGACAGACAAAACTGGCAATAGACTTTTTCTGAAAGATCTCAAGGGACATGTCTGGTGAAAAAAATGCAAAGATGGGGAACAGCAAAACATATAGAACAAAAAAAGGAAAAGGGGAAGAAGTCTTAACAGAGTAGCAGACTTTATGTATTAAGACTTTAGTGAATCTCCTCACAAAGGCAGAATAGATACTTCCAGTAAGGCTTTTCAAGCCCTATAAGACATAACAGCAACTAACCCCTATGTGAAAAAGCATTCATCATCCATCTTACTAGAATACTCCTTTAAACTGGCTCTTTAAAAAGTCACATTCACAACTAGTTTCTGGTCCAAAAGATTTCAAGTAGTTAACTGACTGAAGAAATCCAACAATTGAGAGCCTAAAATCTAACAGTGAAGCACACACTCCCACCTTCAAGAGTAAAACACACCTTCCCAGAAAACAGAAAACTCTGAAACCCAGCTACCTGTTGAGAAAGTGTCTTTACTTTTTTCCTAGTAAGTAATTCAGAAGGATGGGCAGTGAGTCATTGGCTATTGCCTCAATCTTCCCTGTACATGCTTGTCACTCAGCCCCTGTGACTATTAAGGCCCAGTTCCCAGTTTACTTGGACTGCACTTTCACCCATTCCCCTTATGAATCGAGTAGTTTCACACATCTGACCTATCTCAGTTTGCAAGGCAGGGGCATGTTTTGTTTTCTGCCATCTCCCAATCTGCCTGAATGAGAATGATAAACCCATTGCTCATCAATGGGTTTGGCCACGCTTTTGGTTTTGCTCTTGTGCAACACAAACCTGCACAAAGCTGCACTCCTGAACAACAGGGCTATTGAGCTTTCCCAATGCTGGGAGGGGCCTCCTCTTAATGTCAGCTGCCTATCTCCAAAGATCCCAGTTGACTCATATACTTGAGATGGACCCTGTTGATTTCAGACTCCCTAAACCAAAAGCCAACCAAGCTTCCCTGTATCTCATCAGACATCCTGGTAGATAACTACAGATAGTAAACTGCTATAGAGATAAACAATGGTATCTCCACAGCGCTGCTTTCATCTGTGTTTATTTCTTCACAGGATAACGTAACCCTCATTGGAAGATGCTGATTTGATAGCACAGAAGAACTCCAGCTGTAGAGAAATCACAGCAGCTTTTTAACCTGCCCGTGCCATTCCAGTAACACTCCTCCTTTCTGGAACAAAAGGCTCACATGCACAGGATTGTGCATGTTGGCTTCCCGTGCTAATTGCAATACAAGCATCTCCCAAGACGGCCACAAAGGGCATGAGCAGGCATTTTCAGAAATTCAATCTTGACAAAAGGCTTTATCATCTCTCCTTAATATGGGAGGTGTTTACAGCTCAGGCAGAAGAAGGAGGCTAAGGCAGGGTGTGTTTTCACAGTCACCTCTATCACACAACAGGCAGGCTAACTCATGAGCCTTGGAGTGCACTTGAGTAAATGCCTGAGCTAGCTCTGTACACACAGGTCTTGTACCATACACCTTGGATGACCCAAGTTATGCTTTCTGGCCCAGCACAAGCAGGATCCAGCTCTGCTCTCAGTTTCTATCCAACTGTCTCAAACTTACAGCCCCTGAAAATCACCCTGCAAAACCAAAGCAAATAAAACATGCAGTTCCACTTACAGGGTTCTGAATCAAGGTCATTTTGTAACTTTCCCCATAACATGTACAGACTTGTTTTTTCCCCCGTGCATTTTTTAAATGAACTGATGTAACTGTGTCAAGTATTCCCACTGAAGTGAAGATCTGAACACAAGGTCAAAAAAAATTTCGTATTTAAGGGCTTAAGTCCAGAGTTATACAGCCCAAAAACAGAGACCTGGAGATGAAATTCTGCCTTTCCTCGGGGGCATAAATCCACCTCTAATACCTGGAGATGAATATCTTCCTTTGAGGAAAATTACTTGACAATTGGCTGTTACCAGGTTGTTTTTGTTTTTTTTTTTTTCCCTAATGGTAATTGATGAGCTTGGTACTTGTTAGAAATCAACTATTCTGAGTAAACAATCTGGACAACCACATTTATCTTCCCTGGCAACAGATGCCCTAATGGCTTCACTTTATGTAAAAAAGATGAAGCAAAGATCTCAGCTGTTTCAAGAGCGGCTACAAGGAAACTCAAATTTATCGTAACGAGAAATCTTTCTCTGACGACCGGAATACTCAGAAAATCAAAAAGCTTCACTAACCTTCTACATTCATAGCCTCCCTCAGAAGCTGCAACTTCTTCTGCCTCTCTCTTATCCTGTCAAAGGCACTTGATATTGCTGCAGAGGTTGATGTCTCAGGCACGTGGCGCGTTTGGTCCAATTTCTGCGGCCCGAAGACGTCCAGTGCTATGCTCCCATCAGAGTACCTTGCTTCCTTGTTTCTGGCAGCAGTAGAAGTCCGTACTGTAAACGTTTCACACTGATGGCTGTGCCTGTGAGAGCCTCCAGCCTGGTCCCTCTCAGCTGCCTTGTCAGTAGTGCAAAGCAAATCTGTGGAAGAAGCCCATATTTTCCGTTTGGGAGGGACATCTGTGTGAAGGTGGCCTTTTTTCTCAAGCTCACTGGCTTTACACCTATGAGGACAGAAAACATCTTCCTGACCCGAACTGTAATCTGCAGAAATGCCCTGGAAAAACTCCTCCTCGTCTCGTGTTCCTCTGATGGACAGAAATCCCATAGACTTGCTCAGTCCTTTGTTAAGGGTGGTCTGTTGAGAGAAGTGACCTCGGTGTCCCTCAGGTGCATCAACCGCCAGTGCTTTTCCTGAAATGAGGAGACATTTCATACATGTAATTTTCTACCTAATACACAGCAGTCCAACACAAATTAGTTGAAGTGTATGATGAACACATACTAGGGCATTGGTTTTACCATGCAAAGCATTGAGAAGGCTACTCCAAGGGCTCTCTCAGTCAACAGTCAGAAATTCAACTACTTCACACATAATGATCATTTTATTTCTAAAATTCCCAAGAAAACCATTAAGACCTACTATAATTCAGTATTAACATTAAAAAAGGTCAAACTATCACGTAATTGCTGAAAGTTGTTTTCTCATTAGTTTCATTTTCAAAACAGCCTGGACTATCACCAAAAATACTACTTAATAATCAATCTGAAATCAGTCATTCCTCTCACACCCAAATACAACGCCTACAGGTTTTAATAACAAGTCCAGGTTTGTTCTACAGATTTAGAGATGCCCTGCAACAGAGTCAGCAGTAAGAAAAGAATGACTGCGTGCTTAGGAATTATAAAAATCCTGGATCTTCCTCTAATGACTAATTTCGGTGAGCACACTCTCTCCTGATAAAGAATACTCTGAAACTAAACCAACAAAGCTTCCAAGGCTACAATGATTCCATGAGTCTGCCCCTTCGAGTTTCACCAATACATGGATCTGCCAATCTCTTCTCCCTCTCCCTTCTCATGAAGTTACTCCCAGAATAAAAGAAACTGCCAGAGGTGGAACCATATCAATGAAATATGTGGTCACTGAAGAATATCACAGGGTGACCAAGAGGTTTTGAGCCAGCAGGAGCCAGTGTGGCATGTGATTGATGCCTTCCTTAGAGCTAGCTCCCTCTTTATGGTAATATTCCCATGTACATTCTCTAAGAAGGAGCAGCCTTGAAGATGCCACTGCAAAAGCAAGCACTCCTGAGTTCAAAGTGATCACCGTGCTGTATCTACTAATCTTAAAGAATGCTACATAGTCCTGCCTGCATCGATTGGAATTAACTGCCCCACTTGCACAGCAGGCTCCTGATGATCTTTATCTGGAGTGTTATCCTTCCAAACAGAATTTCACTGAATGCTCCAGGGATGTTTGGAAATGTAGTCACTAATGCTTTAAAAGCTTATGGCTTTTAATGGTGTAAACACTTCTCACCTCTGATAGTCTTCTTCAAGAGGGGCTGTGCTTTTAGTTTGTAGTTTTTATTTCTGTGATACTTAACCAACAATCAAAACCAGCAAGACTCAAGCCAAATGTAACCAAGTAGCCCCTCGCTTCCTACCACCATGCAAATACATGATGGTAAAATGTTAGATAAAAATGTTAAAATGTTTGGATTGTCTAAAAGATTGTCTTGTAAGAACTCACACACAATTCCCACATGCTCTAGCCAAAAACACTTTTGCCAATGAGAACGAACTAATCTTCTAAAAGGATCGGATGCCTCATTTCATATTTTACAAAGATAGCTTCAATACTAAACTAAGCATAATTATCTTAGTGGTCAAGTAAATATTACATTATTACTTTGTTCTCAGACTATACATCATCCTGAGGCTGGTGAACTACGTAGAACATTCAAACACAAAAAGAGCCTTTTTAAAATAAGTGTTCATTGTGAAGTTCCCACTACCCATCTAAAGCAGCAGGATGATATCCACTCTGCAAACACATACTTCACACTCATGTACATGCACCAAGGACAAAACATTCCTGAACAGGATTTTAACTCGGCCATTTGTGAGATAAAAAACTAAACACTTTGCTTTTCTAAGATGGCCAACAGAAACGCAAATCAAAAGGAGCTCTGAGATTCCTCCCAAGTAATGAGAGTTCCAAGATAATTTTAGGCTGGAAAAAACCAAAACAACCTCCTCTACACACTGTAAAAAAAACCCAAACACCCACTTCTTTAACACTGGGTGTATTTACATGCAGGGACCTTACTGAACAAAACACAGGCAAACAAGGCAGAAAAATACCCAAGAGAAGCAGAAGCTGCAACTCCAACACGCCACCACAGCTATGCACACAGGATTGTTTGGTACAGCATCAGTCATGACTCAGAAGAACATTCCTGTTCAAAAGATCACTTAGGTCTCTGCACACTGAAGCATGATCTTGTTGCAGGACCACTTGCAGTGGAAAGTGTCACAAGGTACTTTTAGCACCTGTGGGTATCCTCACCACAGCACCCCAGAGGCACAACCCTGTGTGCTGGTGAGAACAGCAGCAGTGAAAAGCCCTGTTTGACCTGTCAGTCAAAAAGAGTGCTGGGTGGGGGGAAGGAGCATCCTCCTCACCAAAGCTGTGCTTCTCCTGGACTTGGAGATAGCAGAAGCTACTCCCTGTTGGTACAGAGGCACTGAAGACGCCAAACTCCTTTGCCTCAGCACACAAGAGATGCCCCCTATTCCCCACATCAGCCAACCTCTGGGCCTCCCCTCATGAGAAAAAGTGAAGGCCATGAGCCCTGTCTTGTGGGCAGTGACCAGGGAAGTACCCATGGCCACAGCTCTGCCACCCAACCAGCCAACTGCATGATGAGACAGGAGATGAGCTGCCCTGTCAGGAAGCAGTGCAGGAGGTGCTCCACTTCCACTCCACAGGTCTAACTCAGATCCACACTGACACGAGATTTTTACATAGTACCAAAATGAATCTACATCTGGCCTCAGTATTCAGGCTTCAGCCTGCAAAATTCTCTTGGAAGTCTTTCATCTGTCCTTTATTACTCTCCCCATTCCCACTTCTGCTTTTCACCAGCCTTGCCAATTCTTCCCACCTCTGCAAAACCCATCCCTCTCTACATTACATTATTTCAACAAGCTCTGCTCAAACTGACTGACAGTGCCAACAGGAGCTGTTTAAAAACCATCCTCAGGAAGGGTAAAGAAGAGACTTTGGGACAAGAAGTGCATAGCCTGGCTATCTTGAGAGGGCAGACTGAAACCAAACAGGAATAGAGAACTTTCAAACCTGTACTTTATCCCAGCCAAAACTGTATGCTGCTTTCAGCACCAGAGCACAGAGGCCAAGGATCAAGGGCAAGTCCTCTCAATACAGAAGTAACTCAAGTGCAGATACCAGTAGTAACCTGGATTAGGCAACCAGCAACCAGCCCAAGCCAATATTTCTGATTTTAATAACCTAAATCTGTCCTCATCCCTTCTTCATTTTTTGAAGTACTCTTACAGACTTTGTAAGTCATATGATCAACTGTGAAGGTATTTTCACTTTTTTAATCCTGGACTTCCTCCACTACCTCAGCATTACTTGGATCAAGAGTCTTAAATGACTGCAGGAAGTCTCTTTCAGCACATGGCTCATGGATCCAGCTTCCACAAAACACTACAAAACAGAGCAGACTGGAATAATATTCCTTCTTTAACACATAGATTTTCAATTGAATGGCATGCTCAAGTCCAAATTCATTAAGTCAATACATGGTTTATTCCTCAGCTTCCCACCCATCACCACCTTTTATAATGAAAAGTGTGGGAAAATGAAGGGAAGAACCACCAGCAAAAAAAGATATATAAGGAATAAACATCTAACTAATGATCAAAAGGAACCTGTGCAAGGGAACTTGTACATCTTTATAATGCCAGATTCATGTTATGACCTTCCTCTTTAAATAAAAGAAAAAAAAAAAAAAAAGGTTTGTATTTGTAATGGAAACTCTGGAGACCTATCCCAAGTATCTTGGCTCGACTAAAGACATTAATTATACCACCTGAGACCACACAGAGCTACTCCAGGCTTCAGTTACCCAGGTGTGTAACAGGACAGAGAAGTGCCTCCCTGTTTGTCAGTGAGGGTGACAGAATAAGCCATTAGCAATTAAGATGCTGCAGCATGTAAGCAACTTCAAAAGGAATGAACACTTTCCCTTTCCCCAGTTACTTCTCTGCTGCACTGAACTCTCTTCCTTGCTCATCTGAAGAGTGCACGGGTTCTTGATTCCTCACACTGCCCTCGGGTGTTTATCCTCTGCCTGATGTTACATTAGAGCAATTATTTATAATTACTGTAAATAATTCAAATGCAATTACAGCAACTGTATGATTACAATGTATAATATATAGTGAGGGAATATACACAATAAAAATAGCAATTAATAACCAGGAGTTCACGGTTAAACTCCCTTGTGGTGCTAAAATGAAACTCCAGTTTTCCACACACACCTTCAACTGCCAGATGTTGTATTTGCTAAACAACCAGAGATCTGCTTCCTTCTTCCCTTGGTGTTTTCAGCTGTGAATGCAACTACACCCTCTGTTACACCAGAGCCATTCACAGACCATCTTTCACTCACGCTGACAGCAGTCTGGTTGATTTTTCTCTAAGAAAGTTGTTGTCTAACTAAATCCAGCCTGTCTGCAATTACTTGTGCACCAGCTTGATCACACAGGCAATTAATCCAATATCAAGTAAGTGCAAACACAGTTGGTATCATCATATACTGTATCTGTTTTTGCTGCCCAAACTCAACTCAATTTTCTTTAAAGTCTTTCTGCCTGCCCCTTCCTTCTGCTTGCACAAAACAGAATACCTTTTCCAACTCTATTATGGATTTTGACTTGTGGATGTATGTAGGTGCACACATATGGGAGTGGGGGAGGTGGTTAGGAAGAAAAAGGGGCTGGGGGGAGCAGGGAAAGACTGCCCACATCTGCATGAGAACACACACCAACACTGCCAGATTGGAAGGTCTCAAGAGAGGAAATGATTATACAGGAGTTTAAAAAAACATCTCCCACGCCATCTTTGTGCAGAAAACAAAGCAACAGAAAAAAAGCTCTTTCTCCCCAGACAATGAGGTTAGTTTCTAAAACATGAGTGGGGAGCTGATGGAGGAGTTGGGTTTGCAATCCCTTTGGGACAGGCCGAAAGCCAAACAGAAGACAACAGAGCCAGATGTGGCCTGTGGGTTGACTGCTAGGAATGGCACCCCCTCTCCTCTTTTCTCCTTTCTGAATTGTTGAGAAAACCCCAAGTTTCAGAGGGAAGTGCTCCTAAACAAGGCGCTCTCTGTGAAGGAAGGGCTGAACTGGACACAAGGACTGTTGAAAGCACTGTATGTAATGGCCAAGTTATAAACTCTGTGTAACAATTTGCATTCTGCCCTGGACTGACAGCTCTTCTATCAAAAAACACCAAACAGCTCCAAAAACCAGGCATTCTTTGCTCAGGACTGTGGTAGTGAGCCTTGCCAAGCAGCACTTCATATTTCATAAATGCAACATTTTACCTCCTCCCTTCCTCAGCACCTCTGTGAGAGGAGGCAACCATTGCTCATTCCCTCTCAGCTTGTTGGGTCAGGGGTTTTTTGGTACATCCCTCAACCAAGTAGGCAAAAGATCCTGGCTACTCCCTCCCTGGATTTTTGTGTATCCCAAGAGCAACTCGGTGTCACCGCTGCTTTTCTGCACAGAGACAGCATTTGGCATCTCCGGATTAGTTTCCTCACTGATCTCTGGGTCTGCTCTGGTTTTATCTTCAGAGTTCTGAGTTTGTCTTCAGCACCACTCTGGCAGCATTTCCAATAGAGCTAGGCTGGAAGCTCCCTATACCTGGAGAAACTATACCAAAATTTAAAAGATCTCTACCAATGCCAACCACTAGTACTGCTAGATGCAAACAGAAACACTTCTTGGAAGAACACAGACTTCTGGAGTGAAAAAGGATAAAATATCCTTTTTTTTTCAACAAGAAAACTTCATCTGGCTTTCATTTGGTCTTGCTGAACTCTGAAAGTTATTCTCCACCTACTCANTGTGTCTTTGAAATTTTTTCCCCCCCTTCTCAGTTTTTTTTTTTTTTTTTTGTTTTTTTTTTTTTTTTTTTTTTTTTTTTTTTTTTTTGTGAAACTGAGGAGTCAGGGGAAATTTAAAAAAAAATATTTACAGATGGCAATTTTCAAGTAAATGGAAATAAGTTTATGCTGCAGTTTGATAATTTAAGTCTATGTGTTTGGATTTATCAAGGTAATATTTAAGCTACTTCAGTTCACATATGGAGGTCATCACTATAAACCATTTTTTTATAGACTAAAAGTAGTGTTTTCACCCAGATCAGGAACTAAAACAATCCACAGTCAGCTTCCCTGGATCAAAAGCAAAAAGGGTATGTTTTCACTTATTTCAGGTTTTTTTTTGCTGATATATGGAGTGATAATTAAGCACTAGAATACTGTTAAAATTAAAAGCATCCTCATTTAGCATTTTTCATTCAGTTTACCACACCTACCATTTTTGTTACATCTGACAGTGCATGCAGTCTAATTGAACAGGGAGTTGATCAACAGCCACAGTTCTGATCACTATTTCCAAATATTTCCTATTGTGTACAGTTAAGGTGAATCTAAGTGATCTTTTAAATTCATTTCAAGCCTTCACTCATGTGGCACTTATTTTTGGCAGACAAAAAGGTCAGAATACAACTGTAATATTAGAACATACGAGTTGGGCTTGTGACAGTGTAAAAGTCAAGTGAAAATCAGGGATCCTGATGGCAGAAAAGCCAAGACCCCTGTTAGCTGCACCTCTTTAGAAATGAGACATCTCTGGCCAAGGTCTGTCCTTGGTGTTCATGGGTCATCAATCTAAATTGGAACTTGGCAAAAAAATGCACAAGGTGCAGGATTTCAGGTATTAGATTGCTGGGAAGAAGGTTTCCAGGCAAGCACAGCTTAGGGGAGATTTCAACTGAGCATTAAATAGCCTACACATCCTCTGTGGCAAAGAGTAACCCAGTGAATTAATTCTTGCTTTATATTTGAAGAGATTGACAGTCACTTAATCTTTTGTCACACCAAAAGAATTTTATGAAGCCAATTAAGTAGCTTTCACATACAATTCTTGATGTAAGAACTCTTTTAAGGTCTAAAGTGTTTTTAAGTCCAAAAATTCAGTAACTCATTGGTTCAGATGACTCATGACAGGTCTTACTGCTTTTATTTCTGCTGGCTAAGTCAGTTCCTAAACACAATGTTCTGAATATGACTTGACTAAAAGCAAACATTCTGTAATATTAATTCACAATAAATTACTTCTGCAGCCAGCCCTGCTGTAAAACTCATTCACCAAGATAGCCAGAGAAAGTGAGTCACAAAAGAGACAAAAAATAAATTTAAGTGGGGAGAATATCAACACAAAGCTGTTGATTAATTTAATAATTATCTTCAAGATATAAAGATGAAAATGAACAGCTGAAAATATCAAAGCTGGTTACATAAGGTGAGCAACAGATTTGATTTAAACGAGCGAGGCGGAAAAAATTCAAAACATTTATCCTAAGTCAACAACAAAGCCCTGGCAATTATAATTGTGGATTCACATGGTATGGAAAACTGAGCCTAATAATAATGAAATTCAAATAAAGGAAAAATCATAGCATTTTTCAAAGACTGCAAATATCCAAGTTATTAGTTGGCTGCTCTCCCAATTAGCATCTCTCTTACTGAACCATCTCTTATATTCACAAACTTGGCACGATCTATCAGCTATCTTAACTTACAGCTTCCAAGTAACTTTCTGACACTCTAAAGCTCACAATAGATGCCATACCCCTCATGCTGCTTTTTCTCCATATGACAGCTCTTCTACTTATTATGAATTTCAACATTTTCATAGCAACTCTACATAACTTCAGCGCACACCAGACAAGTCTTCTGTCCTTTCCAGCAAAGGTTTCTGCTTACTGTATTTACTTTACTTGTAACACACTAGGGAAGTGACTAGTAAAGTTATGCACCTCCTTATGTGCACCTTATGTATAACTAGTAAAGTTATGCACCTCCTTATGTGCACCCACCTCGCCCCCCCCTCAATCACCCCAGTGCTAAACTTGACTCCAAATGTGTTCTCAGAGGCAGTTAAACCCAAGGAAAGGGTAAAAGATGACTCAGAGAACTCCTAACTCATTAGAAAGATGCACTCAAAATCATAATCCACTCTTAGGAGCTCACTGACCTTCTAAATGTTTGCCAATTTGCAACTGGACTAAGAGGCACTTATTTCAGCTACACGCAGCAGCAGAACAGCACAGTGACAAATCAGGGAGAATGGACTTTTTGCCTTCCCGAGTTGTTTGGGTGGCTTTTTTTTTGTTGTTTTTGTTTTTAACCAGTAACATTTTTCTTAAACCTTCACCTGACCTTCTACTTGCGGCTCCTCAATCTACGAGACTATCAACCACTATAATCAGCTCTACATTCCCTGAAATTTCCAGGGCAGCTGACCTGTGCTGTTACTGATGGAATTTGCACTGGCAAACCAGCACACCCCTGCAGAAAAAGCAGTAACAACAAGCACTGAATTGCCCTGGATCACCTGCAAGCTGCTGCCCATTAACATCAGACACCCATTCCATTGGGTCCTCACTAACTTCCAAACACGTGGTTCAGTGTACTAAACATCAGTGTAAAAGCAGAGCTGAAAACAGCTAGAACTGGTTTGGCTGTTTGAGGGGTTTTGTTTCGTGTATTACTGAGCTCCCTGAGGTCTCAGCAGAGTGGAGATCAAGCAATGTTTCTAAGATCAAAATAAAGAGAAGAGGGTGCTATTAAGGCATCCTAGGAAAAGTGACTGGTAACAGAAGCAGAATAGGGAAAGGTTTTGGAGAAGCTAAGAAGGTTGTAAAGCTTCTAAGGAAAGGGAGAAAAATGAGTTTCACAGGTAAATAACAAAATAAAGAGAAATTGGAAGCAGTTGAGTGGAAGCAGGACAGGCAACACACACACACGCAAAAAGGAATAAGTGATTTCAATTTTTTTTTTTTTTTTAATGAAAATAAAGACTCAAATACCAGAAAACATGAAAAATATTTTCTGCTTCTAGGGATGGGGAGAAGAGAGAACCATAATACCAAAATATCATAAACCCTACAAGGTAACTGAAAAACAGATTTGCTCATTGACAGTTCATCTTGAAAAGAATAGAAAAAAAAAAACAAATCAGGTATTCAAGAGCATCTCATTAATAACTTGTACCTTGCAGACCAGGCTTGGAATTATGCAAACAATACAACATTTGTACTGAAAGAATGATGCACAAATATTTATTCCCTGGGCTGCCACTCCTTATCTGTAATACTCCACACATGCAAGCACTTTAATGAGCTTCACAAGAACAGGGGTTAAGGGATGAGGATTATTCCACCAGCTTGGTAGTCTGGGGGTTATCAGGTTCTCTCATTTCACAAAAATTATTTGAGTAAAGATTCTATTAAATTAGAACTCTTCAGACAGTAGAAAGTTCCCTAAAAAGAGAAGTTTACTTTCAGAAAGTTAATTTTGACAAAGGTTGCTTAAAACTCTCTGTTAAACTTAGTGGTTGATAGCAGCTCAGCCAAGTGGATCCAGTCTCCAAGAATAAGAGGAGAACACATTCTACCCATGACATTTTTTTCAAGTTAGAGAATTGGATCATCTGGTCTACTTCCTCTGAGTTAAAGACAGAGTCCTCAGGGAAAGTTTCAGACATTACATGTTATTCACACTACTGCTGACCCAGAAAGCCATGAAGATATTGGCTGCAGCTACCACAGCAATCTCCAAAATTTAGTAGAACCTAAAACAAAAGGTTTTTTGTTAAGATATAATGAAGACACTGGGGACAAGCATTACTTCAGGAGAAAGAAAAATCTGCAAAGAAGTTTAAACAAAGTTGTGGGTAGGGAAACAAATGGACGGAGAAACAAAACCTCTCAAACCACAAACATTTTTAAAAAGCTAAAGATTTCCTAAGAAAATTAATAACAAAGCAGCAAGAGACTGGTCAGTTGTATTAGAGAACTGAAAACTAGAAACAACAAAGAAAAGAATAATCAGAGTTTGCTAATGCAGTGAGAACAGACTTTAAAGACAACACTACTATGTCTCCAAATATTTGATCATTACCAAAACACAGTTAATTATGTTTATGGAATGAAAAGCAGAATAGGTGATGGAAAGAGGCTATAGAAATGAAAAACTCAAGGTAGTAAGGCATTACACTTAAAGTTCTTGAAAAAAATACAGAATAGGGTAGTACTGGCAAAAGAACAAAAGTGTGTAAAGAAACTGGTTATTGGACAACACTGGAGACTGGGAAGCATAGAGTTAAAAAAAATTTAAAAAATTAACAGCCAGAAAAATAAGGTTCTGGTTCAAACCTTAAAATTACTGGGAACCAGGGAAATAATTTATTTTAAGAAAGCTCTTAAGAAATTCAGAAAAGTCAGACATCACACTGTTTACAAATCCAGTCAACTAGGATTGACCCAGTCTCAAACCCTGTATTTCTAAAAGATCTCCCTATTGCTACAGAAATATTCTGGAAAAAAAGAAAAGAACCAGTAAGAAAACAAAGCCCCTGAGAAAGCAGTCAGAATAGTGAATTTGTGCCAGAAAATGAAGAAACAGCTTGTACCAGAAATTGTTCCTAAACACATAGTGCTGTAATGGAAGGGCTGACAGCCACTGCCATAAGTGTTTTATATCAAACAGTAGCCTAATGTAGCCTCATCTTAAAAAAAAAAAAATAAAGGAAGACCACCAATCCCTTGCCAGACTTGTCTCTGACTTCTGCAGTTCACACTGTCACTGACAACTCCATGGGTTATTTCAGTTCCTGCCTGTCACTGCACTGTTGCTTGACACAAAACCATGTGTCTTGGGTTTTGGAATCAAAAATGTGTGCTCTATTTCATCTGTTGAAAGCAGCTGGGGAGATGTTTTTCTTTATCTCTAGTAACTCTGGGGGGAGAGGGGCAGATGCCTTCTGATAATGGGCCAGCTGTTCAAACCAGGTGGGCAGTGTTTCTTATCTCTTCCACCACCTGTCCTCCCTCCAGGGGGACATTTTCTGCTAATGGGCCTTTAAGGCTCACCAAGGACAGGACACATTCCATCATCCCATTGGGAGATGCTCCACAATTTTTAGGGAGCCAACCATTCCTATCTGGATAAAAACTGAGACATAGGAACACCAGGGACCTGGTTCCACTGGATTCCCAGAGGAAGACTGGACCCCTCTCACCATCACTGGACCCTTCTCTCTCAGGATCATCTCTGATCCAACAGAACCACATCTGCCACTCCAGGAGGGCTTACTTTGGGACTGCTTCCAACACCCTGACCAACAGGGTGTCAGGTTGTATCCCGGACTCTGTCAGGGTTTCTAGGATTGTTGTTTGTTTGTTTGTTTTACTACTACATTTGTTAATATTCCTAGTAAAGAACTGTTATTCCTATTCCCAAATCTTTGCCTGAAAGCCCTTAATTGCAAAATTATAATTTGGAGGGGGTGAGGGGTTTACATTCTCCATTCCAAGGGAAAGCCCAACTTTCCCTAGCAGATACCTGCCTTTCCAAACCAAGATACCATGGAACAGAGGAGCAACTCCAGCACACCAGCAATGTATCTGTGTTGCAATGACTTAGACTGGTCCAAGCTGATGCCTTATAAAATGTTCCTGCTCAGCTCCACAATTCTTCCAGAAAAATCAGAGAGCAGCCTTTTGGAAGAATTACATCCTCTTGTCTGAAGAGTCTAGCACAGAGCTGATGCTGCCAATGACCTTAAAGAACAACATCTATGATCTTAAACAACAAAAAATCACACCAAACATCACCATTCAACCTACATCACTTGGTCCTTTTTCCCTCCACACTGGCAACAGCATAGCAGAACTGCGATGGAACACATATCACTTCAGAAAAAAACCCAAAAAACAATAAGGCAGCAAAAGAGCTTTCTGTGCAGAGAAAAGCTCCCCAGGATGCAGGAAGAGATGTTCTGTGAAATTAGAGCTATGATGAGAGAGCAGAGTCCACAGGAAAGAGGGAGCAAGGAAAAGTTGCTTCCTGTTCCTCTAGCTGACCAGCCTTCAGCTGAAAATCTCTTTTCTCCAGAAATAAAACATTTGGCCAAGAACCTTTAAAACCTGTTCCTACCATAAAGACTGAACTGAAAAAAGACAAATATTTTCTTGAAACCATCACCACCTTGTCACCATCACCAACATTTAGCTAGGCACTGAACCATCAGAGTTCTGTGAATGTAAGCAAGTTCTCCTCTATTTGACTTCTTTGCTTGCAAAATCTACCCAAACTTGGTCTTCCACAGGGCTGCAATGAAGCACTTACCTGTGGGAAGCCCTTTTCCCCTCAGCCTGTCCCGAATAGCCTGGCTCCTGTCTGGCTGCAATTTTCTATCTCCATTACAAGACAGCTGATCCATCTGCAAAAAAAAACAAAAAAAGGAAACAACAAAGTCAAAATGTTGGTACAGCTCATATTAGTAGGAAATAAGCATTGTTTTTATGGAAATGCACAGTATTAGTCAGTGACAAACAGTTAAGTGCAGAATGGGAGTTCAAACTTTTTAATAAAAAACTGTTTGATCAGCAAGAATATCCCCTAGAATTATCCATATTTCAATAGTGTGTGCATTATTTAACTACACATTTTCTTACTGGAAAAAAGGTCTACCTTTTTTCCACTAAGAATAAAATAAATCCACAGGGATGTAACTTAAACCCATTCCACCCTGACAGCAAACTGAAGGGACAGCAACACCCAAAACCCATCTTCCATGATTACAACGTGTCTAGGGCTTGCCTAGTTCCACCGATGGGTTTTCTGCATAACAGGAAGAACTGTCTTGCACCCTCACAGGACTTACTGCACATGCCAAATCACATGCACCCATTTGTGAGGAATCTCTCCAGCCCCTCAGGCACATTCCTTCCATGTGTCAGGCTTAACTACTCCCACTAACTTTTCACTTAACCTCTTTTTTTTTTTTTTTTTTATGACTACTTCCCGAGGAAAAACTTTCACAGGTACAATCACTCTAAGAAGAGTTTATTTGCTACAACAAACCATTCTTCCTGAGATCTTTTCATAGAGTGGGAGTATAACCTGGACAGCAGGAGGGAAAGGGAAATCAAGCAGACTGCACAGCTACAATACAACTCAGTTAACATTAAACAGACTGAATCAGCCTGGGGCTATGTTGCCCTTTACAAAGCACATTAACATGGCAAATGAAAACATCCAAATGGGACCTCTCAGCTGTTCATCAGACACCACCAAATGACCAGTTACAGAGATAAGACCCCTTGAGCCTTTGATAAGGCCCATCAAGATTAGAAGGCATGCCAGTCCTGGAATGATAGGTTGTATTCTGCCTCTGAAAAAACTAAATTTATACATTTTTCTTGTTAACTTAAAAAATTCCAGCACACATACAGACCACTGAACATTAAAACCAGCAGGGCTGGCTGGCTAAGGTGCACAAAACCCAGCAGCACAGCTGTGCTGTCACTGCTCTGTTCAGCTGGGTTTTTTCCTCATCTTCTTGCACAGCCAATGCAGTGACATGTTCAGAACTAAAAAGATTACTGGCAGAGGAATTGAGCAAAGCTTCAGCACTGGATAACTGCTAGTCCCACTCCTTCATTAACAAGATGGACAGGAGATGGGAGCACACTTGCTGGATTCAGCTCTCCACTGTCACTGTCTGTGGCAGGCTGGCCTAGGTCACAGCAAACCCAGACTACCTGAAAGCCTGCTGACAAGAACAAGAGGAGGGAGAGCAGAAAACTCTAAGCTGAAATGGCCATCAACAACTCGGAGAATAATGACTCACTTTCCAGACTGGCTGCTTCTGTAGCTTGTGGCCCGATTTAAAATTTGGATGTTTATTTCAACGGCACCACTGATGAAGGCCCTGTAGCCTTTTATTTCACTGAACCACAGACTAGTTCCACTTGGCAACCACACAAGACTTCAGACACTGCAGTGAGGAGCACTGGACTAACAGACATACCTCACAGACTAGACAATGCCTTGTGGAGCTCAGGCTCAGCACTGTTTCTGGAGGCCTGGCATAATCAGCTGCTGTCAAATAACAGACAAATGCAGGGACCTCTTGCTTTCTGCAAGCATTTCCAAACCAGATATATGAAAAAGCTATCTAACAATTAGATCATAACTTTTTACTTAAAAAATAAAAAAAGGAAGCATCAGCAAATTAAACGTTTTTCATGCAATTTCAGTGCTGTCTCTCCAGGCATCAATTTTTACATGGACCTGCTGGAATGAGTCCAGAGGAAGGACTGTTGATTAGAGAGGTGGAGCACCTTTCCTATGAGGAAAAGCTGAGAGAATTGGGGTTGATCAGGCTAGAGAAGCAAAGGCTTAGGGGTGACCTAACTGTGACCTTCCAGTACCTGAAGGGAGCCTACAAGAAAGGCAGAAAGGAACTATTTACAAGAACACATAGTGACAGGACAAAGGAAAATGGCTTCAAACTGAGAGTAGATTTAGATTAGCTATTAGGAAGAAGTCCTTTCCTGTGAGGCTGGTGAGGCACTGGCACAGGTTGCCCAGAGAAGTTGGGGATGCCCCATCCCAGGCAGTGTTCAAGGCCAGGCTGGATGGAGCTCTGAACAATCTGGTCTTGTGAAAGGGATCCCTGACCATAGCAGGGAGGTTGGATCTAGCTTTAAGGTCCCTTTTAACCCAATCCTATGATTCTATGACAATTTATTTACTTAAATATGCCTTCCTTTATTTATTTAAAATTACTTAACTATTCTGAAGTTATGCCCTAATGGAGAAGAGAGAAGTTGCCCATCAGGAACAGCAACTTTGCAAGATGAGTTCATGTAATTTCTTTCACTTCTAAAAACAGTTTGGTCATTATTAGACAATAAAATCCTCCACAATTCGAGAGCTGAGCAGAATTGCAAGAGAATTGGCACACTGCCTGAACAGTCCTTCTTTCTGTTAATAAGCAACTCTCCAAAAGTCAAGCATAACTTCAAGTTAAAGTAAACTCACAGCAATCATTTCTGAAGCATTTCAAGTAGCAACAAGCCTAAGGCTTGCCCTACAGTTCATCACCTTATTCTCCTGTTTCTTCCTACTTTTTTTTTTTTTTTCAATGAAGACAGTTCATGAAATGACCTCCTCAGAAACTCGTGAATGCACGTTCCAGGAGGAACTGTCAAGTGCACAAAGTGCTGTGGGAGAGGGGGGGAGAGAAGCTGTCCTCTCCTTTCAACACTCACCCCTGTCAAAACTGCCACGTACCAAAACAAGAGGAAGAATGACTGCACTTTTGCTCTCTTCCTGCTCACCTCTGTCACTTCCTCAAGCGCTGACAGGGACTTACCCCAGACAGGCTTCCCAGAACCAGTCTGACCAACTGCTTCACGTAGGAGAAGGAGGGGGCACAGTTGGTGTTCCTGACGTGGGCACTGCAGGCATCCAGCACCGTCCTGACGGACACGCGGGCGTAGATGACATCTTCACACATGCCCAGGAGAATGCTGTTGAGATGGTCTCCGAGCTTGATGGGCTGGTGAGGGACAAGCAGGGGAGAACAGGAGGATCAGCTTTCGGCAGTGACTCGGGGAACACTCAGAAACAGAAAGACACTCAACGATGTGCAGTAACTGTTCGTGAGACTTACTGCCTACGTTATCTGAGGGCCAGTTTGAAAGTCACCATCCAGGAGGTGAAAAAATGGTGGCTGTAGAACAGGAGGGAGGCATTCTGCCTCTGGATTCAGCTCCTACTCTACAAGGACCTGGCCTAAACAAGCTGCCTGACCTCTAAGGTCAGGACACCAAAGACTTTCTCAAACATTTAATGAATGTGTGAAAATGAAGTAAAAGGGAAAAGGTTCAGAGGAAGTTTTAATTAATTTTGAGCACAATTTTCAACATTCTGCCACTCACAAGTATGAAATTCGAACCCCATCACAATAATTTTGTACAGCTCTCTGGGCTCATTTTCTGCAGCTCCTCACCAATATTTTGCAACAGATGTGTTAGCATTCCCAAATTCCAGTGATATCACCAAACAGCATCAACAAAAAAAAGTAAGGAATAAAACAACCAAGCCACTGGTTAACGAAGCAGAGCTTCATAACTGCAGGACAACACCCATACAACAATCTAAAACGAAAATAAATCTAGCTGCATTTTCTGCTCTGCCCATTCAGTGAATGCAGCACACTGCATGTAGCATATCCCTCCCCAGGGTGCACAGCAGTCAGTGGTAACACTTGTTCCCAGGTGCTGCAGGCACTTGGGACCTGAGCTTTCTGATCTGCAGCTCTCCCAAAGTGGGTGGTTACCCACAAAGCACAAACACTGTCAAGCTTTTTGCATCACAGAGTGCTTCAAACAATCGCAATCTTTCAATCTTCCCTGTGTGAGCACTCTTAAGGTGAACCAGAGAAAAGGCACCCTGGACCACCCTGATTTAATTAATACAGGCTTTTCCCATCTATCTCTTTATCACTTCTAACCACTCATAAAAATCGTGTATCTGAACAAGATATGAATCTCATGTGCAGCCACACTCCCAGCAGAGAAGCAGCTCATTAGTGAGCAGAGGCAGACAAATACAGAAAAGGTGTTAAAGAAAAGGGAAAATCTGCACATGCAATTTAAGGCACAGAAGTTATGCCATACACAAGACATCTCCTTTTTGCCAAAGCTAACTCCACCAGGACAGAGGATCCACATGACAAGGTCCCAAAGGCCAATTCCTTGCAGGCATACCTGACCACATTGTCTTTGGGGAAATACTGTTTATTAGCAGGTAGAGCATGCCTTCCCACCACATTACTGAGAAACTGTTGCTACAGTCTTAACACCAAAGGAAGAAACAAGGAAAACAAGGACTAAAATTCATGCCTACATTCCTCCCAACACCTACCTACTTTAAGTCACTCTCTTACTATTGTTGAACACTGCTCCTTTCATCTGACACAAAACAGGAGAGCAAAGAGAGAAAAAGCCCCAGTATGTAAGAAAACTAGGGATTTGGGGACAGGCACAGTAGGCATTATGAACAGGTACCCTTAAACAAAAAGAGCTTTTAAGCTTTTTACCTTACTTAGCTGCATTCAGGCAGCTACTTCCAAATAAGCACAAGTGAGATCCCAACTAGCACTCTGTTAAAGAAAATATTAGGAACTGAACACCTAAAATGCTGAAGTGTTTCAAAATTTTCTTCCTTAGTTTTATATGTAACATCAACTAGTAGGAACAAACCTAAATCTGAACCACAAATTGCTTCTCCCACAGCTGCAAGCCCATTATTAAATGCTTTTTCAGAAGCACTTACTCTTATTTTCACCCTTCTAGATATCTACTTCTAAAAGCTTAATTGGGGGCAGGGAAGGAGCACTGAGGAAGATAATGAATCCCATTTATCTTCAGTCAGTTTCAGCAGGACAGTCTAAGAGTTCTGCTGGGTGTGTAAAATAACCACATTGAGCAACAACACTCAGGTCTAAGCAGTCTGCAACCCTGTCTGCATTGACTGACAAGTCAACAGCAAGAGTCTACTCCCTGTTCCAAACAATTCATATCCTTTCTTGGCCATTGTGAAAGCTAAGTATCTATATGTGCTAAATCCAGACTCACAGAAGCTATGGCAGCATGGAGAACAAGTTGCTTTATTATGTGCAGAACAACCATGTTACTTCAATATTTATTTTTATGTAAGCCTAAACCAAAACAAATTATTTTCTCCTTTGTCAGCAGCTTAAACTGCTGTCTTTCAGCCTGTGGCATTACAGGATAGACTAGCCCAGATGCATCTTCATGGAAACTAACAGAAAGGTGCTTTCAGCACACTTCACAAGAAAAAGCTCCAAGCATGGGAAAGAAAACTCCTGTAGTGTGCAGTGACTGGAACAGACTGCCCAGAGAAGCTGTGGAGTCTCCCTCACTGAGCCATCTGGGTGCAATCCTGTGCCCCATGCTCTGGGATGGCCCTGCTTGGGCAGGGAGGTTGGACCCACTGTGGTCCTTTCTAACCTGACCCATTCTGTAAAACGCTGGGAAAGGCATCTTACTCCTCAGTGTCTCAGTATGACACCCTGCCATGCAAACTCAAATGCACAGTCAGTCAAACGTCTGAAGTTGCATATTAAAAATAAAAAAAAATTAAAAAAAAAAATCTAAACTTACCTGACTTTGAGGAACTTCGTGGTCAGCTCCCCAAAAGAGTGCCATACCAAGAGAATAAATATGGACCTGCCATAAAGACACAAGGCATCTGTCATCTCATTGAACAAGACTGGAAATGCAAAGCAGACTTTTGAAGGAGAACAACTAACTTAACATCATTTTGCTTAGGAATACATTTCTGGTATTTAAGCCCAGTTGTCTTTCAAATCCTACCTCTCCTTTACAAGAGGTTCAGAGAAGCAAATCCTAGTGCTACAAAAACATGTGGCACCTAACCAGTGCCTTGTCTTCTCTGTTCAATTTTAAGCTTTCATCTCACACTGAAGCCAGAAACTTATGTATTCCATACAATCAGCCTGGTGTGGTCTAAACCCTGCATGGATCCCTTTCAGTTCAGGGTATTCCCATCATTCTATGATTCTGAGCTTCAACATACCCAAAGGTATTTCCAAAAATGAGATGTGCAATCAGATCTCTAAACTAAAACTTGCTACTCTACTAACCCATCTGAAAATAGCTTTCAAAAGCAAAGCATTTATTCAAAAATTCTAATTTTTGTACTATGATGCTTAAAATACGTCCCATAATATATAAATCAACATGAAATAATTTCCTAAGTCAATCTCCATTCTAATTTTGAATGGTTTGCTTACTCTATTTCCAGTAAGCTTGCAGACCTCAGACATATTTTGGATTTAAACTGACTGTGTGAGTTGGAATCAAAGGGTATTAATTTACTAACTGTAATTTTTTTTTTTTTTAGTATTTCTCCTTGAATACCCTGTTAATTTATATTAGCAAGTTCAACCATAACTAAAAAGACAAAGGCATCCCTGTCACTGTCTGATACAAGGCCTTAAAAAACAAGGTGTTTTTCTGCCTTCAGGAGCTTTTAGTAGAACAATCAAGAAGGAAAACACCAATGATTTCCAGTAAATGAATTCAATAAACTACAGCCAGCTGTGAACAGAAGAAAAAAAAAAAAAGTTTAAATGTATCAAAAGTTACCACAGTCAGCAAAGCAAGATCTGATTCTGGGATCTAAGCAGCATGAAGCCAACATATTCCTTACAAAGTACCAATGCACCACCTGAGACAGAGTTTAACAGGAATGCAAAGGGAAGCAGTCAAAAAAAAAAGGGATGCACATATAAGCTTATTTATCAGCCCTACTAACTTCAACTAATAAAGTCATAAAAGGACACCAGTTTTTGTACAAAGCTGTGTTTCAGGGAGCTTCCTTCTTCCACATAAGCAACTGAGTGGATCACCTTCCATCCAGCAGGCAAGGCCATGCTGACACCAGGAGAGGAATTCACAGAGCCCTCATCAGAGAGGATTAATCAGTGCTGCACGGGTACAGAGTGCCAGCATTTGGTCACTGCCTATTGATGTGCTCTGTGTTGGCATTTACAGGCCACAGGGGTCCCTCTGAGTGCTCCCTTCCTAAAGATTAAGAAACATCACAGCGTGGCTTCTCATAGGAACAGTCCTCCATTTATTTCAAAAAGGGAAAAAGCAGCCTATTGAATACTGGCACAGAACAAAGGATGCAATCAGCTCTGACAAAGTTCACAAACTTGTCACTTCAGAGCTATTTTTTCTGCCATTTTTAAAGGCTGGTTTTGTACATTAACTTCGGGGTTGGCACTAGAGGTAACGTTACTGTCCTCAAAAGTGTTGCCCCTCTTGAAACCAAATAAACAATTCCAATACTACGGCTACAGGATTTGGCAGCTGCATCCTACATAACTGAACCTGAGTCCTCATTGATGCCAGTGTTATTTTGACTTCTCTATTAAAGCTTCCAGCCTAGGTTCCTAATTGTTTATGGTTTTGTCACAGATAAAACGGTGAACATATTTTATTACACCATTAATTTTGACAATATGCAGGGCAAGAAGGATGTCTAAAGGGCTTGGGTGCAATTGTGGATTTTCAGTAGGTGTTTGGTGACATAGCCCTGAAGAAAACTGACTATACACAAAAAGCTGCTAGAAGAAAACACTCTACACAGAAACACATGTTTTAATAGTCCTCGTGCACACAACAGCAAATGATGCCAATACCACTTTCCTCTGGAGTAAGAGCTGTTCTTCCTGAGGGAACACTGCCAAATGTCATAATTGTTCCCAGATTACAACACTGGCTGTGGCTAGCTTTCCTCTAAGGATTATTGATTCAGGGAAGCCAAGGAGATAGAAATAGCTCAGCTTCCTTCTCACTCCCACTGCTAAATATCTTTGACTAAGCCAAGGGAATGGTCTTCTGGGGGAAGTGTTACCGTTCACAAGAAATTCTTGTCAAGAATACAGCTGAGAAGATAATCCTTTTGACTGTACCTCTCAGTGACCTGCAGGAGATCACATACACAAACCTCACCTGTCTGGACATTGTGAAAGAGTTAAAAAGGAGGAGGGGAAATTCTGTGCAGCTACTGCCCAAGGATATACACGGCCAGGGACTGACTAGAGACTCTCCCTCACAAGCTGCACACAGCTCCAATCACTATTCCCCTCCAACCAGCAAAAAACCAAAGGAGGAGGATCCCTCCCCGCACCCCACAAAGGAAACTACACCCATCAAAAACCACCAAAAGGACAGTTCAAAGCTGTTTTGTGGAGGGACCAACAGCAAAACACTGGAGCTGCACCTTCTCAACGTCGGACAGGGACGACAGCGAGTGGTTCTGCAGGACCTCTGGTGCTGTGAATGCTCGCAGGTCTTGTTGGGACACATTCTCATCAGTGAATGACACACTGCCAGATGGAAGCAACAGCAGAGACCACGGAGAAATGATGAATCCCAGGGCAGCAGGATCAGCTGTAATTGAAAAGGGAAAGAGAAAAAAAAAAAATCACCCTGAAAATGAAGCGATGTTGTTTGATGCCCTTGCTGGATGTTAAGTTTATGATCAGCCTACAGACTATTAGTGGAATAGATTCAGGCTTCCTTTTCCACCTGTGGTGTTTCATAACCACAACAACCACCTCAATTTTAATCGCACTGGGGAGTAACACCCTATCTTTTATGACTGTTCTTTGCTATTATTCATACCAGCAAGCTCAGGAAGAGCCTGCTAAAATACTCGCTATCTCCTGTCCTGAAGTTATTTCATTTATGTAACAGCTGGCATATAAAATGTTCCCTTTCTGCAGTGTGCATGTCATTAAGGCTAATTCCTACAATAGGAATGGAGTTTGCTCCTATGCTAACACAGTACTACTGCAGCAGCAATGCTTGGAAGAGAGTAGACAAAGTTAGTGGGGAAGGAAAATGCTCATTAGAGAGGCTAATACAAGGGGACAAAACAGGAGAGTTTTGGGGCACAGAAGTCCTTTTTAGTCTAAAGTGGAAAAAAAGTATTACAAATACCTGAAAATTTCAAAACAAGCACTGAAATTGCAGAACCAAAAATAACCAAGATATGCCATTTGCTGGCTAGGTTTTTGATGTCTGAGAATACTGCTGTCAAACTAACTAAAAAAAAAAA
>VWYO01016350.1:0-31742 GCA_013400275.1 Rhadina sibilatrix | reverse complement strand
AAACAAAAAAAAAAAAAAAAACCAAAAAACAAAACATTTCCCTAAGTCAAAATATTTTTTTCTACACCTCAAACATGAATCAACTCAGTTTCACTGAAGGAGGCATGAGGTTTTACTGAGTAAAAATAAAAGCTAACTTTCATTTTTTCGTAAGCAAAAAGACAATAGCTCTGTCTTCTGCTACACAGTATATCAAAAATCTGAGGAAACACACATTTGAATGACATGTCCTTTTCACTTGACACAGTCAGCAAAAGTAGCAGAATAATTTCCTCCATTAGCACCACCACTAACATTTTCCACTCTCCAGCTCAGGATATTCCTACAGTGCTGGTTCCTAGACTGCTGAACTATCTTGTAATCTAGAATATTTCTAATCTCTTAGGAAATGGATTAAATTACTGCTTGCAGGTATCAGGTGTAAAAGGATCTCCCAAGTAAGTCCTTCAGTTTTCTGACCCCACTTCCTCTGGAACAAATGGAACAAGGGCTGTTCACTGCTGTGGCAGCAAGTTCAGATGCTAAAAACCAGAAAAATAAAGATGGACAGGCCATTCCTATTATATGTAACAGGAAAATGCTAGATTATATAGCAAAGCTTCCAAAAACATTTTTAGGAAGACTACCCTAGTTGGCCCTTGACTTTCAAAAATTATCCTGGGGGTAACTACTGGATTCTGCACCACTTCTGTGTGCATTCACCACTGACAGAAAATCCCTAAACAAGCAACATCATGTAATATTTTAAGATTCCACCTTATGAGTCCCAACTCAGGAACCTTAAGAAATGCAGAGGCTCTAACCTTTATATAACATTTTGTATAAAAAAATACTTGAAATACATAAAAACTCTTCATATTCTGAAACATACTAAGACAAAACAAAAATTAGTTTTAAGAACAATTAACCCCCCCCATTAGTCTGAAGTGTTCCCAATATTAATTTCAACAAACTTCAGAGCATTTGTCCCCTACCAATGTAGAGTGAATTTATTGATCCACCCCCACTCAAGAATCTTCATGACCTGAAGCAATGTAAAACTAGTAAATAGTGAGTTTAAAAAAGGACTGATTTTGTCCTCATTTTGGCTCATTTTACTGAAGTTTTCTGAGCTTTCTCTTTCACTAGCTTATAACTAATACAGCAGATCATAGTGCCTACATCACAACTCCAGGGAATCTAATCTATTGTTAGGAAGGATGAGGATAAAGCAATTAATTCTCCAGTTCCTTCCTGAAGACATGCATCATAAACCAAAATAACTAACTATCTCAAAGCTCCAACCAGGTAGATATACCTCAGGAAATACTTTTTAGTAACACTAAAAACTATTTAGTGTTTTTAGTAACACTACTCTAGCATTGTGTTTGCACCATGGATAAAAAAAAAGTAGCAAAGATGCAACGCATCAAATAGCCAGCAACTGTTAGAAAACAAAAGAAACTATATTCCAGTGATAATATTCGTGTCATCTTCTGTTTAGGCTTTCAGAATAATTTACAAGAGCAGGAAGGGTAACACACTCTGAAAATACTGAGGAAAATGACCAAAAAAAAAGAGAAAAAGTTTCAAACCCTCTTCTCTAAAAGCACTGGAATTCAGGATATGGCTCCTGGTCAATTTTCTATCCAAAGGGTTTTCAACTGTGCTAGAGCTGCCAGCCTTCTGAGTTAATTTCAGAACTATGCAACTGGGTAACAAAACACTTGTGAGAGCACAGCATTTCAAGCAGTGCCAAGACAGAGATAAATAGTGTGGTCTTACTTAAAGTGAACTGGCTTTAAACACAATAAAAACAGAAATAATCTTCAGCTACAGAGCATCTGCCAAACAAATGAGAGAAGAAAAAAAAAAATCCTTTATGTGCTTTAGCAGCATACAAATAGCCCAAGATAAAAAAAAAAAAGACCCACCACGTTCTGAGAGACATGAAGACAAATATTTGAAATGCATCTATTTTACAATATTGATGGCAGGTAATCTTGAATTCCCCAGCTACAGTCACAACTCATGTCAGTCCTACAGGATCTTTTCCCCCCACTTCTCTCTTAGGCCACAGCCATCAGCACAGAACACACACACAAACCTCTATAAAGCACAGAACAACCCAAAAATAGACACGAGGTTTTCAACACACATCTTTCTTTCCCTCCATAGCCCTCACTGAGACAAGTAAGATTTCTCCTAGAGAACAGGAACCTGAAAATTTGCATGCTGAGGCCAGGCTGGAGGCAGGCAGAGCACTGACCCACCTGCAGCCTGGCCAGGATGATGCCAGCACATGGGACCACTTCTGCTGTAAATCCTCTCCTCCTTGGGCTGGTGCAGCATGTCCCTGCATGCCTGGTGTGCAGGGCAAGCAGCCTCTGCTTCCCTCTCCCTTTGGCACAAAGGGATAGGAGAGCTCTGATGGGATACTGACCCCCTTGGAAAACTGAAATGTACTCTTTCCTGAGGATACTGGAGCAAGGAACAGGGTGAACAATTAGTTTCTGAGATCAGCTTCTGTTCCTGAGCTGCCTCACAATCACACACCACACTTCCCTTCACTGTTTGTGCTGACTACATCCAGCAGAGCTCTGCAAAGAGTGCAACTTGTCACTGAGCCTCCTTGGTGTCAGCAGGGTGGGTGGTGGAAGGGGTGAGGAATAGAAACTAAAAAAAAATTTAAAACCCCAATAAAATGACAAAAGCCCAGTCTCTCTCCTTCTCAGCAATCAAAAGATCAAATGCCACCAGATGATGAAAAAAGAAAAATTATTCCCCAATAGTTACTGGCAAAGGGGAAAGCAATTATTTATCACCTGCCAACAAGGACGAGCTAGGAAATGAGGATTTGGGGTTTTACCCCTTCCTACTGCATTCTTCCTCTTGCCAACCAGACCAATCCATTTCCTGCTCCACCCCAACTAGGTCTATGACTCCTTTGGACTCACCACCAGTCCCCATCAACACATTTCACACTTTGCCTTTCTTTTTTTCATTACACTTCCTCAAGCAAAGCAGCTACAGTGGTTTGACTGCCAACAAGATTTACAGGTCCCTGAAAACCATCATCTTCCTTCTTCACGTCCACTTTCAGATGATAAAACTTTTCTTTACATAAACCATTTCCCACATGCAAAGTTGCAAGACATACAACTTGCAAAGACTCTCTTTCTTCACCCAACCTGTCTTTTTAACATCAGACTCACTTCCCCCCTTCTCTTCACCCTTCCTTTAGATACATGTCTCCAAACTTAAGGCCCAATTATTTTCAGAATCCTCAACGCACGCTTTAGAACAGGAGTGGCCTGAGTGACATATGAAAGCTCTCCCACTTTCAAGTTTAGATAAAACTTTTCCAGTTAAACCTAGCAAATTAGAGGGACGCCTGTTTTATAATTCTCAGCAGCAGCAAGCACAGCACTCTCCTTTTGCTTATACACTCACATCTGAGATTACTTCAAAGCCTTGTTCCTTTGACCTCATGGAGTTCTGAGTGCAAGATACAGCACGTCTGAAACAGCTGATACACCCTTTCAACAACAAAATAGTTATTGCAGATAATTAAACAGATGTAAGAGAAGGGCAGGTCTGGTATCGGCCTTTTCAAATCTCCAGGTTAATCTCAACATCCCCAGTGCAACTGATGTCAGATCTGCAACTGAGCCCTAGATTGTCCTTCTCCTTCATTTAACAGCTTATAATGTGCTGACAAGACAGCTACCAGAGCTGATCTTCTAAACTGGTGATTAGCAACTGGGCATTTCAATCTAAGCTTTCATTTTTTTATCATGACAGGAACAAATTTGTGAAGTATTTTTAGGGAGTTCAACATCTGTTAGAACCGTAAATACAATGGGGGATAAAAATATGCACACTTCTGTATCTGTTGCTGAATCGGGCGTGATATGATATGCAATTAACCATGAAGACAATGGATTTTCATCCTGTGCTTCTTTTTTTCAGTGCTTTGATGGATAAGAAGGTAGACTCACTAAAAGACATGCTCCAGTTTTATGTATCAAGAAGGCATCAAATCTGTAACAGAAGCTTGTTTTGGACATTTTTTTCTAATTTTCAGAAACTAGCTCAAATAAGAAGTTAATTGAAGAACAGGTTCTCATTTGTCTGAGCGACAGCAAGATTCCCAACTTGAACCAAACTACCAAAACTCTACCAGGATCACATACATAAATAATCACTTGGGCTGGCAATTCCTTTAAGTGTCTGTGGTTCCTGGGCTGGTGTGGGGAGGCTGCCAACAGATGGCAATTTAAGAGCTGGCTATTTCCACAGCCTTTTTTATCCCCCTTGTTTCAAAACAGCTGGAGCACAGACTGTTGAACAACATGCCTAATTTGAATTTTGAAGGAACAATGTACAAAACACTCAGCAAAGCTTATATTTTGTTACAGAACAGCATGTTCAGGGACTCTAGGAATGTGGACGGATCAAAGAGAGCTGGTCAAAGCTGAATATGTTATGATCTTGCAGAAGCTAAAAGCTTGCCCCATCTCCCTCTGCCCAGGAGTGTTCATTCAGCCCTCAAAAATTTTGGAAACTCGCCCTCTGAGTGAATAAAATAGCTCTTCCACACTATATGCATGGAAGAAATGGGCCTGAAATTTGACCACAGAAAACAAGATTTCCTTAGGATCCCCTATTTGCTACAAGTCCTCCACAAATAAAGAGCAAAACTGAGTCAGAGAAGCCTACAGGAACCCCCACATTTTCTGTTCCTGCATGTCAATACCACGTTCATACGCCAGCACAGAAAGTGATATTCAAGATGACAAAAGAAGTTTCTAGATTACTTCGTTAGTGAAGACAACCTTCATTAAAGACTGTCTGGTTATCCAACTCTTGCTGGGAGGAATTAGATTACTTTTATCAAGCTTAGCTGCAACAGAGAAGCTCTTTCATTTGAGTGTCTCTTGAAGTGCATTTTACCAAAGGCTATATCCCAGGTTAATTAATAGCATGCAACTGAAAATAGTTTGCTGAACAAGCAGAAAAACAACTCAATAAAACAGCTTCATCTCCAAAAAAAGAGACAGATTCTTCTGGCACTGATTTTATCTGAATTTGTGTTTTGGTCTTCCTGGATAGGAAGTAAGATCAGAAGCTTCTGCCACCTTAGCCAGTCTTGGCTGGCAAACATTCCCCTGCCTTAAAAACATGTATCAGAACTCCTGGGGCAGATTTTTCTGTTTTGGGCTCTCATCTTTCAGTACTTGTTCTTCTGAAGGAGGGCTGAACGTGCTCTCGCTGTCGATGCTTGCATGCAGTCCTCATGGAGATTATGATAACTTTTCTGTACTACTCTCAGGACAAGAAAGGGTGAGCTCTTATTTTCAGTGGAGACTGCCTTCTGGAAAAGAATTTAGGCCTTGGATAAAGCTTTAAGTGGTTTCACGACTGTGTGCTCATACAACTGTGATCCTGCAGATGTGGATTAAGACAGAGTTCAACGTGCCAATTCTCCTAAAGTTTACAGGAGTAAACCTCTAATCATTCAAGGTCCCTCTTAAGTCCAGGTCTTAACAATTTGCCCTCTTAAAAGAAATAATTCTCCTGTCTGTCTCTAAGAGACAACAAAGAGTGAAAGGGAGGAAAGCAGATAGATGCCAGCTTTCCTTTTCTTGCAATATGAGAAGCAGCAGGACAGGTCAGTTGGTCAAACTCCAACAATAAACTCAGCATTCCTAACAGGGAAAGCACACAGGGGCTGTGAGAACACTAGTAATGGGAAGAAGGTAAAACTGAATGGGATGTCAGAACTACCTATAATTCACCTGGCAAAAAATATCTTGGAGAAGTTGATAAAATTCATATTTGTAAGGCTAAGCCAAGCATGATCAGAAATCAGGCACCATACAGCAGCTTCTTCTGCCTCCTCTGGAGCCTGTGAAGAATCCAACACAGACCACTCTCAGAGGCTCTGCAATGCAGCAAGACAGAGCCAGTGTCCGACTCAACAGACTGTCTAAATCAAATCTAAAAAAAAACCAGCCCCAAACTACCTAAATGTTGAATCCTGATAAACTTCTAAATCAAATACTTGCAAAAAAACACAAAATACTTTGCCCCAAATAACAAGGATGTGCCCTTTGCATAGTAATGTGGCAAAACAATGACTACTTTTGAAGCATGAGCCTTTGATTTTTCACTAATAAAACTGAATCAGCTCACATATGCATGCTCAGATAAAAGGGCACGACCCCCCATAAAGGTGCTGAAATACTAGGATGCATCATGGGAACATATCCTTTATCTGAGAACAAGTTAAAGATGTTACTGAAGTTCAATAGGTGGGTTAAGTATTTATTGCTATTAAAAAAAGCAAGAAAGGGAGGGAAGGGTCTTAAGGATTTGCAGATTTTAAAGAAAACAAAGGAAAACGTAAGGAAGGAGGAAAGTTCCCTATTCAGACCTACTGCTAAAATGTGTATTATTATTAGCAGTACTGCAGATGCTGAGCTTGGAGCCTACTGAGGTGAGAGGGGGAGGGAGGAGGAATACTTCTACTCTTTTGAAGTACCAGACAACACCACATTCCTCTCAGCAGCTGTGCAGGTGTCGCCACGTGCATTTTTGGGGAATCCTATCTAGCCCTCTGGTGAAGTTTTCTGGTTTTCACCTTTGAGACAAAAGCTCTCTCTCCAGAGCACACTGGTCACGACTGCGCAGTACTGCACCCGTATTTCTATGTCCCTTCCATACCTAAGTGTGTCAATGGCCTCAGATTTCTGTATCACCTTTTTTCCTATGTTTCCACCTCACTCCAGTGGGTCTAAGTTATCACTACAAGAAATGGGATGTGCCACAGGTTTTGGCAGAACATGAAGTGATGGCTGAAAGCAACCTTTGGGCTGAGGTGCAGAAAGGCACTTACCCAGAGACGGCCTAGGAGCAAGGTGTTGCTTGGGTTTAGAGCCTAGGAAGGGCAAGGCAATTTACTTATGTGGCATGTTAACATAACTAAGATGTTTCCAGCTCTGTATTTACCAGTCTTTAAAAATGCTTACCTTTTCTGAATAGCTCTTGAAGGCTCTCTGCACTTTGATTCAAAATAGCCCATATCTCCTCTTCTTGCAGTGGTCCCCCCCGAACCTCCAGAGCCTCTGCTAGTGACACATGCATGTTACCTGGGGAATAAACAGACTGATGTAAGACTAAATAACCTCTTCTCTCCTCTCTGCATGCAGTATTCAAGTAGCAATAACCCACGCTCAGCCCCGGGTCACAAAATTTCTCCAGCATTAACAGAACCCATCAAACACAAATAATACAAAATGTTCCCTACGATGATAAAGAATTTTGAGCACCTACTCCAGGAAAGCTCAGGTTAAAAAGAATAATGATCCATATTAACATTGTAGGCTCCACATCCATAAATTCAACAAGCTGGCATTAATCCATATGCTATGGGCAAAAGCTTGCTCTGTTTATAAAGATGACAGATCGATCAGTGGTTTTAGGTTTATTAAAACCTAACAGGTTTATTAAAATAAATCAGCTATTAACAGGATTTTGACAGGTCTAAGTCAGTGAAACTGCTGTTAGGAAAGGAAGCTCTTCCTCCTTTGTTGATGGCATCCCATGACCATACTGTGAGAAGCACTATCAGCAAACATGCACACAAGCCAAATAGTTATGGAACTGATAGCTATGGAACAGCTTCTCCTTGCAGTTAAAAAAACCCAACAAAATAAAACTGTTAGCAGCACTCTAGTTATTACACCCCCGGAAAACAAATGAAGATTTCTTTCCCCAGATAAACAAGGTTTGCTCCAGTATTTTTTGAAAGAGCTAAACCATTTTCACCACACGACAACATAGTATTCTGTTGTCCAAAACCATTTGAAAACTGAAGAATGCATCCCTAAATATTCTGGCAAAGCAAAGCTTCAGCCGTTCAATAAGCTCAGGAACAAATAAACCACGTATCTGCTTAATTACCCCAGTCTTCTATGGAATGTTCTCAGATGGAGCACTCATGCCAATTTATATTTCTGATTAGGATGCAGCTGCAGTGGCTTCTCTCTGTGCTTCTCTCCAAAGCCCAGAGAATAAAATCTTGAGGCAGTGAGCTGTGGTAGGAGCCTAAGGTGTACTGTCAGTCATCACTGCTAAGTTTGTTATGTCTCAAAGGCTCCAAAGCTGCTGCTGGAAGTGGAAAATACAGTTCCACAAGCAATGTTTATGGCCTGGAAATCAGTAACTGATATCAACAAGTTTTAGATGACCCAATGGTGTCGCCTTAATGGCTGAGACAGAGGCCAGACAGAGTTATAAATATAAGTACTGCTGGAAGCTCCTCCTCTTCCTTTAAATCACCTGCCCAGAGCCTCCCCATCACACTATGCAATCCTGGCTCAGGTGTATGGATACTAACCTTACAAATTTAAAGAGGGACAGGCTTATAGGCTATCTTTAGTTTCCCAGCTGTCTAGGCAGCTTGATGCCTTTCATGTGTTTTTAATTACAGATAACCAGACTTATACACACATAATGGCTACATAAAAGGCCGAATATCCTGCAGTTTCTAAACTGAAAACATGGGTTTTAACAGTATTTGCTAAAATACTAGCCTTTTCACCTAGAATTCCATACTACTACTGAAAAATTACATATTTCTGGCTGCTTTCCAGCACAGCTTATTTCTCCTTATTTCACAACTCGCCAGTCCGTAGCATCCAATTACTGTGCGTATTTACTAAGCCAGATATATTTTCAAAAATTAATGTTCAAAAGTCATCATCAAAAGACAATGGAATGGAAAGCAAACTCAGATCACATTTAAAACAAAGATGAAATCTGAATTCTCAGGGAGAAAAATAAATAAACCATGAAGAATGGAAAGGTAGGGACCAATGCAGACTTGCAATAAGTGGATGGAAAACCAGAGAAAATTGTGCTTGCAGTCAGCATGAGCTTCACATACACGAGGCACAGAGTGAGTGTCTGGCCTCACTGTTCCAGGAAATTCTGTGATTTCATGCCACTGTCTCAAATTTCAGTAGGTACATCTAGAATCGAGCTACTTGGATTATTCAGATTAAAAGATGTCATCCTCTCCTAGGGACTAAAAATACATGAACTGCAAATGAAAACTTTCTGTGATAAGTATTCTAAAGGAGAATGCCAGTCATAAGAACAACAATCCCCTCTCCCCTACCCCAAATCACTCTCTGCCTCTCCCCTTTTCCCCATTCTGTAAAATGCTGTGTCCTTTCAGCTGTGATTAAACAGTGTGGACTGTTCTGTAGCAGATACAAGCCAATTCCCTATTTAACAGCACAACAGAGACCAAACACATTACATCCTCAGTGAAAGAATCCTACAGCAAACAATGTCTTGATCAGAGTAAGAAGCAGCATGAATATATATACACACCCAGCCACCCAGGCCTCACAGCTGTAGCAGCCCAAGCAACAAGATCTGCTTGCGTTTTACAGATAGCAAATAAAATAAATAAAAATCAGTAAAATAAAAATCAAGCTCTTTCAGGCTGATTTTGATAAGCCCAAGCAAAATCCATCACAAACCCAGTCATTTCAAGCACAGCCACAGGCGAAATGCCACAAGCTGGGATTTGAGTGGGATTCTCATTGAAGCACATCTTTTTCAGTAACGTTCTGGTAACTTCCTCTGTAACTTTCCTTCCTCAGAATGATCTTTAAGCTGTAGTGCTTGCCTGTCTCAGCAATGGGCAGACCAACACCCATGGTCCAACACCATGAGGATTAAAGAACCTCACTCGAAAGGGCTCTCCAGCACCAAGGAGCTGACTGAGGAAAGCTGGGGTGAGGGTGTTGGTGGGAAAATGCCAGGCCAGGTTTCTCCACCTGCCATCAGCCAGGCAGCCATTCGGAGCTGACAGTGGAAGTGCACGGCTCAATACGTATTTCCACCCCACCAGTCTCAGGTGTTTTCCACAAGAAGAATTTTGTAGGAATGCTGATGTTTGCAATGCATTAATTCCTTCAAATTTGCTCTCTCCTTAGATCCTGGGAACCCTCACTAGCATGTGAATACAGAAATGTAAATGCTGGATACACATAAAAGCTTTTGGTTCTATGCAATACCCCAACGTTAGGATAAATTGCAACACTGTGACTATGCTGAGTAATTTTTCTAAGAGAAAAAACATGGAAAGTTTTTGTAGAGTACTGTATCAAAACCATGCTCCTGGCAGCCCTTGTGTTTTTCAGTGTTCCAGGCTGACCAGCAAAGAAATCTGGATGCACTGGTAAAGTTTTCTATGGACTCCTCATCGGTGCACGTCAAGCTATTTTTCTTACAACAAGTCCTCTCCTTGTCTCCTCTTTATCTAAGGGAAGCAAGATCTGTAATCCTGTGCCCTGCTCCTCTCTCTTGTCGTAGTAAGGATGGACAGATTAAAGAACAGTGAAAGGTGCACCTTCCAAGGACGAGCTCACTTCCCCTTTCCTTGGGACAGAGTTAGGATGGCATCTTAATATGAGGCCACAGGGAGATGGGATCGGGGTGGGCAAGTCTCAGGGTTAGGTGGTATGAGCTCCACACGAGCTGCTAGGGCATGGATTACCCAAATCTCACACGAGATCACAGCCACAGCACGTCCAAACAGGGAGATCTGCACAGCAGAGGGCACAACACAGTGCAGGAAGGCAGGACAAACTGAAATAGTTTCAGCACTGGAGGTGCACAGACATGAACCTGACAGACTGCTTGTTCTGGGGCAGAATTTACTCCCAGACCACACAGGAATACTATTTCCACAGGAAGGGAGTTGCACCCCGTGGAGGCAACTTTTATGCTCCAGGACAAGAGAGTAAATTCAGGTGTAAATCATTTGTATTAACAAGCTCTGAGTGCAGTTTCTCAGCAGCACTCAGCCCTAAGCCATGCAGGCAACACAGTCACAGGGAAAAACGCTGCCTAAGCCACAGGCCTCTCCCATATCTCAGACAGTTTTCGGAAAGAGCCTGTCTACCTCATGAGGACCAGCTGCCAGCTCCTCCCTCTAGGCAGACAGCTCACACACTCCCCAGTGAGTGGGATGGGGCTCTGTCTCTTGCCTGAAAACAAGCTCAGTGACCTCCTGGCTTTGAAAAAATCTCATTTTAAAGTCCCAGTTAGAAGCACACTACCTGTGGAACATCCAGACAGCGCCAGCCCCATGAGGCAGCCTTCCACGTGCTCTGTCCCAAGACAGAAAGCACAACAGGAGCAGCCCTTCACACCCAGTAATTCTGCCAAAATGACTGTTTGCAAGGCATGTACTTTCTTCCCTAGCACTTACAGTGTCTTCACACCAGCTCACTTTTTAATTTTTTGTTTATGCATGCAGAAGTTCAACGCTCAGAATTTTCATTTCCCCCAGACACCACCATTTTCCCCTCACACATTTTAAATTTTCAATTGAAGTTCTCCAACAGCAACGAAGAATTTGGAAAATTTCAAAGGCCCATTCTTTCCAAATTTTATTGACCTATAGCCAGCCAAAATATTAAGACGCTATTGCCATAATAACTGTGATTATTAAAGACTGAAAGACTGCGATACAGCAATTTTAGTCAAAAAGTTCCTAAAAACAGAATAAAAGCTGAAATTGCTTCAACTTAATTCCTTCAACTTAATTTGGTGTTTTGGTTTTAGCTTTTTCTCTTACCTTGTGCATCCACATTTTTCCCCAGTGTTGTAACTTCAGAACAAAAACTTTTAGGCAAAAACCCGTGCTTTATCATCAGCTAACTGAAATGCCTGCCCTACCTCACACTTGACATTTCACAGGAATATGATGCCAAGGCAGCTGCTCTAGGCATAACACTCTGCAGGTGCTTTTAGATGTGCAAGAAACAGCAAAAAACAATCTAGAACAGCAAGCACTGTTAGAATGTCTCGATAATCACAGGAAATACTCTGATAATAATTTTTATCCTTTGACAAAATTTAAAACAAAGCAGAGCAAGAAGGCTCTATACACATACAAAATGCTTTCCACAGAGGAAAAAACCCACCTCATTTATCTCATGAAAAACACTGTTAGCTGACCTTAACTGTCCTGAATATGAGCAATATGGCCCCCTCGCTCCACAGGGACACCTGGTCAAAAGGTGGCAGGTTCTGAGGAGACTTTCCTCTCAGCAGATGAGCCAAGAGCCCCTTCCTCTGGAGATATAAATGCCTGGAGGCAGAAGTACATTTAGCAAGGCAATTCTATCCAAGAGAACCTCTTAAAATTCACCTTTCTTATGCCACGATGAGCTGCCTGGAAATACAACACTGACACTTTGATTCAGCACTCACAGAGCATGAAGTGCTTTCTAGAAGCACTCAGCAGGCACAAGTCCCAGTGACACTGAACTGGGGCTGGACCTGCACAGTTCAGAAAGTCTGTTCTCTCCTATTTTAGAACCTGAGCACCTTAAGCCATTACCATGCCCTGTACATTCAGAATCCTGGTATCTATCCTATTTATTTACATTGGCCCACATCTTACATCCCCAAACAAGATCTGGACTACATACACCAATTAGTTTATCCCCAATAATACTGTTGCTGAAACTGGGTTGAAGTGCAGAACCCTGGAGCCAAGTTAGAAAGCTTGCACTTCAGTAATCTCTGAAACCTTATTTTCAAATCCACACATAAAATGTGGTTTTCCTACAGCCACAGGTCCAATTTGCATAGACTCTCCAGAAAACAAGGCATTATTTGCAAATAGTCAAGTCAAGCATGCAATCAAGTCAAATACACAAGCTAATCAAGTCAACTGTGCTTAAAGAATTTTTTTTTTTCTTTTAGAGTCCTGCTCTCAAGTTAATTACTGCACATTAGTCTCAATTATTGTTTTGAAGGATAAGGAAACAAACCCTTGTGTCACATCCACTTTTTAAATTTCTCGTACAGATACAAAGAGAGGGGGACGCAGCACCAGAAGATCCAACTACCATTCCCCCCATGCTTTTTAAAAGTATTTAGAGAGCTGCCAGAAATCAGGTAAACCAAAATTTTTGTGAAAAAACCCCACGCTCTCATGGTGCTTTTCACTCAACCTGCAACCTGACAATATTACCTTAGCACACTATTCCTTCTCTTTCATTTTAGAGAGGTCAGCAGAGATTAATGTTACCATCCAAGTATTTTTCCCCTCCTCCTGTTATGGAATAGATTAGCTTCTTCCACTCACATATTTTCCTCCCATGTTCTCCTCTTTTTGCCCCTCCCCGTAGGCAGACAGGATGAAATGTCAGCAAAACAAAAATCTCATGCTCCTGGGAAAATCCTCAATCCATACCAAGAAAATTTCTTTGACACTGCATTCCCTCTTCAAACTGATAACCCTGCTGCTTGAGCTCAGAACTCCCAAGCAAGAAACAGAAACTAGCTCAAATTTGTGAGAAAACACAGTATGAAAACACTGGCAGAAGTATAAATCTTGGCCTTTCAGTTGAGCATACACAGATGAACAGATGAGAGGTTAGCATTTCTCCTCCCAAAGCCTTTAATCAGTATTATATTCCCATATCTGGAAGACAGAGGAATGTGACATACTGAGAATCTTGGCTCGCACCCCCAGGACAAGCAGTGTTTATTTTACTCAAAAAGTGCTTGCTTTCTTTCCTGGAAGGTGGAAAGAAATCAGCTTTTGGCATTGGCCTGAACACACAATGGAAGACGAGCAAGGGTTAGTGTTGACTCCCTCCTTAGCTCTTCTGCCTCCATCACCAGAACCAGATAAACTTGTTTATCTGAAGCTTCGTGTTAGGCAAACTAGTAAAGCCAGTCCAAATTGTATATAATGATCATGAAAGTCATGTTTTCTAGGCAACTGCAGAATGCTTTTTTTATACATGAGGGTAGCTGATGTTTCACATTTGATATTAAAATTCTATTCAGAAGAGTATATAATTATCACTACAAAGTAAGCTTAATCCACATAAATCGCAGCATGACTCTTGTATTCCTCTCTTTGTTTAATCCTCAGTGTAAGATTCTTGGGCAACTCCCTTATTTTGCTGTTGATCTGCTCCACCTCGGAGAGGGCAGGCCCGTCTCCTTGATGCATTTCTCATACTTGCAACTTTCATTTTAATTGCTAAGTAGGAGCAGAAGACCTGTGACTAAAGCAAGCTTTAGGGAAAGAAAAAAATAAAATAAAATAAAATTCAGGACTACAAAGCAGCTAGGCAATAGTGACACTTTTTAAACAGCACACGAACCAGTAACACCCTCACTCACACATAACAAATTAAACCCTTCTGATGACCTGAAATAACCAGAAGCAAAAAGGCAATCTTACTACAGGATGGAGTGATGGTGTGCTGTCTGTCAGACAAAAGGCACTAAGAATGGCACCTCCAGCTTTAGTCCAGCAGTCATTCCATTGTTTCAGGCCAGAGCCACGCATTCCTCACATACTGTGGAAAGGTCATGACTGAGGTCTGTCCTTACTGCTCTCAGCACAGCTGAAGAGGGAATGAAAGCTTTTGTCAGAGGAGCGGAAACAGCAGCAGGCACCTGATTTAAATGTCATGGAGCCACCAGAAAGCATTATTCTAAGTCAGTAAGTACTGCTTCCCACCATCTGTGACATTCTAAAGCTATCTGCAGATAAAACACTGGGGCTCTGGTGAGCAAGTGAAGGAAGCAGTGATAATTCCTTAGTTGGTACAGTAACTGCTTTTTCACTCAGTACATTATTTTATATTATGATATTATTCATAATCACTTCCCAATGTTTGAGAAGAGTAATGCTCAAATATTTAACACCAAGGTATAAACTGCCACAGACTACAAATTTGGTGACTCTACCAATAAGTTTCAGTAATGGATCAACTTACTTTAAAAGTAAGTAGGTTTTTAAAAGCTTAGCTTAAGGCCTCTCCATGGTAATGAAGTGATAACTTTTACTACATCAGACAAATTCTGTAGTACCAAAGGGCTCAGATGCTGTCAGAATCCTTTCCAGTATCAGTAACAGAAAATGGTTATCTTCCTTTAAAAATGCCACCAACCTTACTCATAAAGAAAAGTGCCAGGTTTGGGGTATATTTGTAAATAACATAGAAGTCAACACAGTCTTAAGAAGTATAAAGACTGACCCTACCATATGTTATTTCAAAGCCTGCCTTTAATCCTATATATTCACATCCAATCCTTCCACAAATGGCTTTTTAGGCTGTTGAGGTGAGTAAACTGCACGGTTTACTTGGGTTTTGAGATTTCTTCCTTCCATGGCAGGAAGGTGGATCTAAGCAAAATCACCTTTGTCAGCCTCATACATTTGACTATCAGACCCCCTGGGAAAAGAAATTAGCATAAAAGATATACCACTAGAGCATATCAAAGAAGTTTTCCCATAGTTAAAAATGACCTCATCTATGACACTCGTGAAAAATGCACTGGGTTCAGAAATAAGGTTTGTGTTCTTCATTTGGAAGCAGCATCCTTACACACAAGAGGAAAGAGAGTTACTGACTTGTGTACTCAACCAGAAAGAAAAATCCTGGTATTCAGAGGACAGTTCCTACTAACAGCCACCTCATGTCCTGCCTGGAAAGGAAATAATATTTGATAATGAAGATAAAGCTGGCTGAATAACAGAATCAAGTCTCAATGACATCTACCTGCACCTGGTTCCTCCAGCAGTGCTTCACCTCAGATGTATACAGGTGAAGAAGGTGCACTGCTACAACACCAGGATTTTTTTTTTTAGCACACATTTAATTTGAGAGCTAACAAACTCCCACACGGATCACCCTACCTAACATATTTCTACTAAACTGCACTTGCATGTTTGTGTGGGTTTTGCTACAAAAATTTAAAAAAAAATCCAACCAATTTAAAAGCTATTATGCAGCCAGCATCTTCTGCAGCTACTCAATTCTTACAAATACTCCAATGGCTTTCTTACCCAATGCCCTAAGCTGAACTACATCCTCACACACATTTTTTTTTTCTGCCTGTGACTTGGTGAAAACAGTTGATGAGTCCAAATAATTACTGATGGAGAAAGATCATCTGGAAGGTCTATTATGCACCAAGTCTTCAGTCTTTGATGCTCAAAAAGGTAATATTCTCAGCTCCTGGAAAATTCCTTAAGCAATTACATATGCTCTATGACACAGGCAACACCAGGATTTGCAAAAAAAAAAAAAAAGGGTGTGTTGCCTTCTCAGACAGTTATAATTTCTTAGGTTCATTTCTGGGGAAAAAAAAGAAAAAAAAAAAGGGGAAAAAAAAGAAGGAGATAAGGCATAAGGAACAGAACATTACAAGGTCTGCAGATAGATGACACCATGGATATCTTATCTGTGAACTCACCTGTCTGGGAGTAAAGCTATTATTCACGCAAGAGATGACTAATTATTATTGTGAAAGTCTGAATTTCTAGCCTGAAAAACAGACAAGATGGAACAGAGGCCTACATTTCAGCTGTCAAGAACTGTACACACAAGAAAATCTATGTCTCTAGGACCAAAGCATAAGCTGAGAGATCCTTGCTCTGCTTTCCTGTAAGTTGAAATAAATGCTCATTCAAGCACAATAGCAAATATCAAGACTTATTCAAAGAGTACTTCATTTTCTTCACTCTTCTGTAACAGAAGGAAAAAAGTAATTTTGCTCTCAGAGAGCCTCTCTACTCAGACACAGTAGTACAAGGTGCAAGATTTATGCTTTTTATATGCACGAAAATACAATTTGAAATGTCTGTGATACATTATCCTCCTATTAGGTGTGAAAACCTTTACAAAGATTTAAGCAGGAGGAATCAGTGACTAATCTCATAAAGCAACTTCACACACTTCCAACTGAGAAGCACAACTGACAGTACTCTGCTGCCTCATCAGGAAACATGACCGCTCCAAGGGAATGGCAGAGTGAACAGGCAGCTGGCTGGGTTTGACTTGTCCATGCTGCCTCAGATGAAGGCAAGCTGATCCTAAGGGGATGAGAAAGAAGCACTGAGAAGTGCCATGACACATTTGGCTCCCTGCACTTCATGTCTGTCAGCCTTCAGGAAGGATGCCCAATCATCCTGATAAAGAGCGTGCGTGTCCCCACATATGCCTTGTGCTACCCACTACCTGTATAAAATGTGTGGATGCATATACTCCATACAGACCAAATATTTCACTTTGGTTTCAAGTTTCTGCTGAAGGACAAGAGAAAAACCCTGAAGGACAAAGAGAGTTACAAATGGGCAGGAACATTGATCAGTTTTGAGAAGTCAACATGAACTACCTGAAAGCCTTGTTAGAGGGTCCCTAAAGCCTATTAAAGGTTTTGCTCAAGGCAGATTTAAATAAGATTCTGTAAGCATTTGGAAAAAACAGATTTGATACCAGCAGATGGGCTGCAACTCTAATAAGGGACCTCCATCTGTCCAGAAACCAGCTCTTCACTGGACACACACACAGAGTATTGCAAATGTAGCACCAGCAAGTCTTACAGGATAAAACCATTTCCTGCAAAGAACTTCAGAAGTATCCATCACCTTTAAAAGCCCCTGTCCTCCTAAGAGACTTCACTGCACTTCGTTTTCTCCATAAGCAACCAGTTTTCCAGAGACAAATTAACCTATTCAGCTGTTATTTCTTGAAAGCACTTAACTGCTGTTCATGTGATAGGAAAGATACTTTCCTTTCCTGAAGTATGCTGAGCTGAAGAGCTCAGACTGTTGGAAAACTGTCCTTGAACAGGATACCCCTCAGTTTTTCCCCCAGTGACAGAGAATCTGCCTATGTAACGTAATTTAGGTGACATCCCAGTAAGGTCCAACATGAAACAGTATTGGGTTAAACCAGAATACAGGGGACACCAGACCTCTGAGCTAAATGCACACAGTGCAAATACGGAGATCTCTGCTTCTGCCTAACACCCACTTGTCCCACAGGACCTGCTTCCACATCATCAGGGGATCATCTGTCCTCTCAGACTGCAGACCCCTTCTTTCTCCACTTCCTCCCACACTCAAGCATACAGAAATGAATTTAAGACTAAAGCTGTGCTTATTCTCTGCATATACACTCCCAGCCAGTAACCAATTTGCAAGGCACTTAGAAATCCGAGAGCGAGCAGGAAATATGCTCTGTTCTCTTCCATGCTGGGAAACTGACCCACTGCCCAAAAAATGGAAGACAAGCTTTACATGAAGGGTATTATTCTCTATGGGTTCATTACAGGATTTCCCTAAATTCTGAATTATCTGCTACAGGTGTTCTCATATTTCAGTATTTACCAAGTTCTTAGACTTCTCTGTTAAATTATTAGGAGGGTCTTTAGGCACATTACCCACCACCACCTTGCAAATAACTGGAAAAAAAACCCCTGGATTTTAAAGGCAGATTTCCTTTATCCAACCATCCACAGCTGATCCATTTCCTGCAACTGATAGTGTACATCAAAATTTACCTATTTTTTGCCCACTCCACTCTTAAGATGCAGTATATATCAAGTATTGAAAACAACAGTATATTTATTCTGTGTGACAACTATTTAGCAGCATGTCTAGAGACAGCCATCAGTTCAAAGATTCCACATAAAACATGAAGATTTTTTGGTCAGGGAAGTTTGCTTTTTAAATGAGCTCTTTATGGAGGCCAAAACCTTCCCGAGCAGCTTATACTGTCTAGTTTAAATCCTGCAATTAGTAGGTTTTAGCTCCAGATTAATTAGTAGACAAAGCCACTCGAAGACTTGGAATGCCTATGGTTAGGAAATCATGATCTTCCTTCAAAACATGAGTTGACACAGCACATATGGCTCCGTGCCAAAACGATAGGGGTTAATCAGAACCTGAGTCCCTCAGCCTGCCACTCTGTTCCCCACACTTCAGAGAAATACATAATCATATACTGCATGATTCAGCACGTGTTTACAACTGAACAATTGTTCAATTGGCTATACTGCCCCTTGAACAAGTTTCTAACACACACCCCATTTATGATTCATCCTAAATTACACATGATTTATTCAGTCCTACAGCCACGACATTCTCCACGGCCTAACTGCCCTCAAAGGTGCTGTGATGATTAGTCCTTTTCCTGTCAGGTGGGGAAACCTGGCATTTCTCTTTCACAAGACATTCATCTACTTGTCACTTCTGCCCAGCTTTAAATGCTCACCAAGCTTTTGGTTTCTGAGCCAAGAAAGTGAATGGGATCTGGAGTGTAAAGAAAGACCCCAAAGGACATAAGCTTCAGTATCATCTGACAACAGCATGAAAAACCTGCAAGAGTGATTTCTGCAGCTCCTCAGCAGACCTACCACACAAAACAGACTGCCTGATCTACAGCAAAGACAAATAGATAGTCAGTGATGTAACAGATTTGATTTAGCTTCACACACCGGAATGGACAAAGAACTCCATCTGATCACTATCTGCACTCCCTAATGTTTTGGTACTTGGAGAGATTACAGGACAGAACAAGCTACAGAAGATGGCATTGCCAAAAAAACAGGAAAAACAAGACAGCAGCACCTCCTCCCATGACATAATACCAAACCTCCTATCACCAAAAACTCCCAGAGTTCTGGGAAGTTTTGCTTTGTCTGGATGATAAACATTCATATTAGAAGGACAAAAAGCTGTATTACACCCTTGGGCTGCAAAACAAAGGCAAACCAGCAGAAACTTTTCCTCTACAGGCCTAGAAACTGAGAGGGAAGTGATTCACAGCATCATCCTTCTTTCCTTTTCTTTGAAGAACATTCCTATGAATAGTAATGGAAAGCTAGTCAGACTGAGGACATACACAGGTACTGCCCATGTACAAATTATACTTGCTGTATTGGAACAGAACTAAGCAGAAGGTCACATTAATCTCTGAAGCCACTGCCCAGTGAGGGATTAAGTGAAAGGAGAATAGAAGGATAATATAACAGCACTTGAATCTTTTATTCATACTACTGGAACAAAGGAAGTTAGACCAGTTAGAGAATGCATCAAATCTTGTTGCCTTCACAATCAATTTGATGATACTGTGTACGACAGCTTAACTCTGTAACTGTAACTACATGGAGACCCAAGAAAACAGGAACTACAACCACCTAAAATAGAGAGAAACACCTAGCTGACACTAAAAAAAAAAAATAAATCCTTCCTTCAAAACACTGGAGTTCAAGTCTTATATAATCTAGTCTGCATACAATATACCAACTTTCATCCTCTCCATGTATGTCTAGAACTTTGACAACAACCCAAATTTTCTTCCAGTCCTGAATTTTGTATTGTAATTTTATTCTTGCAAACTTAAAGAAAATGGGCATGTTATTTAGAGTATTATTTGCATTTTCAGTAGGGCCTAAACTCCTAGGAGAAAATTCAGCTTCAAAAAAAAATTCACAAATCTGCATAAAAAAAACCCCATGGGCTGAACCTCTTCAATTCTCATTTCCATCTTTCATTGCTAACGAAACACTTCAAGGATTATGCATTCATACATCACATAGAAATTTCAGAAATGTAACACTTAAAAAAACACCACTTGGAGAGCAGTCTGAAACAGATTTCAACACTTTCAAGCATTTTACCAGTAGTTTCAAAACATCCTCCCATAAACTTTGCTTACAAAATACTGAATTTGAATGAGAGTTTGAGTTGTCACATTGGACCAGTTGTACTGGTTTGCCTCAAGATGCACACACACTTAACCTGACAAAAAACAGTAGCAGCAGTCAATGAAGAAGCATCAAGTGATTGCCACTTACAGAAATACCCAAGTTGTCAGGAACATTAGAAACTTTCACAAAGAAAAAATGAAATAAAAAGTCATTATAAATATCAAGCTTTGCTGGCAAAATTAAGGGATTCAGTGGACCATTACTAGTCAATTCCAGAAGAAAAGTACTTTTTCCTCAAAAAATTGCCTTACCACTTGGTTTTACACTACTGACCCTCTTTCATCCATGTACCTAGACAATGAATATTAACCCAGTTATTCAGGGGGAAATAAATGTATAGAAACCATTCACAGCCAGCATTTTAGAAGGTATAGATTAAAATTTTGAACTTTGGCAAAAGACTTAACTGAAGACAGCTGGCACAAACCTAGCTTTTGCTTCCTACCATGCTGATGAGTGACTTCTTCCATTTTTTAAGACTTCACCCTTGATTTCATACCATCAGTCTACAAACAGGTAATAAAAAAACCCCAGTTTCTCCCACTGGCAGATGGGAGTGGGGAAAAAAGGAAGGTGAAGGAAACCCAGACTTTCCCACCCAGAAGTCACACGCAATTTACAGCTGCTCTCTATACCCAGGTGCCTGCTGGTGACTAAGTCTAGCTTTTTGCACACAGCAAAATCTGAATTCCAGAGATTCTTTGAAAAGAGTTGGAAGACTTTATACCTTGAGGTTCCAAAACGATTGTAAAAAGCAATCACTCTTTTAAGATGCATATTATTTCTTGGCACAAACATTGTGCTGTTTGTTGTCAGTTTGTTTGTTTGTTTTTTTTTAAACTGGCATTTATAGCCTATCACTGAAAATACATCATAAGCCTTGAAATGAATGTTGTCTACATAAAAAGTAAATAAATATATATATATAACCTATTAAAGTCTAGACAGGCAATAGTTTCTGTTCCATTTCTCCAAAACCACTGAAGAGGGAAGCAGAACAAACAGATTTTGCATCAGCAGCAGACTTCCCAACCAGCAGTTCATATTACGGTGAAAAGTTAAAATTCTGTGATCTTCAGCTCTTTAATATTCTCAAAGCAAAGGCAATGGGTGGGACAGAACTAGCAATAATTACTGTGTATATCAAAGAGTTCAGTTAATGTCAAGCACAGAAATATTTTCTATAACACTGCAAACTATATTCTGCACTGTGCAAGCAACCAGGGAAATTTCCACATACCATGTTAAATTCAATTTGCTGATTCTATTCTGCTCCCTAATACTGAGTAGTTGAAGACAGAAATTCCTCCAGTGTTTGACACTATCACAAAACTAAGGGCTTTGTATTGAAAAAATGCTCTTTTCAACTATTCTGTGCAAGGCCAAAGAGCACACAGAGCACACATGGTAGTATCAATGCAGCATAAGAATCTGATGTTGAGGGAAGCAAGAACAAAAAGAATGCCTCCTATTATACAGAATGGCCTTCCCCTCTTAAGTAATATGTTTCTAATCTGTAAAAGGAATCCAATTACTTATGTCTCCACAAGTTGGTTTTTGTTGTACTTTTCATGTGATGCCATTTAAAATGGCAGTTTACTTACATATTTTACCTAGTAGTATATTTTCACTTTTCTATTCAACAACTACAATTACAACCTAAACACGGTGACATCACCAAAGTGTTCCTGTCTTCTTCTCCCCTCTTCCTGAGCAGCTATTTTTACTCTAGAGTCATATGCATGAAAATTAATTCCCCTGATAACCTGGCCATCCATCATTTAGTCCCTCCTTAAGCAATCTGAACAAAAGGGAACACAGATTCCATGACAAAAAGGATAAAAAAACCAGGAAGAAACTGCAGCTGGAACCAGCCAGCTGTTCTTCTCTGAACATCAAATCAAGCCCATGTGGACACACATTAGCTTCAGAGGCAGATCACAAAAGATTTCTTATTAAGTTTGGGGCATTTTTTTTAAGAGCTTAAAGAAGTTCTCGGTTTGGAAGAGCTTCCCACTTCTGTGGGTTCAGAAACTGAAGCAATGTTTTTAATACAAGAAGTACTAAACTGGATCCAGCCAGCTCTCCCACCCCCTTTGCTGGCAATCACCAGTTTATTGAGTTCCTGAGCTCAAGCTGCACAGTCAAATCTAATAGTCACTAATGGTCTCTGTTCTGTTAACTTCTCTAATCCCCTTCTGAGCACATTTACACTTTCACTCCACATGACATTTTGTTCCAGCAACGCAGCTGCAATTAAGCAGTCCACAGAGAGTGTTTTCTTTTGTTTGCTGTAAGACAAAAAAAAGAAAACTTCTCAAATTTCAGTAGAAAAGAACATGCTAAGGGTCTTGAAGGACCCAGTCACGAAGCTGCCTGACTTTTCCCAAACACCAGTAAACGTTTCCAGCTATCAAAAAAACCCCAGAAAACGGTTTCTTCCAACAAAAGCAACAGATCTTCTAGCATACTAAATATTTTCTCTTCTTAAGGCATTGCATGGATATAAAATTTCAGAATTATTATAAAACCACTTTTCAGATTTTCCTTAGTATTTTGTGACAAAACAACACAAAAACCCGGCTTGAAATTTTCTTCCTTTACCCACCATATTCCTCAAATACACAGAGGACAGAACTGGATCACAGCTCAAGGAAAAACAGACAAATTATTCTTACCAAAACCGTTTGCCAATAGATTCAAACAAACTAACGTGATAAAATGGTATCAGAAAACCTCTTAAAAAAAAAAATCAAAAAAAAAAATACTATTTTTACAATGCATCACACTCCTGAAACACCCAAGTCTTGTGCCAATGCACATTTTAAACTGACACAAAGGAGCTTTACACAGCTATTGCAGTGATTGAGTTCTACGTGTTAGCCCATGTGCCTGAAAGCTCCAGGCTGATTTGGCTGTCCCACGCATGTGATAACCCAACTGCAAAGCCACTCAATAAATGAGTCTATATTTCTGATGAAACAAACTTTCAGCACTGCCAGCGAGCAAATCTTTTATAATCAGATAATCTTTAAATTCTTTATTAAGGTCATTCAAGGGATTCAATGACAGGCCACACTGGAAAAAAAAAAAAAAAGAAGCTGTTCAACATTTAAGGTTCTTTACTATTAGTTTGTTTTGCTAAGCATTGTCAGATTATAGCATCAGAAGAAACTTCTTTCAGGACATCTTAGTCTACAGTTTTGGGGTTCCTCAAAAATTTATAGTGTGTATTTCTTGCAAATCTTATTAAATAGATCACTATTAACAAGACTTCCCAGACAAACTTCTGATTTTCAGAGTCTGAGCAACCTTTCAAATAAAAAGGGGTAAGAGGATAAATAGCTCTATAAAAACCTACAAAAACCAAGAAAACAAACAAAAAAACCCACACAAGATGGAAATCAGATCGTTATTAACCCTGGAAGACCTTGAAGATAACCACTAAGCTGGGAACAACAGAAGTACTTGCAGCTGTGAAGGCCTGAAAACTCAGCCCAGTCTTTATGAGGAAGAAACCTCAGCTCACAGAAGCCTCACCACCAGCACATGAGATAAGGACATTCTTGCAAAGCCCATAAACCTGAAGTAGGGGGAACTGAAGGTGTCCCAGGACATCTTGAATGAGCCCAACCCTTTCTTTCTCCCCTCCCCTTCTTTACTCTGCTTTCCTTTTGTTCCAGACTGTGTGCTCCCCCAAAACATTATGGTTTTCTAACAGTTTTCACAAGCTAGACCTTCTAGGTCAAATATTTTCCAGGTGCTCTACAGGTATTCTTGCTACCTTGTAAAATGATTTCTTCCTTTTTCAGATACAAGCCGAAATAACAGCCCACAGCTGCTATTCTTGTACAGAGCCCTATTAATTCATGGACATACAGACATAAACTGCATTGTCTACTGCAGTGTTATGCATCAATAAGGATGTCAATAGCATTTGCATTCCACTTTCATCCCACTCAAATTTCCAGTGAAGGTAGTAGGGAGAGTCTCATCCTTCTTCAGGGTGTATCAATTCAGATGCCAACCATAAATGCCAAAGCTATTTTTATGAAAAAATATCAAAATTGAAGTATTCCCTAGACTGCAACATTTTTTTTAAAAATATTTCAGTGGACTCACTAGATGTGCTATTTTTTTTTGCTGCCACTTTCTAACAGTACAGTTTTCTAGCACTAATTAATAAGCTGAATGTTTGTGCAAGTGTTTCTGAAGCTGCCTCTAATGGTTAAGAGGAAAGCCCTCCAGGTGCAAGAACAGAAAAGGTGATTGAAGATACATGAGAACTCCAAAATATAGTCTATGAAGGCCAGACAGAATCTCTTTCCTCCTGGAAACCTACCCAAGGAAAATCCTTTACTGAAAATTGCACAGGGAGCCTATTAACAAATAAATCTCTGCATAATGCAGACATACAGACAGTACTCTCTTATTTCCCAAATGTCAAATTAATGTGACAAAGTCCAATTTCGAGACTCACAGAAGTTGAAAGCAAACTGGCTTCATAAGAACAAACAGAAAATGCATCTCAATCACTGAAAAATAGTTAAAGCACACTAAGGCACTTGAAAGAAATACCATAACAAATCCTCTGAAGGAGAAACCAGTACTTATCACCTGTTGAAGCATCCCATTTAAGGAAGTTACACACAGTCTTTAATCAGGCTGCTGGAAGGCTAGCTCCACATAAACCTAACCACACAATTGTCCAGTCAGTGACACATACTACCTGATGTCTCTCCAGTCAACACGTGTGTGCTCTTCCTTGCTGACATTAAAAAGCAAAGTGGGAAAGCAGCACTTGGACCATCATATCAACCATGTGCTTGCCTGGGATTCAAACTCCCAAGTTAGTTCACTGAAGGAAGGTACAGCTTTTGCATTGACTTGAGAAAAGAGAGCTACTATTCCACTGGTCATAATCCTAAGCACTAGGAGGAGATTTTCCACCTACTGGTTTAACAGCAAAGGTACTAAAAGGCAAAACTTCTGCTCCATTTCCCCTCTCTAACTTTTCTCTGTTGAAACACTAAATTTCTGTGAAGAGAGAAATGGGTAAAATCAGTAATAACATAATGCTGGCCCTTGATGAATTGTGGTGGGAGAAGAAAAATCAGCAAGATATTTTACAGCACTGATACCCTGATGAGCAAACTAGACAGAAAAGTTAGACTGTCTATGTATGGCATGGTTAAATATCCACATGCTTCATTTTTTTAGCCCCTCTATTGCTTAAGGCAACATCCAAGTCCAAACCTACCATCATTTAAACCAGGCATGACTTTGCCAGGAAGCCCAACTATTTCTAACAGCTGAAGTTTCAGACTTTAATTTAGCTCTCTCTTTAGTCCAATTCACCTTTTAAAATAACAATATATTGAAGTGGTTAGCAGAAAAAGTCAACAGTCCCATCAAAAAAAGATGGGATACATTCAACACCAAATAAGGTTGCTTACAAGTTTGAAATTTTGTAGTTAATATTTCAACAGCAATGTTCTACAGGGTAGAACAGACACGGTTTTATGAGTCAAGTCCTATTACCTTTCCCTTAGGTGACCCTAAGAAAACCCTGGAACCACGTGCATCACAGGTCTTTTTTATGGCTTTTTTTATGCCCTCCACGTAGCCACTCGTGTCCATCAGAAAACTGGAAAAAACACAGTGCAATATGCACATGCTATAGAGATGCTGAAGAAATTAATATTAAAAAGGGAAAAATCCTCATCTGAAACATAAAATTAATCACTGGGAACCAATTCCCCTGTGCTAACAAGGAGCTGCAAATGAGAGTGTCCATACCCCTAGAGATGATGAGATAAACTGTGCTCTGCCTGCACTCAGCAATAACTTGGAAAACCTTTGCACTCAGTTCCTTGGGTTTTTTTTCTAACAGGTTTTGGGGGCCTGACCACTACCCAAGCAGAACACTGGCTGTTACACGATTAAAAGTAAAGACAGGCTACAGAACAGACATGAGACTCAGAGAAGCTTCCATTTCCAAGCAGGCAATTCTATCACAAAAACTATTTACACGAGCAAATCCTTATGTCTTGCAATGCAAATTCTAAAACAACCAAAAACACAGCACTTTCAATGACACTGGCCGAACTCTGCTGCTGCTGCAATGAACTAGTATTTATTGTCATTTTCATGCAGCACACAGCATGGTGCTAAGATTCCAGCACACGAGGATATCCTGGAGTGTGCCTGGAAGATTACTGTCCTCTGCCTGCTAGAGAACATCAGCTGCATCTATAAGATATACAGATGTGGACAAGAAAGCTTTAACAGCTGTTGTGAAACTGGATATGAAGCATCCGAGAACCCAGTATTCCCACTGATTTATCCAGCTTTAATTATGATGAAAAGCACATTAAAAAAATTAGGAATCTGTACGCTCTAACAGCCTTCTCCCCTCAATGAACAAAACTGGCTTTCAAGGAAAAGTCTGACAGGAAAAAAACTCTCTTCTTAAGTTCTTTTACTTGAGAAATGAACAGGAGTGTTTCCTAACAAGCTCAGCATTAATTTCAAGCTTACAGCACAAATATAAGTCACCTGCAACAGTGTTGCTCAAGAAAAGTCACCCACGAAGACTTCCAGCTCCAGATCCACTTTTCTAAATCCACCAGACTTCAGACAAACCATTTCCAATGTACCTCTCTGCACATGCCTGAAGCCAAGTACCCACACTATGTACAAATACTCAGAGAAGGTGTCAGCACCACACAAAAGCCATTTCCAGATTTCACTTTCAAAAATTTCACCCAGCTCTATAGAATGGTCCCACCCATATCTCTCCCACAGATACAGACAAATGCTCTTCAGGAAGACAACCTCCAAGAAATACACACACACAAAAAACCCACAAATTTAGCCAGAGTTGGACAAAGAAACCACGAAACCCTAGAAAACATGTCCTTCCTCTGACAAGGCAGAAGCACACAGAAATTAAAAGTCTCAAAGTCTACTAAAAAAGCGTGATGTTTTTGACAGCATCACATTAGTTCCTGAAGAGGTTTGTGCTCAGTTCCAAACTTGTGCATCTCAAATTTCATCATTTTTAGGTCGGTCAGTGCTTTCCTCCGAGCTTTAATTTTAGCTGCAAAACAGGAGATAAAGCTTTCCTCTCTTTTCCAGGTGCCCCATCTCACCTAATTTAACGACCAATTGTTTGAAGCAGGACTCAGGAGCTAACACAGCACCTGGTCCTAAACCTGACATTAATTACCCTACCACCTGCAAATCCTTAACAACACTCAACATCCTGCAAAAACTACTGTATTCCCAACAAATACCAGCAATCAAAAATCAGCAGTCTTAATACCAGGTCTCCTTTAATTCTTGACCTATTACTTGCAGACATTTCTGTGGTGTATTAAATTTACACATAAAAGATAAAGGACAGATGAAACCCAGAGAACGAAGCCTTCCCACGTCTGTTATTCTTTCTACAGAGTGTCACAACCGGAGCAGATCTCTATCCTAAACCGACTGGATTTCAAATTCACAGGACATATCATTGTCCCAAGGCAACCTACTCAATTAATTGCCTTTTATGAAAGCATTTTAATAGATAATGATGCACAGAGAACATGCCTGGTTCCTCACCAGGTATTTAAGTGGCACAGGAGAAAAGAGAAGCCCAGATGAAATAAAAAACGACACCAAAGAGTCGTCTTGCGCCCTTCCCATCTGTAAATACCAGCTTCCTTCTCTGTACTTCAGGAGGAGGTGGGGCTGGGAAACACTTCTTTCAGAAGTCCCACCCTTCTTTACAGATGCACAGATTTCATTAATTGTTAACTGGCGACACACAACATTAACTTTACCCTGCTATTCACAGCTTCCCATCCACGCTTGTCCCATGGGAAGCAACAGCTTGGGGCAACTGCTTACAAATATTTTCTGCACCATGACAGCTTTTCACCAAGACACCCTACACCAAGGCTTGCTTTTCAATGTTTTAGTCTCACTGACTAGCTCACTTTGAAACAGTAAAATTCCAGTCAATTTTTTTTATGTAAGCAGAGGGGGGAGGAAAAAAGTGACAGACTTTAACCAACATTCCTTCCAAAAATGCAGCAATACTTAATGGTCTTAAGTTTAACAAACTACTGGCAAAATCACTTTGAGTTTTACCATCAGTGGACTAAAGGTTCTAGGCTTGTCACGCAAGTAAACTGGAAAAAAGCTCTTCCAAAGAAAACTGTTCCCCTTAAAGAGCTGACCTTACTCTTGTTCAGGTTAATAAGTCTTCACAGGTGCTCTGCAACAACCACTACAGAGACTCTTGAGTGCAAGGTCTTCTTCATTGTGAAGAACTTTGAACAAGAGAATGTCAATATTAACAAGGCCCTCTGGGCCATCATGTTGTGTATTTCAACATATAAATATTTGAAGCCATTTAAGTACGACAGCATTCAGACACCTCACTGATAAAGAAGAGCTTTGTGGAACTGACAGGCACTTCAACAATAAACTCCATTTAAGAGTCTGCCCAGTCTCATTTTATCTAATTACTTACCTCCCTTGCAGGAATAGCATGCTATTAAGGTTTGCTGATTAAGATTTGAAGGCACTTTGAAGATTTATTGTGCCATACAACCACTAATTATTATTGTTCGTACCTGCATTTGGTTGGGAGAAAACTAGCTATGTGCCAAATAACTTCTGTTCCACATGTAAAAATAAGAATATTTCCCTTGCTGTGCTCTTTAAAAAGCGAACAGCTAAAAGACGGCACTTTTACCTTCAGCCTTCTTCTGTGTGACAGTCAGTCTGTATGAACCACGTGGCTGAAAAGATCCCACCATAAAGGGGAAAAAAAAAAAAAAAAGCAAAGACACTACAATTTCCTGCCACCAGCACAGGTAACATTTGTGTCCTGGTTGCTCCCCACTCTCAGGAATGCAATTTCCTCCCTTTCCTAGGCTTCTCCACTACTTCCCTTCAAGGCATTGAAAATGACAATGCCACACACCAGTTACAATGCTATGCACAAGTTATCACAGGCTCACGATGACCAGTCACAGTGGTTATTTACCACTCATCCACACTGTCCATTTTTACTTTCAAAGCCCTGTGAGGCTATAAATAGACTGCTGGGCCACATCCTTTTGCCAGACTCTGTTATCCCGGTGAAAATACACACAGTGTATGCACTTATGCTTTAACATTCTCTCCAGCCTTTTTACACAAATACTTCCTTGCTCTTCCATCCACTCAAATATCCTTGAGCCTGTGGTTCTCACAGCCTTCAATTCCACTCAACAACAAAAAAGAGATTTTTTTTAAATTAAGCTTTTAGAACAACACCCTGTGATACTGCCTGTCTCCTTTTACATCTGGTATATTCAAAAGTATTTACTTTTACTGCACCTTCAACTTACAAAAAAACCCCAAACAACCACACTCTGATTAGAAAAAAATTCAATATAAAAACCCAAATCTAAACAAGGTTTATTTTTTTTATCATGCACAGCCAAAGGAAAAAAATAAAGAAGTCTCATGCATTATGTGCCTTTCCACTCACCAAACAGGGTTGTTAGGTTAAAAATGAGTAATAAAGCATCTTTAAAAGTTAAACTGCATATTTTTCGCTCTCTTGCTGGCATTCTCTCTTTTCCTTAAATTACTGCTTAAATTCTAGAAGTGTTCATGGAAAGACATGCTTGTTGGCAGGTAAAGAAAAGACACCCCAAGTGAAACACGTCTGCTGCATGTGAAAGCTGAACAGATACGTCCAGCTGATAGCGCTAGGAGTGGCAGCAAATTCTGTTGTAATTGCACTTCCAAAGGATCCCCTGACTAGATTTACTCTTTCCTCATCGGTATTTCTTGCACAAGACCCAAACTGTTTGTTTTCTCATTTGTGGCTGATCCTAACTCCTGCAGGAACGTCCTCAGAACACATTTCTGCCCATCCAAAGACAGACTCGCACGGGGGTCGTTCAGTCAGAGGCCTGATGCTTAATGTGAACACAGACAGCAGCCCTCCTCTGGAATGGGTACTAAATGTCATCATTTCCCCAACCTGAGCCCAAACAAACGACTGGGAGTCGTGACACCTCGGAATATATATATTCAATGACAGCTTTTTCACTTGAGGTTCAACCCCCAGGAAAAGCTCTGTGCATTCTGACCCAGTTTCGCTGCACAGTCTCCCAAAACACGTCCTCTTCCCTGAAAAGGCTTCAGGAACTGATCACGGTTACTGCCCCAGCTAGTTCCACATGCAAAGACTTTCATATTCCCTTCTCCAAAACTCACACCTTAATAAGATGGCTAGACGCAGATTACCTGCAACCAACCTTACAGTTTCCATGTCCTACATTTACTTCTGATCCTACCTACAAAACCAAACCGGTTCCCAAATGTTTCCCCAGTAAACAGGAGGGGTACAGAACAGCTCCTGGCGGTTCCCTATGAAGTCACTGCCTTTGTTGTTTTAAACATGCAATTTAAAGAGAATGACACAATCTAGAATATGAGAGAGATTATCCTGCGGTCTGCGGAGGTGTCGATTGCTAGGAGATAAAAAAGCCAATGAAACCTACGCTATTTCTCATCACCGGCCAACAGATTTATCCTTCATTTCTGCTCCTCCAAAAACGTTAATGAGGAAAAAAGTTTCCTCTCTGTTAACAAGTCCGAGGGCTGCGGGGGCTGCTTTGTTTGGCTGGCGCAGGCAAACCCAAGCCCTTCTCGACCGGCAGAGCGCGTCCCGCTGCTGCCGAGCGCCCAGCCCGACCCCACGGGGCCCGGGCTGGGAGCACCAACACCCCCCGCCGCTGCCTGCGGCCTTTCTTCACCTCTCCCACATCCCGCCCCGGCCCCGCCGCCATCCGAGAAGCGGAGCCAGGCGCTCACACCGGCGGCCATCCCTCCGGGAAGAGCTCCCATCCCTCGGGGAAAGCCCCGCTCGGCGGAGGCCGCCGCCGGGATCGCTGCCCCGCCGGGAGCGGGAGCCGCGCACCCACCGCCGCCCCAGAGCCGCCGTCCGCGCTGGCAGGGCGGCGACGGAGCCGAGCGGCGCGGAGCTTCGCCCGGAGCGGCCGCGCAGGGCTGCGCAGGGAGCGCGGAGCAGCATCTCCTCCCCGCCGGCCGCCAGACCCGGCGCGGAGAGGGCGGGAGCG
>VWYO01016349.1:131103-143699 GCA_013400275.1 Rhadina sibilatrix | reverse complement strand
GGACTCGGTGATGATCTGAACGCCTGATTCCCCGGCGGGTTGTGAAGGCTTTCCTTTCTTATCCTTATTGTCTGGGTTTGCTGTTTTCACCTTAGATTTCTTTGTTTCCACAGGGGCAGCTGCTGCTGGCTGTGACTGCCCCTGTGGTTCAGTTGGAAGGTGGGAATACTGGGCAGGAATTCCTGGCTGGGAGGGTGGGCAGGGCTGGCACAGGGTGCCCAGAGCAGCTGTGGCTGCCCCTGGAGCCCTGGCAGTGCCCAAGGCCAGGCTGGGCACTGGGGCTGGGAGCAGCCTGGGACAGTGGGAGGTGTCCCTGCCCATGGCTGGAGGGTGGATGAGATGATCCTTAAGGTCCCTTCCAACCCCAACCATTCTGTGATGCCATGATTCCTTGATTCTATGGTTCCATGGAAATGTGAACTGTTATCATACAGATTCACCTTGGCACAGCCTGAGCAAAACCAACCCTGTTCCTGCTGTGATTGTGGTTGTGTGCAATTATATACATCAGCTGATCTTCCATCAAAGCCAGCCCACTCCTTTCACATGTGAGCTATTTAACATCACAGCTCCTGCAAACCAAATAATGAAGCAGAATTTTGTTTCATCCGAGGCTGCATAAACACAGAGCAGAGTGGTGGCCACTACCCCAGATAATGTCATAGCCCAAGGAAAGAAATGGCAGCTGCAAGCAGGGAAAGCAGTGCAGGAGCACTCTGAGGGGACATCAGCCAGCGTGGTGGGAGCCAAATCAGTGTCCCAGCAGTCTCATTGTTACCTGGGGCTGTGCTAACACAGCCTGAAGGGAGAACACGCAGGAGCATGGGGACAAACTGCCTGTGCACAACTGGTGCTGCCCAGCTAAAACGTGAAGGGCAGCAAAGCAGAGATCAAGGGGGAATGTTTGGAAAGGCAGCAATTAAATGATAGAGGCTGGCATTGCTGGTTGATCACAGGGGTTTCTGCAGGGAACAGGAGAGAGGAAGAGGATAAGCCAGAAAAGGCCTTGCAAGTGAAGGTAAAAACGAGAAAGAAAGAGGAAAAAATGGAGGAAAAGAAAAGCAAACTGATGATGAAAGCAATCTGTGCAGCAGCACTGTTCACTGACACCACGATCAACTGGAGCTGTCAGGACAGTAGGAAAAGACATTATAATAATGGGGACACAAGATAATAAGATAAGCAAAGGCTTTCAGGCTGGAATTGGTCTCTCCTGGAGTGATTATGCAGGAAGTTTTCAAGAAGCAGGCAGACTGAAGGTCAGTGAGGGAAGGGTTCCCAGCTAATGAGCCAGATTCTGTTCTCCCTCCAGCCTGATGTTCTGCTTCTCTGGCTGCTGCTGTCCTTTCCCTGCTGCTACTGGGTGTGTCACTCTGCTCCTGCCACCAACTCACTGGGACAGTGAGGGCTGGGGCTGCACTGCCCTCTGCTCTCAACATTCTCTGGCTTTTCTTCAGCCACGAAGAGCACCACACAGCCAGGACAAGGTGCAGAGGTGTCTCAGATCAACAGGAACACTGAGGAAGAATATAAAGGAGAGGCCTGAGTGCAGCCCTGCCTGTGTGCCAGGCCCTGCTTGCTGCAGATTTCTGTCTTTGCCTTTGGGGCTGCAATGGGACCAGCAACCTCATCCTTCTCCTGGAAGGATCAGGTACTCAGGTTCCAGCTTTTTTTCCCCACTGTTTCTTTAGTTCCACCTGTTGGTGACTGAGTTACCATGTTCAGTCAGCCAGAAGCCAAGATCCATTTGCAGGGTGTTGTTTTCCAGTGAAATATTGTATATATAAAAATAAATTTATTTCTATTTTTATATTGCCTGGTCCTGTGGAAGGTGTCCCTGCCCATGGCAGGGGGTTGGAACAGGATGATATTTAAAGTCCCTTCCAACCCAAAGCTTTCAGTGATTCTCTGATGTTGGAGGTAAACGTGCAGTAACAGATACTGACCTGCCAGAATGTCTTGGTCACAGAAAAACAAAACAGTGAGTATATAATTCTTAAAAATACTCTTTTTTCACTCAGTAGCAAACTTTAGGGGGAAATTGCATTCCCAGTGACCACTGATGTTCCTGAATATTTTTCTGAAGTTAGCAAAATAATTATGATTTTAGTCCTGGATCTTAAATCACTTTAAGCACCCACTGTGGGTATTAAAATCCCCATTCCTCTGTGAATCTGAGATGCCAGAGGGCTGCAACAAGTGCTCCAGGTGACAGCAGGCCTGTACTCTCCTGCAGAGGCATGAAGGTGTTCCAGTTTTCACATCCATTAAACTCACAGTGTACAAAACCAGAGAGCATTTTACAGCTCCTTCCTCCTCTCCGCCTTCTCATTTCCTGCACAGAAAACCCGGAGAATCTCTCTCACAGTTCTGCTGTGACCCAAATATTGTGAAACAGTCTGTTCCTCTGATAAATTTATCTAAATGCTGTCTAAAAAAAAAAAAAAAAAAATCCTGTGTTAAATTTCTTCCTCAGGAATGTCTAATTATGAAGCCTTGGGGGCAAATTATTCCCTGTGAGAGTTTGACTCTGCAGGGAGCAGATCTGCAAGGGACAACTTTTGAGATGTCAGTGTAAAAGGGACAGCATTAAGGCACAAACTTTCTCTTTTTTTTTTTTTTTTTTTTTTTTTTTTCTGGCTGGTCCCACCTTTTTGCCTTCCCCTCAGTGCATCCCAGGGAGAAGCCATCAGAGAGAAAAGCCTCAGAGCCAGGGTGCTCTCCACGCTCAAGCCAAACTGCCTCTCTTCTCCCAGCAAGCTTGATTCTTCAAAAGATTCTCTTCATCCTTATTCTTCCACTTTCTGTTACAGCAAATGCCACAGATTTCCGTGACAGCAGCATCTGACCTATTTTTTTTTTTTTTTTTTTTTTTTTTTTTTTTATTTATTTTTGTTTTTTTTTANACTTTATATATATGTGTGTGTATTGCCTGTGGTTGTCATCTTGTTTACTAGCTGGAGAGAGGTCAGGCGTGGCCAGGATCTGCTGCAGGTTCTCCAAGGAGCACTCTGTGCTGCAGGAAAGCACTTTACACAGCGAGTACATCAAACTGTCATTATCGTTTTCCCACCCTGGTGCTCGGGCAAAGAATCCTGGCCGGGCTCACCCTGGCGTGACCCCGAGGGAGGATTTCTGGCCAGCCCTCCCCTGGCTGGGTGCCACGGCTCCATCCCAGAGCCCAGGCACCACCAGATGTGTTTCCTGCCCCTCCGTGGCTTTCCCAAGCGCTGGGTAAGAGGATCAGCCGTGGAGGAGCTGTTGGGATATTGATCCCTGTGAAAGCCTCCCCGGGGCAGGGGGTGATCCGTGCCCTGTCAGAGATGCCCTCCCAGGCAATGCACTCCCAGGCCCCGCTGCACAGAGATCCTGGGGTCTGTGGGAGCCACGGGGATCAGCTGGAACCTCTCCCTGGGCACCAGCCCAGAATGTTCTGGATGATTAAATCTACCTTCTTTGTGACTCAGTTCCTGTGCAGTGTAATCAAAAAGTGGATACTGATCTCCCTTATGGTCCAACCCAAACCCTTCCCACGCTGGTCCAAGTCTTGTCATTGGTTTCATTTCAGGCTTTTTTTTTTTTTTTTTAATGGGATTTTATCCGTGCTTTAATATGTGATGTGAAGGAGGTTATGTGCAATGAACAAACTTACAAGATTAGGGTTTATTTCTCCCAGATCTTTATTAATCTACACAAAAAGTTGGCCGAGATTTTTGTCTTATGTATTTTTATAATATTTGATATCTATTATAATATATAGTATACAATTTGTGTCAAATGACATATAAAATAAAATAGATTTTATATTTTTTTATACATTTGTATCTGGTTCCCTATTTTTAAACATATATATGCTTGTACTCTTAGCAAGTTACTCCAAAGGGGGAGATTCCTCATTTCGCTGCTGACTGACAAGCCTGAAAAATCTAAAAACACAATCTCAGAACTGACAGCTCCCTGAAATCTTGGATGCAGAGGGAAGGCCATTGACTTTTACGAGCTGGTATTTAAGAGTGCTCTTGAATATTTAAACACAAGTGGATGAGCTCAGAGCTAATGCCGCGGGTTCCTTGTGAGCTGAGAATTCTTCTAGAAATGTGCTGCTGCTGAAGCTTCTCCTCCACCTCTGGGCTGAGGCTGTGCCCGATGCTCGTGGCATTATTCCGTGTCTGGATCCTGTTACAGCTTTGTGCTGTACCACAGGGATGCTTCTTTGGTGCTGGGGACCATTAGGAAGATCTCAATAACCTAATTTCCCTTTGTGCCAGCCTCTAATCTGCAGCAATAAATCCAGGGGGAAGCTTTCCTAAGAGGAAGCAGATTTTGGAGGGGTCAGTATCAGTAACTGGAATCAGATTTTCTGAAGGGCTCAAATCCTGTTTGGACAAGGAAATGAAGGCCATGCTTTTCAAAGTGCTGCCTTTACTCAAGGACATGTTGGGTTTCTTTGGAAGGTGCAGTTCTGGCTCGTGGTTTCCAGAAGGCTTTGACAATCTGGAAATCTTTGACTCAGCTGCTTTGACAATCTCCACGTGTGTGTGTGTGTGTATCTCCAAAACTTCTGGGTCTGGTGGTGTCATCTGCACCATCAGCAAGCCAGGCTCTTCTTGGAGTTTTGCATTTATTTTGTAATCTTCTGTGAGGATAACAAAAATAAATATCAGAGGTCGTTTTTCCTTTATTCGTTGCACATGGAGATATTTTTTTTTCGTTGCCCAGGAAGACAGAATGATACTGCCAGAATTTTGGCAACAGGAATGAAATAAAATTGCAATCGTTCCAGCATTTCCAGGACTGATATCAGTGACATTCTAATAAATTCAAGTTTTGAAAGGAAAAGATATGCAGATGTTTTGGAAAGAATAGCTCATGAGCACTTTACAAAGTGAAGAATATTTATTACACAAGTTGAAAATGCACAGAGAGCACTTTTTTGTTTGCTGCCTATTTTGTTTCTTTCTCTTTTTTTTGTTATTATTTCTAAGAAAAAAAAAATCTCATTTTTCTCCCTCATGTCATCTAATTAGGTGGTCATTAATGATAAGGACATTTTTTTCCCCATGGTTAGCAGGCAATAGTCAAGTTAAATAATATTATTCCTCTGCCCAAGTTTGTTCAACCACTATTCAAAACGTTTTTAAACCCAGCTGCCCAGCTCTTGTCTCACAGGCACAACACATCTGAAATAAGATTCCCCTTTTATATGGAATGCCCTGAGTTGTCTTTCTTCTCCTTATCAGCGCTGTGGGTGAGGTGTTTGATTTTTAAAATCCAGAAGGAAACAACTTTAAATGCAATTCGTGTTGAAATCTGTAAGTAACCTGTGAATAATCAGTAATTTTATTCACATGCAGATAAAAGTTTTGGCCTGTCGAGGTCGCTTGTGAACCTGAAGGGCAGCATGAGATGACTTAGGGCAGCCTGAGGAGATGTTCCCTTGCTATGATATGTATTAGTCTGCTAATCTTTCCAGTCTTTAATCCACAATACTGTATTAAAAGACCAAAAATAGTCTCTGCTGTCATTAAAGGACTGTTTCTGCCTTCTTTTTTTTTTTTTCCCCCCTTAAATGTAAATTCTAGTGAGGAGTTGAATGGATGCTCAGCGCTGGCAAAACAGAATCTTTCCTCACCTTCCTTCCCTGTGGCACAGAGCTTTTCCCCACTTCATTTTTCACCACTCTGGACTTTGGAAATGTTTTGTTTTTAAATAAATGTTAGCTGGTTTTGTGCGTCAGCGTTGTCACCTCTCAGTCCTTCTGAATGAAACAAACGTTTTAAAGCTGTGTTTGTCCAGCCAAACTCTTGTCATTTCAATTGTTAGTGTTTCCAGGAGTGTAAGCACTTGTGCAGAGCACAGACAGACGTGGTTTAATTGGAAATGTTACCATTGGAAATGGCATTCTCTTATCATGTCATAATAGAATGGTGGCACAGGGAAAGAAGTGAATACCCTGGATATTCCAGCTGATACACGTTTGTTTTCCTCTTACATTTATTCTCTGGAATAAACAAAATGCAACATGAAGGTTACTATTTCTCCTGCCTCTGATAAATGCTAGTGACCTGTCAGAAATAATAAGTTGAAGCATGATATACATAGTAACGATTTGCAATTCATCTTCACAAGGCAAAATTCGACTCCTGGAAAATAATCATCCCTTTCAATTGCAGATTTGTGGGAAGATGGTAAATAAAATAGCCCACACCTTTCTGCTCACATTGAAATGGTGGGAAATTTCACTTTGACTTCAGTGCTAGGGAAGAAAAAAGCACAGCCTCCAACAGGGGAAGTTCAGGTTGGATGTCAGGAAAAAACTCTTCATGGAAAGGGTGGTTAGGAATTGGAGGGGGCTGCAAAGGGAGGTCTGGAGTCCCCATCCCTGGAGGTGTCCAAGGAACACCTGGACAAGTGCTCTGGGCTGGGGGCAAGGTGAGGATCAGTCACAGGTTGGACTTGATGATCTTGGAGGGCTTTTCCAGCCTCAGTGACTCTGGGGTTCCCTGGTCCTGTGTTCACCCCCAAAACAAACGGTGCCATCCTGCCCTGCCAGGAGCTCTCTGCTGCTTCACAGACTGCTGTTCTGGAGCTGACCTTTCCCAGCACTGCAGCAGTACAAAGTCATTTACTCTTTGCAGCAGTTTAACATCAGAGAGGGCCTTTGGAGATTCCAACAGAGTGTCATGAGAAGGTTTCAGGGCAGTGACATCTTCTGCTTGCCAGTGCCTCACCTCCAGATGTACCTACAGAGGGGCTTGGCCTGCAAACTTAAACCCTCCAGGTACAGCCTGCACTCTAATGCAAACTAATTTTTTCTGGGGAAAAAAAATAGGTTTCTGAGAGTAATTTTTGTCAGCAGGCAGTGTGAGTGTAACTTTTTTTTTTTTTTTTTTAATTAAAGGGAAAAAATAAGGCCTTAGGGTTGGTAATGGAGGTGGTAGCTCAGGCAGGCCCCACCAAAGCCACCCAGTGCTTTGTCCCTGACAGGTGCTGAGGAGAAGTGAGAAAGGCAAGCATGATACTTCCTCCAGAGATTCTCTCACTTTCTGAGCATTTTTCCATTCAGGGAGCTTTCTGAGCCAGCTGTGGGCTGTGTTTGGCCTGTGACATCCAATCTCTGTCCCTGAGCCCACACTTGCCCCCTGCACCAGCGCTGGCCCCGTGTGTTTGGTTCTTCTGGGCAAGGAATTCCCGGGTTCAGCTGGCCCTGGCCAAACCCACCTACTTTGTTCCTGACAAACCTGTGCCCCATGTTTCTCTGGATCAATCACAGAGGCTCCCTTGTTGAGCTGGTACAAGAGCAGTTTGTTTTTTCCACATGGTTTGAGCGCTTTGTTTGTATTTCAGAGTCTCAGTCTTTCTGCCTTTTTTTGTGTGTACAGTTGAAGACTGAAAGTTTGCCTACACAAGAGAATTGTTCTGATGCACTCAAAAGAGTGTGAATTCCTTTTTTGGGAGAAATGTTCGAAATTTTTCCTGTGATTGCTGGTGGGAAGGACAAAATCTGCAAAACAACAATGACAGCAAATACTCCAGCTGAGGCAGAAATTTTTGTTTGTACAATCTGGAAAGCAGCAGAATCCAGGAAACTTCCCCAAGGACTCCCCATCACTCTTCAGAGTGTAACAGCATCAAGGTCTGATTCAGCTCTGTAACTAGGAGAGATTTTACCATGCTCCTCATATTCCTGAGATATCAGAAAAGAAAGCAATGGGTTGTCACTCAGTATTCTGACAACTCTGATATGAAAAACCTATTTTACACCCAGTGTTCTGTGTATGATCAGCCATTTATTTCCCATTCTGTGCAGAGCTGCTGGGAGGATAATGCACAAGCTATCTGCATGAGGGATGGGTTTTGCAAGGCTTTCAAGGAAACTCAAGTTGAAATAATGGCATCATTTATCTGTCACCATGGGAAAGGAGGATTCTCCTGATTAGGACATATTGATGGACTGCAATCTCATCCCTGGGAAATTATTAATTGTTATAAGATATAATTGTTCTTGTCCCCAGAATCTTTTCAGAAATACTTTCTCTGTGACATTTCATCTCTCATAGGACTTTTTTTTTCCTCTGTACTTGGTGTTCTTTCTGTCTGTGCTTTAATGCAGTACTGGCCTGTGTAAACAAGCTGTCTGTCACACAGAATCATTTCACAACAAAACCTGTCTCATGACCCAGGGCTTCCCAACCTGCACTCTGAGGAACTTTTGGGGGAAAGGGCAGAGAGGAGGACCAGTGTAATTGCAGAGACAGGGATAAAGCTGTGGACACTCTAAACACAGATGCTAAAAGACACAGAAAGATGCAGAAACCAATGCTGAGAGAAATTTTTTTCCATCTCCTCATCACTGGGATAAAAGACAGACAGCTTCTTACAGAAATGTGTCATTTATGTTACCATAGCCTACCTTTTTCTATTTTTTGGAAACATTTAAGGTATATTGTTGCCAAAGCAGGGCTAAGAACAATAAATAGGCTTTTTTTTTTTTTTTTCCTTTTTTTTCTTTTTCTGTGAATGAATTTGTAGTAGGATCTGAAAAACCAGGACTGGTCAAAACATGACAAACTTAAGAATGGGAGCTTCAACATTAAACTCAATGGGTGTTTTCAGACAAAGAGAGAAAAAAGAAAGTTTTTTATTGCACAGAAAAAATAAATTAGGAAAACCTGGTTTCTTAGTTTAGACTACGAAGCCTGTGAATTAGTGGAAACTGGTAACTGGTTTTGACCTAATTATGGCAAGTAATTATCCCACAATAGTTGCTGGTGGGGATGTCTCATGAGCTGGCTCTGTGGAAATTCCTTTGGAAGATGAGACTGGGTGAAGCAAATAATTTTTAGGCAGCAGTGTTGCAATGATCAGATCATCCCTCCCAAAAGGGCTTTGGAAAATATACACTTGTGCTCCTGACTCTCTAGAGAGGCAAGTGGTTGTGATTTGCTTTGAAATGTGAGGAGGAATTGGCTTGTGAACTTCCTTATAGGCCTCCAGCAGGAAGTGATTCCTGTTCGTTGAGGGTTTCTCTGAAGCAGGAAATAATAAAACAGTCACAGTTGCCAAAACAGTTGATGGAGGTGTTCTCCTCAGCTCTCTGAATGGATCTGAGGCAGGACAGAGCCTGAGCACGTTTCCTTTCTTATTGCTTTTTGATTAAGAAGGGATACAGAGGGTGGATTGCTGTTCCAGCAGATGGGTAAGAGCAAAGACATTCCAGGAGAAACCTCTTTCAAAATGAACCCAGATGCACTTAGAGACCTAGGGTATTGATGGTACATAGAAAGAACTATATAGGGTATTGATAAAAATATAGAAAGAACTTCAGAAGTAATGCTTGTTACAGCAATAATCAAATTCTTTAAAGAAAAAAAAAAAACAAACTCATAAATCATCCAATGGGAACCTCTATCAGGGACAGTCTCTAGGATATTATCCAAATAGTCATACAGGAAGAAATTTGCTATGAGAAGACCCCACAAATGGCACTTTGGAGTCAGGAGTGCTGAAGCTGCTGGCCAGGAGATTGGAAAAGCTGGTCCTCTGATTTAATGGCCATGTCTATGCCTGAACACAAACAGTGAAAATGCTGACTCCTCGTCCAGATGGCCTGAACCAGAAGCAAATTGCAAACACTCCCCTGGGCAGAAAAGCAAGTCATGAGCTGCTGGGGGAATGTGCTCACTCAGGAAGAGGTGGCAGACGCTTTTCCTCCAGTTATTTGCAAAGGAGGGATGAGTTCCTGTATCACCCACAGGACCTGAGTGCAGAGTAGGAAAAATGAGTGTCCAGGCAATGAAAAACCTCCCAGCAAGAGGAGCTGGTGTCACAACAGCACATCCCAAAGGTGTCTGGGAGTGGAACCTACCATGTCCCTGGAGTATCACTGTAAGAATGGCCTGGCCATGGTGACAAAGCCTGATATTGAAGGTAAATATAACAAAAGCACTGTGGAAGTGCTCTGTGTCCAAACTGTAGCAGCCAAAGGGGTTGTGTGTTAAATACAGTAGGGCAATGATGTGTTATAAAGGTTTACCTGCCTGTCTGGGCACACATAATAGAGTTTTTCTTTGCCTGGTGTGTCTGGTCACAACGTACAAATAATTGCTGGGTTTGAGATGGAAGAGATGCTTTCCAGAGACAGCCAGTAAAGCAATCCCAGTGTGATCCTGTGACTGGTGCCATTTGGCTCTTCCCTGGGGCCTGACACGAGCCTGGCACACTCACCAGTGTTTCAGTGAATGAATCTGGTCCAGAGTCCCTGGCAGGAAAGAAACTGGAATCCAAAATGATTCAGCAGGTCCGTGAGATTTTAAGGAACAACAAAATACACAGATTGCCCCAAACCCGGTGTAATCCAAGTTGTTTCTGCTTCAGATTCCCCAGTTTTGGTGGCTGTGTTTGTGATATAGCACAAAAGGAATGGAAATAACCATATTTCATGTTTCTTGATAGAACCCTTAACGAGGGTACAAAATGTTTCTTGGTGCTCCTCGTGCTTTGGCATAAGTTGATTAAGGCAAGAAAAATCTATTCCCCCTGAAGAGGAAAAAGAGATTTGAAACATGTGCAGGATAGGTGGAGACCAAATTAAAAATCTTTATCTTTCATTGGTTTCAGATCAAATTTGGAAGTAGCTGCTCACAAAATAAAATCCACGAAGCAAGGGCATATGGCAACAGTTTCTAGGGCATCTGGTGTGATTCTCTAAGTTTAGAGAGAAGCGGGGCCATCCCTGTCGTTGGGTGTTTGGTGAAATGCCACGGACATTCCAGTTCTGCCAAGTTGCACCCAGAAACCAAGGCTTTTCAATTAAGATAGCGTGTAGCAAGTTATTTCTGTTCTGTGCTAAGTGTCCATGCGCACTTTCCCCATCAGCAAATAAGACTTAATTTCAGTTAATTAGCTGGCTTTCATTCTTGTGAAATAGAACATCTTACACATGCTTACACAGACAGACGAGTGCGTAGATACACTGCAATAGAATTTTTTAATATGCATTTATTTCCCCTATGTGTAAATTTGTAACCACGGGAATAACATTTATTAAAAACAATATGATTAATACTTGGTTTCTTCGCTTTATGTATATATTGTGGTTTTACGTTAGCACAGTCATGATTTTTCTGAGTGCATCAATATGAGAGGATGCCATGGGCAGATGTTTCTGTATCCAGGGCTTTGGGAATATTTTGTATGTAACGTGAGTAAATGAAGATGAGCAGGTCTATTATTTTATGGAACACTTGGTGCCATAAACCCCAAAGTAAAAGCCTGTTGTGTATGTGCTGAATGCCCTAATTAGTGAAAGAGACTTGGTGAATGTTTCCTACTCTTTTTGTTGAGGACATTTGTATGGAAATAAGAAATACCGAGGGGTATTTACATGAAGATCCACGGCACAGCGCGGTGGGGCAGGACATCCCGTGGTCCTGGGCGATGCGCGGCGGCTCAGACAGCGTTCCCGTGTGTGCGGCTGCGTTCGAGAGCGGCAGGAAGGGGAAAGGTGTGCGGAGGAGAGCACCTGGCTGCGCTCCGTTTGTTGTGGTGCAGGAACAACGATTCTCGGGGGGGTGGGTGCAGGAAGCGCCTGCGGCGAGGGCGGCCCAGAGCGGCGGGTGCAGGTTCCCCGTGCTCCGTGACACGGCGGTGGCTGCGCCTGGTGCCAGCTGTGCCCGGCCGGTGGCGGCAGCGGGGATGGAGGTCACGGCGCTGCCGCTGTCGGGCCGGGGCAGGGAGCTGGCAGCGAGGACAGGTGTGGGTTTGCACGGCTGACACGGGGAAGCTCTGTCTGTGTGTGTGTGTGATCTGCCTGCGGGGCAGAGGGGCAGAGAGAAGGGGCTGCTGTGTCTGTGTGGGCATGGAGGGAGCTGGGGCCGGGGGGGGCGAGGGGAGCCGGTCTGTGTGCAGCGCTGTGAGGGGAACCTCTGTGTGTGAGAGAGAGAGAAAGTGAGAGGGGACTTCTCTGTGTGTGTGTTTGTGTGTGTGAGGGGATCTCCTGCCTGTGTGTGTGTGTGTGAGGGGATCTCCTGCCTGTGCGTGATAAGGGAACCTCTGCCTGTGAGGGTGTGAGGGGGAGAGAAAGTGAGAGGGGGCGGGTGTGTGTGTGTGTGTGTGTGTGTGTGAGGGGATCTCCTGCCTGTGCTTGATAAGGGAACCTCTGCCTGTGAGGGTGTGAGGGAGAGAGAGAGAGAAAGTGAGAAGGGAGAATCTTTGTGCGTGTTTCAAGGGAACCTCTGAGCGTGCGCGGGTGAGAGGGAGTGAGGGGAGCTTTTGTGTGCGCGTGTGTGTGAGGGAACCCTGTGTAGGTGAATGTGAGAGAGGAGGGAACCGGTGTGTGCGTGAGTGGAACCGGTGCGTGTGTGAGACCGCCGGTGCGTGTGTAAGAGAGAGCCCCGGTGCGTGTGAGGGTGAGAGAGAGCCCCGGTGCGGGAGCTGACGAGGACCAGCAGGTGCTGCCGCCCGCCCCGTTCTCCCCCGGCGCTCCCCGGCGGGGGCGGCCCCGCGCCCGCCCCGCCCCGNCGCCGCCGCCCGGGCCCGCTCCGCCGCGGGGGATTCCCCGCCTCGGGCAGCCCCGGCTCCGGTGAGCCGCCGTC
>VWYO01016349.1:87004-130897 GCA_013400275.1 Rhadina sibilatrix | reverse complement strand
CGCTCAGCCGCGGGCGGAGCAGCCGGCGAGAGGGCTCGGGATCCTCCTCCGCTCCGACGTCAGGCTTGGGAGCGGGAGGCAGCGCCCAGCGCCGCCGTTGCCAGAGACTCGGCGGCCGCCGGACGGGGCGGACGTCGGGGCGGCGACTCCCGGAGCGGCGGGGGGTGGGGAGGAGGCGCTATGGCCGACGTGTTCCCGGGCTCCGAGCCCGGCGCCGACCCGGAGGCGGCGCGGCGCTTCGCTCGCAAGGGCGCCCTGANTTTCCCTTCCCTTCCCCGCCCACCCGCCGCGTCCCCGGGCAGCCGGGTCTCGGTGCCGCCGCTCTCGCCGGGGCCGCGCAGGTGACCCCGCCGGGGGTGACCCCCGGTGTCACCTCGCTGTCCCGGCGCTGTCGCATCCCCCTCCCGGCGGGCTCTGTGCGGCTGCCGCTGCTCGGGGGGCTCGGGGCTGGGCGCACCCCGCTTTCGGGGCAGCGAAACCCCCAAACTTGCCGGCGCTCGGGGGGTGGCAAAGAGCGGCAGGGTCTGGAGCCCCGCGCTGGGGCCGTCGCTTCCCACATGGTCCGGAGCTGCGTTCCTCATCCCTTGTCCCCGCCGGGGCTGGGCTGGGGGCTCAGCCAGGCATAGCCGCGCTGGGACGGAGGGTGCCCGTGTCAGACCGGGGCGTTGCTGGGCGGCAAACCCGGGGTCACCCCGCCTTAACTCCCGGTCGGTGCCTGCCCTGCTCCCTCCTGCTGCCGAGGGCGGGCAGCGAGGCCGGGCAGGCACCGTGACACCGCTGCTCCGGTCCACGCCGAGGAAAGGGAGGGGTGGTTTTTGTGAGAGAAGGGTTCCTGCGCGAGAGGGCAGGAAAACTCCCTACCGACACCCTCATTGCTGAGCTGGTAGGGAAAAACACAGCCACGGGTCGGTGCCGTGGCGGGGCAGGGCGGCAGCTCCGCGCAGGCCGGGCCCCGGGCGAGGAGCGGCGGCCCCGGCCCGGGCTCGGCGGGAGCCCTGAGGGCCCCGGGGCTCCGGTCCCTGCAGGGACCCTGCGGCACAGGCAGCCCGGGATTCCCCTCCCGCTCCTCGCTCCAGCCCTGCTCCGCTGCTCAAGTTTGCGCTGCGGCTCTGGGTGCCGAAAGCGAGAGCTGTGATTTGTTTTGGCCAGAGTTGTGAAAGGGTCTGCACGCAGCCGGCTCTGTGTCCGCGGCACGCTTCTTGCTCTTTTTATGTGTGTTTATGTGTCTGGACACCGACCTTTTCCTTCCTCCGTCAGTTTTCCTCTGCTTGCATGCTGAAGCAAACACTCTGCCCGTGCCAGAAATGATTGAAGTGTATTCACAGAGTAAGGAAGGAAAGCTGACATGATAGACTGCACGAGAAACAGGTCAAATTTCTTAGGTATTCTTTTTCCTTTTCTTTTTTTCTTATTTTTTTTTTTTGAAAGAAAAAGTGGAGTTGCAGATGGTAAAAGTGTGAGACCTTCAGAAACTGCTTCAAAGTTAATGCAAAGCAGAATGAGTTGGGAGGTGTGAAAACCCCGCCGCAGGGTTATTGCCGAGCGGGGTTTGTGCCACGGGCAGCGCAATTCCAAGACAAAGCAGAGCTCTGTCACCAAGGGCAGGGTGGGTTTGGAATTGAAAGGGTATCCCGTGGCTGACAGGTGGCAGAGCCACTGTGCTCTTGTCTTGTCGCGCTTTCTGAGCCCGGGGAAGCTCTTTGCATTCCTGGAAGAGCATCTGACGCCTCGAGAACTTGTTTCGTTTTCTGATTTGGAGATGGGCCGCTCTCAAACAAGCAGCGCGCAACATTGAAAGTGTTTCCAGAACGACTTGTGTCAATTAACAGTGTTTGAGGGTATCGGGAACTGTAAACACAAATAGATTCTTTTCCTTAGATTATGTTTCATCAGGTAATTTTTACCAGAATAGTTGCGTGCGTCCTTATCCTCTTCAGTAACTTTCACCTCTCTGCTTTGGTTCTGGAGTGTTGGGACTTTCTTAAAAGACTTTTTTTACTTAAAAATGACATTGCAGCTGCTCGGGAAGTGGAATGGGCTGCTGCTCTGCAGGGATTCAGCTCAGCCTGAGGAACAGCCATGCTTCTGGAGTAGATAAAAAAGGAATATTTGCAAATAAGTCTATTTCAAAGGACTAAGAATTATCTCAAGTCTGTTTCATGCTCTTAGTCCCGCCATCAGCTTTCCTGTGATTGCATTTCCACACTCCCAGCTTTTGAGTTTTGTGAAGATTAGTGGTAACAGCATCAGAATGGCAACATAGGCACATGTACCGCCAAGTAAACAGATAATTTGATTTTTCTCCTGATTTTCCTAGTTCAGATTGGCTTTTAGTAGCAAGAAGTAGTGACTTGTGCAGAGAAATGCTCTAAGCTGTGTCATTTCAGCTTCCACCTGAAGGAACAGTGCACCGGAGGTTTTGTCTCTTCCATAAATAAATAAAAAAGTGGAGAAATTGTTGATTTTTTTTTTTTAAGAAACCCTTTCCACGAAGTTGATAATTAAGCTGCGTGCTGTTAATTGCACACAGCTTCTCCAGCTCATGGCTTTTGTCCGTTTGTGATTGAGTGTGAGCTGCTCCAGCTCTCCAGATGAAAAACAGGCTGCAAAGAAAAAGGCAGAGAGATGTTTATAGGCAGGATACTCAAAACAGTTATTTTTGTGGGAAGAGAATGTTAGACGCTTAAAGATAAACAAACAAATCCACAGCAGTGGAGTTTGCCAGTGGTAAAAAAGAAAAAAAAAAGTGTTGGAACTGTGGATACCACTGTCATTGTATTCCCTGCAGGAGTGTCACACACACACATTTGTATTTGGGTACGGAAATGGAGCAAGGGAGCTGGAGAATAATCAGTATGAAAATCAGGGGCCTGGCCTCTCGTTTCTGTTGAAACAAGCAAAACTTCTCACCTGCCTGCTTTCCATGCAGCAAACCCTGGGGTCCAGCTGAGCCTCTCAACAGCAGCTTGTTAATCCCAAAATTTGGGTGCAGCCCCAAGTCTGGTTTGTTTTGTGTGCCTTTGCTGGAACTTGGAATGTTTCACGTTAAGTACCCGTGCAGCTTTAAACGAGTTGAAATATTACGCAGCAATCACAGATGATGATAATGGTAGATCCAAAATAGCTTGTAAAATAATAATAATAATAATAAAAAAATTGTTGCCAGAAGCTGAAATTACATAGCTGGTGACAGCTATTGTTCTCTGCTTTGAAATGGGTGGGCTGGTCTGTGTTGTGGATTTGAAAATCTGTTGCTGTCGTAGCGAAACCTGAAGTAATTTAATATGAAGCTATTTTTATGTTTTTAGAGATCATTGAGTAGAAATTCAAACCAAACATACTAAGGCAGTTTTTTTCCTTCTTTATGCAGGGGATTTGGGAAGCAAGGATTCCAGTGCCAAGGTAAGCCACAACTGCTTTGCTGGCACACACAGGTGGTTGTACCTCATTTTAAAGGTGCCCAAAACTTAGCAGCAGCAGGAGAGAAACAATCCTGCAAAAACTAAGCAAGCATCCTTGCCTGTGTGAATTCTAAAAGACGACAGTTAAATAATGATTTAATTATTCAATTAAATAATTATTGATATTTACATTGAACAATCATTATTCATACTGTAATAATATAAAAAAGTGTTGTTTCCTTTTTTTTTTTTTTAATCCCAGCACAGTAAATGTCATATAATCTGCATGACTCTAACTTTTCATGGAAATAATCTGTGTGATTTAGCTTTGCAGAGATCATTTTTCTCATCAGAAGCTCTTGTCTGTGTGGGCGTTTTGGAAAATGGATTCACTTTTTAGTCATATGGCTTCTTTTCATAACCCAAAGTCCCTGGTTTTCATTTTCATACAATGCATGTTCAGGAGGACCTTTGGCTTTAACTCTGTATTGGGACAAGACAATTCTGGCTTACGTAATACTGAATTACAAAAAGGAAAAATCCACCTGTGTAAAATCAGTGATTTAATGAACCTGCCAACCTTGAGAAACTGAAAGCTGCTGTAACATAACTGTAAATGCTGTGTTCTCACACAGCCTGTGTTTCTGCCAAATGCTTACCATTATTTAGCATTTAATCATGAAATAACCACACCCAACTAGTGCAGGTTTTTCCTTTTGTCATGTGTTTGCTTAACTAGGATGAGCCTTTTTGTTGTCCCTCTCACTTCCCCACCTTCTCCCTGCCACAGCTGCATGTTGTGTACTCATTAGTTGGCCTTTTCCTTTTTTCTTTCCTGCTGTTTCTGATGGGTATTTGCTCTTGCCTCAGAGCACATTTGACTCTCCTGAACGTTGCTTTTATTTAGCAGTTAGGGAAATGATGGATTCTGTGGTATTTTCATGAAAGTTGATGTGAGCTGATGCTTCTTGAAATGAAACCTCTGAGAAAGTGGATGTCAGAGACTGATGCCTTTTAAAGATTTGTGATAAATAAGTTTTCTTTCTGGAAGCTGAGCTTTGCAACACACATGGGCATTGCCTGATGGAGGTAAGCAGACATCCATGACTTTTCCTCTGTGCCCCAAAACATTAATGTTAAATTTTGTTGCTATCCTTCAGCTTCTTGCCACCCATCACATGCACAGCAGTGCTGTAGATGAGTGTGCAGTGCTTAGGTGGTAATGGAATGGCATTTCCCCAGCCTCACTCAGGACAGCTCAGTGGTTCCTAGTTCAGGAATTATTTAGAGGTTCATTACAGATTTCTGTTGGTATACAGAGAACAATTGGAGCTGCCTTTAAATGGTGCAGTTACCCAGCTCAGCTTTTGCAGCTTGCACAGTGCTGACCTTCTCCAGGAGCTGGGGGCTCAGGATCCCCTGCCCCAGGCCACAGATCCACCCTGGCCTAGCTCATCTCCAGGGGGTTGGATTCTCTGCCTGGGGTTCCTTCTGCCACTGTAGTTCTGGTGAGCCAGGGACAGTTCTGCTGCTGAGGACTGATCTGTACAATGCCAGAAGTAGTTCTGGGTTCAGTCTTGTTTCCCCTGCAGATGTCATTCATGGGCACAACCAAGAGTAGAAGCAGTAGAGCAGCTCTGTTTGTTTTTAAATGCCTCAGAAGTGATACTTTTTAGGAATCAAAATGTTCAAACTTGCCTTTTGTCTGTGCCAGAGGAAGAAATCTATACTTTCTCCTTGGTGACTGTTGTATCCAGTGGTTTTGTTTGTGTTCTTGGTCAAAATCACTGAGAAATATTCTGCTTTTACATGGTTTGTAGCAAGCTGTTGTTTGTACACTGATAAGTTTGAGTAAAGGGCTTTTTTAACCATCATTCATTAAACTTGTGTTCAAAATGAAAGAGTTCATCCTCTTGGGATAATAGTCTTGCTAAATAATACTTCCATGATAAAGTTAAGCCATTGAATCAATGTTTTTTCAGGTTCAGCTTTCTGAAGCTTCTGGCTAAAAAGTCACCAGCTAAAGCTGGAAAGGCAAATTAGTGATCAAAATTACTGAGAACACGAGGAATTAAAACTAAAAGTCTGAAACTAGAAGGTAGGCTGCAGAAAAAAACCCTTATTTCTATAATGAAGCGACTGTCTTTCCAGAGATGGATGACAAATGGAAAATAAAATAGAATTTTCAGTATGACATGAAGGAAAGACTATTACAGTGACAGCTCTTAGCAGGGCTGGAGTTCTTGGTCCATCAAGGGCTCCATTATAAAAAGCCTTTTCTACTCTGTTTTCAAGAGTGATGTAAAATCTCCCAGTAGACACAAACTTGATCCCAGGCAGAATTCAGAGCTGGGGTTTTATTATATCCAGAGTTGTTTGAAATTCCTCTACTCTTTGACACCAAGGGGAAGGGGAAGGCCCACAACAGTCACACACCACACTCAAATGATGTTTCTACTCTAAAAAACTGCAAGTCTATCAATATTTGCATTAGGGTTCTTTAATTAGACAAAAGGTCTTACTTAGTTTAAGTACTGCAGCAAAGGTAGTATGTTTATATATTTTTTAAAAACTTCCACTTAAAAAGTGTCGCACAAAATACAGTCCTGGTTTTATTTTTGAAGTGCCCTCAAACAAAGTATTTTAACATAGATTTTATTAGAATTTACACTGTGCAATAGTGTAATGATCTGATTTTGGACCATTAATAACCCTTTTCATTGGACTTGTGTAGATCCTGTTTTCAGTTGTATGCTATCACTTTGGCTTTCAGATTTGAATGCCTGTTTCTGCTGTAGTGTTCAGCTTCAGCTTTACATAAAGACATTTAAATGAGCTCTTTGGAATTGGAGATAATTATTTCCATTTATTTTCCTAAAACATTTTGCCAGATAATTTTTTCCACCTCCTTATTTTTGTGGGATCCTGATGAATTTGCAGAAGACAGCAAATTAAATTTCGGTGTGGTTTTAGTGCCCTGAATGTGGCAGAGGGTCAGGTGCAATTGCATTATTACCACACAAATGCTCAGCAAGGGACAGTCCACATCCTAGAGTAGTTTATCCTTCTTAATGGGTGTATTTTAAGGTGGCTGCTGAATATTCCAGCAAACAGAAGCTCAGAAAGGCTGCTTAGGTTTGCAGCCAGGAGCTGGGATGTGTTAGGTCATGGAGAGCAGGCAGAATTCTGTTGCAGGATTGGAAAGCAGTTTCTTGCAGGAGGAGGTTTGGGGATCATTAAGTAGCAGTGGAAAATGTCTGACTTTTTGGCCATGTGTGGGCTTGAAAATGAACTTGGAAGACTTCAGCTGGATGAACGTTCTCCTAGGGATAGGATTCAGGAGGAATTTCTTCACAGGAAGGGTGGTCAGGCATTGGAAGGGGCTGTCCAGGGAGATTTGGAGTCTCCATCCCTGGAGGTGTCCAGGGAATAACTGAGCTTGGACTCAGTTTTCTGGGCTGCTGACGAGGGGGAGATTGCTCCTGGGTTGGACTCGATGGTCTGGGAGATCTTTTCCAACCTCAGTGATTCTAGGGAGTTTTTATTCCTCTTATTAGAAAGAATTTTGCAGCTTGGTGTTTCTGGTTTGTTGTTGATTTATAGAAGCATGAAGTATTTTAAATATTGTGCTTGTGAAACAGGAGTTCTCATTCTGCTGTTTTGCTTTTGCTGTTGATTGTGTCTGTGGCAGTGCAAACACGATGGGAGGATTATTCCAGGGAGTTTTGGCTTTGTTTTGTTTTCTTACATTGTCAAACAGGCCAGCAAGCTCTCTGTAGCACTGAAAGCTTTCCTCTGATGTGCACCTGGAAATACTGCGAGAACAATGTGAAAAACTGAATAATTTAAACCTTTTTTCAATCTGCCACAGCATGAAAGTTCCTCTTTTGAGACAGACTTTAAATGAAGCAAGCAATTAAATTAAATTTTGGCTTCATCATTCCTTTGATAGACTGTTACACTCTGAGTGTAACCTATACTTGTTTCTTTCTGTTGGATTTGTAAGAAGGGTTTTTCTGGTGAACAGAGATCAACAAATAGGAGCTCACTAAGATGTGAATAAACATTGTAGAACATGTATTTATATACATTTAGAAATTGTTTTGAGTTCAGCACTGAAGGCTCAGCACGTTTTCCTCAGGGCAAAAATATTTTTAGTTACAGTAATGTAAATGTGATCAGCTCATGTTCCTGATTAAGGGTCTATTGTTAATTCTCTCCTAAATGGTCAAAAATTTGAGCTATTAACAGCAAGTTTTCCCTCTTCTACATGGTTGCTGCAGGCTTTACTGAAGTGCAATCTTCTGCTGTAATTCAGCTGTGAAATACATTTGGCTTAAGGATAATAATGAGCTGAAAAAGAGTTTCACATTTGTTTCCTAATTTACATAAATAAAAATTAGAGGAATCAATTAAAGCATATCATTGTGCTTCCCTAATCTGGGCAACTATTGCTCTTTCCACTGTCTTTTTCCTGTCTTCCCTCAATTTATTTTCAGCTCAGTTTTCTCTGAATGTTGAATTTTACCTTCCATTGTTGTCCTAAGCTCCTTGGAACAGCTCGTGCCATGCTGGCTCTGGGCTAGGCAGACATCTACAGCAATTCCTTCACTAAAGAGGGAAATGGGGGCATTTCATTAGTTTTTAATATTCAAATATTGTAACATTGGCACATCTGACCAGCACTTCATTTCCTCTGCATTGTTTATCTCTTATCTGATGGTTCTTGACCTCTTTTCTACAGCAAAAAGACCAAAGAACCCCCTGGTGCCACTTCATTTTTAAATCACGTGTTCTCATTAAAAATGTATCAAAGGTCTGTGTAGTGATTTGGTTGAGAAAGAAGTTTTTAATGCTCTGTGATCTGAAGATTTGAACCAATGAAAACTGACCCCTTCCAACCTGATTGACACACAGTTTCCATCAATCCTCAATGCTGATATATTTATAGTAGAAGCAGCACCATTTATTCTTTTTTGTCTGTGGATCAAGGCTTAATTCTTGGGTTTCCATCCTGATGTTTCCATCCAGTTTCCATCCAAACTGATCCTACAGTTTCTTCTTCCTTGTACAACCTTCATTTTTCTTTGTAACCTAAGAAAGAAAAATCTATTGCATTGCTGCATTGCTTCTCATAAAAATAATTTGTCTTCCTTACTTGGAAATGTTTTTGCCAAAGGGTGGACAAGACACAAAGCAAGTTCTGCTTTCTATGCCAGAACTGCTTCTCTTGAATCATTATCATTTTTGTGGTGAGATGGGGCATTACAGACCAGGCCTTGAACAATGTGGGTGTTTTCCTTTGTGCTCTTTATATTATTTATTAGTCATGTGCTACAGTTTACATTAACTAATGTTGCTGTAAGCCTGAGATTGAGAAATTAATTCCATGGAAGACTCTGACTGTGGAGCTTGAAAGTGGGCATGAAATCTTCTGCAATGGGAACTCAGTAAAAATACACTTCCAGCAGCTGCCTCGTTAATGTGTTTTTCTGTGCAAAACCTGGAGGTGTCTGTTCAGAAATGGAACCCCCCAGAGCAAAACCCAAACAGTCACACACATTCTCCCAGAAAAACCAACCCAAACAAAATAATAAACAGCACCTGGGAGCATAAATTGTATCTGCACACAGTTTCCACGATTCCCCTCTCTCCTTTGTCCTTTCCTTTGGCCTCTTGCCCTCAGCCTGATCTGTGGACTCTGTATTTCTGACCCTTCTCAAAGGCAGTAATTTTACTGATCTGCAGATAATTTGACATACACACACACACGGATAAGATGCTTGTTGTGCATTTGTCTTGTCAGCTTCTATTTATTGTTCCTCCCCTCCTTTGGCTGTCCTTACTTTTGCAGCATCTGACCCATTTTATGAGGAAATATGGTGCCATTAATTGCTGATGCCTGTGAAAGTTGAGATTCTGTTCCTATTTCTGCAGGTGAACTCTTGAGACATCTTTGAAAAATTGCCTGTGTTCTGAGTTTTTCCTGAGCACAGCAGTGTTGGGTGAAACTCCTGAGTCTTAGTGAGTGCAGACACATCAGTGCTGGTTCAGATCAGGAGAACCCTTTGGAAATGTGTGTCCCAGTCATCCCAGCTTTGTCTGTGTTGCTGGGTGGTCCTGGAGCGTGGAACTTGATTTTCCTTTGGGTGCTACAGAGCAGGTGCTGGAGGGTTTTGATTCCTGGATCTCACTGCAGCTCATCAGACATAAAAGCCCTAAAATTGAGAGCTTAGTTCCCAGCATTTTCCTTCCATGTGTTCCTGTTGGAGCCTTACCTGACAATGGAGATCTGTAGGTTCTGCTTTCAGCCATGGCCTTCTGTGCTGGGAAGGGGATTTGTTGTCCCTGAGCTGGGTGGAAGGGGCAGCAGGACATCTGTGTCAGGACAGGGAAGATGCCTCTGTTTGCACTGGTGAGGATTCTTTGGTACTACAATCACATGCACTCACAAAAAGTTCAATATATTGAATAGATCAGGATGAGTCACCATTCCTGGAGGGATTTAAAGACCTGGATGTGGCACTTGGGGACATGGTTTGGTGGTTGCATTGGCAGTGTGAAGAGCTGGACTCGATGATCACCAGGGTGTGGAGTGATAGGACTGAAGGAGAGCAGGTCTAGATTAGAAATTGGGAAGAAATTCTTTCCTAAAAGGGTGGGGAGGCCCTGGCACAGGTGCCCAGAGCAGCTGTGGCTGCCCCTGGATCCCTGGAAGTGTCCAAGGCCAGGTTGGACAGGGCTTGGAGCAGCCTGGGATAGTGGAAGGTGTCCCTGCCATGGCAGGAGGGATGGCACTGGATGAGCTTTAAGGTCCCTCCATTTAATCAAAACCATTCCATGATTGTTTGCTGATCTTCTCCAGGCTAAATGATTCTGTGATTCTCAATGCTCAATACACAAATAACTGTGTAATTCACTCAACCCTGAGCAGAGCAGTAAAATAAATAAATATGGCATTGTACTCCTGTTTTCCTGGAAGATTTCTTTGGTGATACTGTGCTCATCAAAACTTGAATGTAATTAAACTTCATCCTGCAGCAAACATTTTTTTTTTTCTTACATACCATTTCAAGAACAAAGCCATCTTCACCCTTCCCATATTCTAACATGAGGTTTGGTTTTGTTTACTTGCATTGGTCAGATGTCCCAGCAGTGTGTTCCAGTCCAGAGACTGACTGTTCCAGTGCCCTGGATGCAATTCCATGAACCTCTTCAGCTTCTAGCTGACCATGTGGGAGTGATAGCTCATCCCAGGTTGACAGATAAACCAGTTTGAGGCCTGGGCAAGATGAAGTTTGGCATATTCTTTATTTTTCCCCCCTGCACATCAGCTGCTGTTACACAGCCACATGTGGTGCTCATTTTATTCATTTTTTTGTGGATGCCACGAGCAGAATTTAATGAAATGTTGGAAAGAAAGTTGCAGGAAGATGAAGCAAACAGATTTCCCTGTCGGGGTGCATCAATAATTCTTTCTTTTTATGTTTGCTTTTGTGGGCTGTTTCTCTTTAGGGTGAGAGGTAAAAATAATAAGTTATTTAATAAATACTTGAGGCTCAGTTCCTCAGCTTTCCCATCAGCCACAGAAAGCGTGAAAGTCTAAGAGAGAAGGACTCTCTTGTGTATAATTAATAACAGGAACTACCCTTTAAATGTTTTTAAATTCTGGTGGATGCTGAACATTTGAATTCTAACTGTTTCCAGCAGTGCCTGTTGAGGGCTTGCAGAGGCTGGGAGTGCTTGGAGCTGCTTATCAGCTGGTAATTTTTCAATTGCAGCTGTTTATGAATAATGCCTTCTATAAATGTGATTCAGAACTGTTGCCTTCTAAGTCAGGCAGCCAAAGGTGCACGTGTAACTTCCTGTGCATTTCAGTGTCATTTACTCTGCTTTCTTGATTAGAATGTGGTTTATGTGAAGATTTTTCGTTCCTTTTTGCAGTTACATAATATAGACCATAAGGTACTGCAGGCACGTAGGTCTTTTTTTTTTCAGCTTATCTTCTAATTGACTTAATTCAGATTTTGAAATCGCATGATTGTATTAATTAAAATCTTTTCATCAAATGAGCTTTATTAGAAGTCTGGAATATGTCCTTACAAATGTAGAAGTCTACTGGAATTATTATTTTTCCCCTGTCCTGTCTAGTTTACAAAGTGTCCTTTTTTATTTATCGTTGAGACTGATACGGAAACACACTTCTTGAACTAAAAGCTCAAATTCATCCAGAAACACCAAAAATATAGTCATAATTGCTCTTACTGTGCTGCTTTTTAGTTTTCAAAATGAAGCTGCAAAAGTCTTAATTAATGCTTGTCCTTATACAATGGCCTGTCAAGATTTAGATTTGCTTGTCATTTCCAACCACAAATAGAGGTTTTTCCACTGTCAGAAGTGTCAGTGGATGGACAGTGATCAACACAAATTGCAGTATCAAGGCTTTTTTTGCCTTGGGTAGCAATTGTCAAGTTGTTTTCTTTTTGCTAAGAAAATTGCTCATATTAAAAAAAAAAAAAAAAGTGATTTTTAACTAGAGTTGCAGCTATTGCTCTTTATTTGTCTTTAGCCTCAATTAAAAGGGTTATATACAATATTGTATATTGCAGTATACACTGCAAGCATTTCCATGTAGTTAAATGCAGCTTGTCATTTATTCTGAAGCAGAATTTTATGAAGACTTTGTTTCTGAGGATTCACCAGTTTTATTCCTCTAAATGATCCTTACACTGATGGCACAATTGAATGTTGGTGGCAGTCTGTTTTGCCATTTTCAGATATAAAATCTACAAGAATCAGGTGTTTAGAAATTGGGTTCTGTGTGCCTGGGTTTTGAAACCAGGATGTGCATGAGGATGTCTACTTAGAATATGGTTAAAAAGGATTAGTGACTCAAAAGTGGCTCAGATACTGACCTTCCTTATTTTACTGCTAAAATGAGGGACAAATATCTATGGCAAGGCTTGGACTGTAGATAGAAATTCTCATTTTGAAGAATGCTGAAAGTTATTCCCAATGTAACTCCCTTTCCCAAAGCACAGACACTTGACTCTTCCTTTTAATTTGAAATTATCAGCATTTTTAACTTCCCTGGAATGCGTGCTGAATGTGGTATTTCAGCTCCTTAGTAAACAAGCCATTATTCATGTACAAGGAGGAGTTGGAATAATACTTTATCTCTTTATCTCTTTCAGATTCTAGTCTGTGTGGGTTTATTATTTTGGTTTTTACTCAGCAGGATTAGCCAGAATCCACCTCGAAGTATTCTTGTTCTCAAGAAATTGGCCTTTAATATTAAAAAAAAAAAAAGGTGAATATGTTCTGAGAGTGCAGAAATAATCCTTATTTTATGCAAACTTGTTGTGTACGTTAGTGTTTTATTGGGTTGAGTTGAAGTTTCTTTGTTTCTTAAGGCATTGCTGTTGGGAAAACCCCCCTCCTAGTTATTTTTGCTCCTCTATCGCCCTGTGTGCATTTCCATGGCATTTCTTGACTCCCTGGGAGAGATGTTACCTGCTCCTGCTCCCTAGAACCTCTTACCTGAAATCCTTTTCCATTTCTTGCATCCAGGCTTTGATCCCCAGAGGATTTTTGTGTGTCTGAAGGTGACACCCTGCGAGGTGCTGACAGGTTCTGGGCAGCTCCATTTTTCTTCTGTTCCAGAATTGCATAAAATAGATTTCAGCCTAACAACTCCCTGAACTTGCTCCCATAAAAAAACGTTACAAAATAATGATAAACCTAGAAACAGACTGAGCAGCAGAGTTTATTATAATGTGTATATACAGTTATTGTCATGTTCTTCCATTGTCACGGGTTAGCTGACTGAATTTGTGATGTGCTGTAAATTTAGATTCTTGGGTTGTTCGCACCTTGTTTGCAAACTTGAAATTAATTACATTTGGGGTTATTCCAAGTGTATCAGTTTTATATCTTCCTCTTTTTTCGTCGTCAGCTTTTGCAAATTCCATCTGCTGGATGTAATTTCACAGAGTGAAACTTCTCTGCTAAAACAAGTGATGTGGATGCAGCAGGAAGCAATAGGTAGATTCCTCTGGGTGGGTGTTTTTCAGTTCTGCTCTGTGTATGTGCCATTGAGACAAATGCTGCAACATTACAGAAAGAATGGAGAAAAACATGATTGAATTTATGGTCTGTTTCAAATGGTTTGATGCCTAGATATTGCTCGGAATTCTTTTTGATCTTATTGAGGGATCCTAAGTTGTGAACCTTTAAAACACAGTAAAAGCTCAGTAAATCTTGCTGTGCAGCTTAGTTAAACTGTATTCTGTGGTGCTTTTAATGCAGTGTATGGCCAGGAGAAACACACAACTCTGGCAGCTGCCCAAAGACCCTGGGGAATATTGTGTTTTGTTAAATGTGAAAACTTCCTGAAGTATCATTCTTAGCCCGGTATATCAGTGAGAAAAAGTAGTATTTTTTTACTGGTACTTTATTTCTTTGTGTTCACAGAATCACAGGATGGGTTTGGCTGGAAGGGACCTTACAGCCCTGGATCCAGCAGCAGCCCTGCCATGTCCAGGGACACCTTCCACTGTCCCAGGCTGCTCCAAACCCTGTCCCACCTGGCCTTGGACAATTCAGTGATCCAAGTGCAGCCACAGCTTCTCTGGGCACCCTGTGCCAGGGCCTCCCCACCCTCACAGAGAAGAATTTCCAAACCTATCCCATCCAAACCTGTTCTCTGTCAGTTTGAAGCCATTCTCTGTGTCCTGTCACTCCATCCCTTGTAAAGAGTCTCTCTCCATCTTTCCTGTAGCTCCTTCAGACACAAAAGGCCACAATTAGGTCTCTTCTCCAGGCTGAACAACCCCAGCTCTCCCAACCTTTCCTCTCAGCAGAGCTGCTCCATCCCTCTGATCATCCTGGTGCCTCCTCTGGTCTCTCTCCAGCAGCTCCAGCTCCTTCCTGTGCTGGGGCCTCCTGACCCTTGTGTTGGCACCACCAGTACAGATCCTGCACTGTCTGTAGCTGCTGTCCCTGTGCAGCAATATCCCTGATTTGCCCCTGAAAAGGAGCACTGAAAAGCTGAAGAGGATTTTGAAGTGCAAGTGCTGGAGATGGTTTATACATTTTCCTGGGAAGCTGTACTGTTTCCTAATGGATCTGCAGTCGTTATGCCAACTGCACAGCAGGCTGTTGCATTAGAGGGTTTCACATTCTGGTGCTCCCTGTGTGCTCTTGCCAGTTGTTGTTTCACTGAGCAGTTCTTTTAAGTGTTTTGTTCTGCCTCAGGTACCCAGGTGTGCCTGATGGGGCTGTAAAACTGATGCCTGCCCTTGTTTTCCTACAAGGCAGCAAAGCTCATCTCTAAGATTGCTGCCAAAACCCAAGTCTTGTCAGCATCTCTTGATGCTGTGTAATGAGGAACAGCTTAGTTGTCAAGTTTATATAAAGTGCTGATGATCTAATTGAGCTTGAGCTTCTTTGAACCCTTTGCAAAAACAGAATTTTGTTGTATATTATTAAACCTGGTACAAGGCCAGGTGTCACTTTCATTTCAGAATATAAACGTGTTACGTTACAAACGTTTAAGGCTTGTGTTTTATTCAGTGCTGCACCGTTGTTCTGTGGCAGCAGAGGTTTTGCATGGTTTCTGTGGCTTTGGACACTTGACAACAAATGTGCTGAAGGCAGGGTCTGGCAGTGTCAGGGGTTCTCCAGAAAGTCCAGCAAGCAGCAAATCCCTGGAGGCCTGGGACCGCTCAAATGCCTTGGAGCACAGATACCTCACCCTGACGTCTTGTTCAATATGCCTTGCCCAGGTTCCTTTTTTCATAAATGGACTAGAAAAGGTAATATAGCACTGTAAAATACTTGCTCATACAGCTATTTCTATTTTGGGAAGGGGTAGGATAAAAGTTTGTCATTGCTGCATCCCTTTCCTGGTTTCTGCAGAGGGTCTTTAACCTCAGATTCCTTTATTTCCTGCCTGCACCCTGAGCTTTCCTGGCTCTGTGCTGGTGCTGGGCATATTTATAGTCACAGGCTGCAACTGCAGCTCCTGTTTTTAAACAACCCAGGCACCATAATGGACATATAAAGTCTCAAGGGTTTTTATTGCTCCTGTCATCTCAAGTGCTTTTGAATCCTGATTACAGAGCAATAAAATGTGGTTATTGGTTGGGTTAATGTGACTGACAGGGACAGGGACTCTGTGTGAAAAGGTATTGAGTGAACAAATTCATTGATGCAAGGCCATGAATTTATGGACATTGTGTAACTTTGGAGTATTGATTGTATAAGTAAATGTGTAGCCTAAGATTGATGGAGGGAGTAAAAGACCTCATATATCATCAATGCTTTTGGGAGGTCTAATTGGGTTTTTGTAATGAGCTTTCTGAAAGAAGCATTGATAAATAAGTTCAGTAAATTTTAATGAAGTCCTCAGCACTCTCTATGAAGCTTATTTTGTATTTTAAATCAATACATTAGACAGAGTGGTAATTGTAGAACTTACTGTAGAATTAAATTTTTAATAATTCTTGCTTTCTTGGCTTTTATTCTACTTATGCAAATATTGACCTTTGAATTCTTACTGTTGCCTGTGTTTCATGGAGCCTCACTTTGAAGGGGTGAGGGGATGTGTGTGTGTCATCTTTAAGCTTTGGTTGTAATAATTAAAAGGGCAGTGTCAGACATTGGATCATTTGACATTTAACATGGCAAAATGAAAAGGAAATCGGTGATAAAAATCAGTGGGGTTAATTTTAGAACTGTCAGATTTGCAGAGCAGAGAATGCAAACTGGCCTGGCCAGCAGGTGTGTAAATGATGTCTTTCCAGAACTTCCAAAACACAGTTTATCCCAGTTCTGCACTCTTCCTGAGAGTGTAGGATTGCATTCGTGCTGAGCTAATAAATGTTCTTAAAAATTTTAAAGCCTGGATCTTGCAATCTGCTTTGTAGAAGGGATCAGTATCACGGTCAGTGAATGTTTATCTATTCCATTCTTCTATATGGGGCCACTGTTGGGATCTGACCTTAATCTGTAGTTAATAGTATGGGCTTTAATGCTTATTTTTATTTGCAGATCAGAGATCCTCTGAATAACTGAAGCCTCATATTATGCAGAGTTCTGCATGAATATTTAGTAAAGCGAGCTGTCCTTGATGCAGGAGGTTTAGTAACCTAGAGAGGCACGAGATGTGCTGATACGTGCACATATTATCCTCTCACTTTCCAGATGGACTTTATGAAGTGGGAATTATTTGCTGGAGCTCACTGTTGAAATTCCAATCTGATAGCATGATAAGGTCTCCTGAAGTTTTACACAAAAAATATTCTGTCACATAAATAGTTGATGTAATTTAAATGATGCTTGTTATGGCTGCGTGTAAGGACAGAGCTCTGGCTACCCCCTGAAGCATTCACTGGATGCTTGTGAGGAGAAAGCGGCCAATTAAATGGATCATGCAAAAAGAATTTCTCATTGCAGACATCTTTTGTAGCAATAATTAAGAGGCACAAGAGAGAAGATGCAATCCTTGGTTCCTAGGAAGCTCAGGGAGTGGCTTTGTGCCCCGTGCTTGTGTAAAACATAAACACACCCCGTGAAACAATTCACACGGTTTACCATGGCACACACTGCTGACTCTGTCAGGAAAGGCCCACAGCACCATTCCTCAGCAAACACTTAGGCCAGGTGAAATGATGAGGAGATGATTTATTTTCATCCCCTCCCCTCTTGTTTTAGGATATAGTTATCAATGGAGCAGAAAATGAATAGATTTGAAGCTTATTCTCCTCCGGCCCGCCCTTCTCCCTTAGAGTGGGACTTCTCCTGCTGTGCTGTCGTGTGCACAGAAAGCTCAGGTGATGCTCTGCTGGGTGTTGTGGTAGGAGAAACTCACTCCTTGAGCCAAGTTCTGTCTGTAGTTCCCAGTGAGTTTTAGGGTGAGTGAATCTTCCCATGCAGGTTGTTTTGTTGTACACAGTTAGTTGAATTAAGAGGGTCTCCAAAATCAAAGGGCTGGTGGGAACAAGGATCACCTTGTTGAGAAACTCAAGAGGTGTTTTCTCTCGTGTTAGTTATAAAATTGGTAAGAAAATGTTTTAAGTTGCTTTTCAGGTCGTGGTTTTCCTTTCCTTCCCCTATTAGGTTATATTTTGAAAAAATAGAAGCCTTAATTCAAGCTCTTGTTGCACTGGCAAATTATTTATCCCCAAGTTGAAGCTTAAAACCAGAGTAATTTCTTCTTCTGTGGTGTCTCTTTCTGCAGCAAGGCATTCATTTTGCCCTGATGGCGAGGTGCAGGGTAACAGATGCAATCTTTGAAGCAACCAGCCACAGCTTCTGTGTTAACCAGTCATCAGGAAATAGTGCTGAATTACCGGAGTACAAAATGCATCTGTTGGAAATAAGTTTCAATCTTTTGTGAAATAGGATGGGAAAAACATGCCTGGGCTGGGGATTGCTCTGGGAACAGCTGTGCTGCACCAGGGAGTGTGGGCCATGTGAGTGAGCTCTTTCCAGAAACCCCAGCAGACTTCCTTGGAGCTGGGTCTGTTGGCTTCTCTCCAGCTGCTCTGGCTCTCTGACTCTTGGGGGGATGAATTCTGGGCTCTGGGGTTTCTCTCAGCTGAGATCTGCCCCTCTGCAGGTTGGGTGTGTGTGACTTCACAGCATCTAAAACTTGCAGGTTTCGTTGCTTGAAATTCCTAATTTAGCCTTGACACGTCCGTGTGTGTTGGCTCCTTATTTTTGCCGGCGTGCCGTCTTAATTTCTGCCTTCCAGAGGAAAGCATGAAGCTACAAATCCACCCTTTCACATTTGCCTGGCCCCCAGCTTTGATATTTTATTAATTTGCTTTAATGGCAGAACCCATGTTGCCATGAGAATGCTTTTGAAGGCTGCTCTCAGGAGCTGCTGTCCTGCTGAGTTTTCCAGCAGCCTGGCCTAATTCCGGCGTGTCCCTGGCGCAGAGCTGCCAGCCTGATCCCTCCTCCCTCCCACCTCCCACTCTCTGCAAAGGCACCACAGGCCTCTCTTACCTGTTCTTCACAGCACCAGCACTTGGCAAAGCCTTGGTGTGGCAGCTGAAGCAAAATAACGAGTCCTGGATTAGTTAATACAGGATAAAACACACAGTTAAACTTTTCTTTCAGCACTCTTAGCCGTGAAGCCTTCAAAAATTTCAGGCTGAAAATAGGAAAAAAAAAACAAAACAAAACAATTAAATCTTTCTGCTCTTGCATATTTTGGACTTTGGTTTTAGGAGGGGTAGAACACTGGTTATTATTTAACACGTGGAGTACCTGCATAATGCTTCTAAAATTAGTCAGTTTTAAAATGGTTTTAAATGCGAATTGCTTTCAAGTCCAGTTGGATATGAAAACCTCTTTCCGTAGGTGGTTGTTGTTGTTTTGTGAGATCCATTTCCTCAAAAATTCTGTTGAACAGTGTAGAATGTCAAAGCTTGCTCAGTTTCAAAACAGATGTGTCCAAAATGGTTTCTGTGTTGATGGCAGACTTCAGGCTTTCTCTAGAATAGTGCACCAAACCAGGGTGGTACTCAAAATTCTGTGTTTCCAGATTAGTTTTAAGAGAAGTGCCAGTTGTGAAGATGTTGGGTGATTTTAGGGTTAAGAAAAATTGCAGGCTGTCTCTTGAGGAGATACCGAGATCTCTGATAGCACAGCTTTTTATTTATAGATTGCTGATGTGTTTACAAGACAGAAATTTATCAGCAATCCAGATATTCTCGTTTTGCTAATTAACCTGTGTCTGCACACCCTTGGACTCTCTCTTCACTTGGACCTGCAGATCATAACATGCTTATGGTATTCAAACCAAAAATGTGTCAGGCTTTCCTAAACATTGTTTTTAGACAATGCTCTGCATTTCTGTCATTGATTTAAGGCTCTCCAAAACAGTAAAAATGGAATTGCTTTGAGTCTGATTTGTATGTTAGACTGCTAGTGCCTCCACCTGTAAAATGGGGATATTTAGCAATGCTTGGGTTGCACAGGCTGTGTCAGGATCAAGAAGATGAATGTGAGATAAACGAGAGACAGGACTTGTTTTGGTTTTCATTGCTGTGGTACAAACTCTTGTGCAAAGATGTATTTATGCTTCCCGAGCTCCTGGTCCTGAGGAGTGTGAATGTTAAAGGGATGAGTCAGAATAAGAACAGAACCCTGCAATTCTGACCTCTGATGCAGTGATCTGTCTGTACAGTGTTGCTTGAGCAGAGTTTCTCCCCTGTTTGCCCTTGATCTTGATTCTGCAGCATAAGAGATGAGTTTTTGGCTGGTGAGAAGTTGTAGTTTTTTCAAGCAGGATATTTTAGAGATCACTACCTAGAAGCAATTTGTCTTTTAGTGAGGAATCATTTTTATAACTTAGTACATCTGAAGAATGAATTATGTTTTCTTACTGTTCCATTTGGTTTTCTGCTGGGGAGTGTATTCTCATCTCAATCTCTTTTTCCTTCTCAAGCACGCTCTGTGACTCAAAGGGTTGTTTAAATGAGAATAAATGTGTCCTGGGTACCTTTCTCAATGCCCAAGTAATCTGTTCTCAAGATCCATGTGGCTGGCACCAATCCAGTGACGAGTTTCTGTAAACTGCAATAACCCTGCCCGTGCCAGACCTGAGCTTGTCCCTGCTCCAGCGTTGTCATTTCATCACTCGCTTGGCAGGTGTGAATTTAAATCCTGATTTCAGAGTTCGTATATTTTATGTATTTAGGTTGGGAAGTCAGCGGGTTGCTTCCTCTCTTTTGTTTCATTGCAGGATTTAACTTGAGAAATCCACACGAGCCTGAGATTTTTTGGATATTATCATGGGTACTGATGGTATCTACTCTGGCTTTGTGAAATCCCTCCTTGCAGCTGGCAGGTTGTGTGTAAGGGCTGAAGTAGTGAGCGCATGTTGAGGTTGGAGTGAGCTTTGTACTATATTCCTGCAATTCCAAATCCTCCTCCTAAACCGTGGCACTGGTTTTTGGGTCATGGTTAACACGGGGAAATTTTATCCAGTCATGCTCACAGAATCTCGTTATCATCGCTGAATTCTGCTCCTGGAGAAGAAATGCTTCAGAGGCTTGTTGCAGATGGTGTTCCATCTTTGCAGATAATCAGATTAAAATGTGTGACGAGGCATCTCCAGGAGAAGCCCGGGATGGTGCTGGGATCCTGTCACAACCTTTGTGGAAGTGACAAACGATGCAGGGAATCGATGTCTTGGTGAGTTGGATTCTGAGGGAAGCTTGGCACAGCTGTGTCTTAAAAAGCCTGGGAAAACTATTTATAGGAACTAATTTCTGCAGATAGCAACAAATCCAGCATGCTATCACCGTCCTCGGGACGTTTCCTTTTTTTGAAGCTGGCAGAATGAAACGGAGATTTATTAAAACAGAGCTCTAAACCCTGAGTTCAAGAAGTATTTCAGCTTCCTGACTTTGCTTCTTTCATCCAGGAACACCCTTTGGCCTCGGTTGGAGTCAGATTTTTTTTTTATTTTTTTTTTTTTCTGGTTTAGCAGCTCTCAAGCTAAGGAGGGAGAGCACATAATTTCCCCTGGAGATGAGCCTGGTGCCAGGCTGCTTCCCAGCAGGGCTGAGAGTTCACCCTGCAGTGCCTGGGCAGTGAAACTCGTGTGGGCTCATCCTCCTCTCTCCCAGCCTGCAAAGGAATTTGTGCCTGGCAAGAGGGGACCTGCCCTGAGCTTGCACCATCACCAAAGGGATCCCTGTGAGCAGAGGAGGAGCCTTGGGGAAGGGGAGTGCCCTGAGCAGAGAGCTGGGGAGCTGCCTGGGCATCCTCAGGGTGACAGGAGTGGCTCTGGAGAGTGCCAACAGCTGCCTTTACACTTCCATGGCTTCCCTGTCCTTGTTGCAACACTTGGAGAAGGAATGAATTCCAAGAAACTGCACCTTCTACACGATGCTGCTTTGCATCCATTTGAAAAACTTCAGTTTTGTGCTTCACCATTATTTTTCACTATTGGGATTTTATCTGACGTGAAGCGTTCCCTCTAGTCCTCGCTGAGTCTGTAGGAAGATGGTTTTGTGGGTTTGGTTGTTTTTTTTTTTTCAGTTACTCATTTTTTTATTAGCAGGAAGTGAAATGCGGCTTGCACATTGAATTTCATTGAAGTCTTGTATTCTAGAATTTGAAAATGAAAATGAAACTACAGACAGGGTCTTTGGCTTCTGTTCTTTTGCCTTGCCACTGTCAGTCACTTTCACATAACCAAAAAATACTTCAGAAATTTATTCTGGAACAATTTTTTAGTTCTTTCAATATGAAGTGCATTCATTTCATTTTACACTTAGAAATCACTTTACAACGGAGTTCCATGCAACTCCCATCTTTTCCCTTAATTTACTGTCAGATTAATTTTCTTTTATTACACTCAAATCACACTCTGAACTGCAGCAGTCAGCTGGTCTGGGCTAAAAATAACCCTTTCCTTGTATACCATGGCATTACAGCCTTTTATTTACAGATGCATTATAAGGAAGGGTAATTTCTGTGACGTGTAAGGAAAACTCTGTGTACAGACTGGAATATGACTGAATGTGTTACCTGGGGGTTGCTCTGCCTGGGGACAGAAAACTTCACTTTTTAGCACTCTTTGTGGTGGTTTGATCACTGTGCCCCCCAGCCCACAGGTACTTTGTTTTTATTCCTTGAGGTCTGGATAAAAATGTGAGAAATGAGAGTTATACTTGCAGCCTATTTGGTTTCCCATGTGTGCTTGAAGCGTTTGGGGTCAGACTTTGGGGCTGTGCTGTTTTTAGGTTGTCTGGGGAATTCCTCACCCCCCCGTGGTTTGGGTGGTGAGATTTCGGATGCTTTGCACAGGAAGATGTGGAGCAAAGCACTCCAGCTGCCCCAGAGGTTAATTATTGCTCTTTAGAAATAATTAACTCAGGGCTGTTGGTGCTGCCAGCCCCATCCTGGCACCAGAGGAGCTGTCCCTGGCTTTCTCTGCCCCAGCTCTGTCTCTGTCATCCTCTGCTTCCCCCTCCTCAGAAATTCCAGTGGGTTATTTGCAGGGTTTCATTTCCACTCATGAAATTGCAAGAGGAATTAAAAAGATGATTTCAAACACTTTGTTTCCTTCCTCTTAACGCTCTCAGGGGTGTTGGCTCTTGGAAATCATTAAATATTTGACTGAACTAAACACTCTTCTTGTTTGAATACTCCTGCCTGCCTTTTTTTTCCCCCTCATGTAAATGTTTTCCTTCCTTTCCTTTTTGTCAGTTATCCTGTAAACAGCTGACTCAAATATTGTAAAGATTTCTTACCCTGAGTTTAATAGTGATGATAACAAAAGCCATACATACCCTGAACCTTGCTCTGTTGTGACAGTGTTAGAAAGTTTGGGGTGGGGAGAAAAATTTTACTTTCCATAAAAAAAATCTCAAAAGAATCATTTTAAGAAACTGAAAGAAAAGCAGTGCTTTCACGTTGGTGTGAATGGAGGAAATTGGGGTTTATTTCTGTATTGTCACTCTGTTTGTGGAAGTGGTCTAAGGGTTTCTTCCTGCTGTGAGTTATTTACACAGGCTCAGGTGACAGGCAGTTAGAAATTAAAAAATAAATATTGTTGAAACTCACTTTACCCTCAGATTATTTCAGAAACGTTGCATTCTCCTTGATACTCCATAATAAACTGTTTATTAGGGAGAATATTCCACAGCTGAAGTTTTTATTCAGTGATCAAATTTAGGGAATAAACTGTCTTTACCCATTGGCTTTAAAGTCAAATTGCTTAAATTAAGTGCTGTCAGCTCTTACTTCTACTTTTCAGAGCTTATCTGTATTTGAATTATGGTGCAATTATAACATTTAAGGCTGAAATATGGTGAGGGGGTAGAAGTAGATGATCTTTATAGTCCCTTAAACCCCAAACCATTCTGTGGTTCTATGATTTATTTGAAATCTTGATGTAATCAATCTCCAGTCACATTAGAAGGAACTTTTGTGTTTTCCCCCAAATATTGTAGGTTCTAATAGTCTGAAATATATAAATTTATTCCTTGATTCTTTGTTTTAATTTTAAATAACAGAAAAGCCTCAAAATGTTTCTAAGTGAAGCTTCCTTTGTATGTGATTTTGGTGGTGAGCCACTGGTTTTTGTGACAGTGGGATACTAAGGCATCATGTTGTAATAGAAATACATTGATGTGTAAATGTATTTTGAATTGTAACTGATCTCCCTTCCTCAATTTAAATGTAGCAGAAGTTTAGGATGAATGATGCCAAACCCAGTGCTCTCCTCCTTGAACAGCCCAGGCCAGGGAGGTTGAGGTGCAGCCCCACAAACCAACCAGGTGTTGCATGTTTCATGTATTTGATTGTCAATCTTTTCATTTCCCCATCAAATTAATTGGTCTTTAAACTCCTATAAAAAAAAAGAAAATTGCTAAAAATAGCCATGGTGCTCATCCCCTTGACTGCATTTTGTTGAGTATTAGGTATCTCTCCTGGCTGCTCTGTATGATGCTTATTTTTAGGGCCTCTATTAATATCTTCAAAAATATGATGTAAGAAGACTTGAGACAGTGTTAAATTGGAAAACTTAATTACTGTCTTTGTAGTTTTCACTGTTAAATATGAGTAGAAATCAACACCAGTGTTTAATACAGGAAGTTTTAAAGGGAAGAAGCTGAAGTGTATGTGACAGCATTTTTTGTATTTAAAAAAGCAGGAATTTAAATGAGGGGAAGGTGTTGGTGCTCCCTGGCACTTCACTTTTGGGTGTATTTTGCATTATTTGGTAATTTCTGTAGGGATCTTGCACGGTCAGAGTTATTTCAGTTGTTCAAATATTGATGAACTAAACATAATACAAACAAATAAAAATAAACTGAATGGAGAGGTTTCCAGGCAGGCAGGCTCTGCAGTGCTCTCTGCACATGCAGGATAAAGGTTCTGTAACTATGGTTATTCTCAGCTGTGCCTCCTTGGCAGTGTGGAGAAACCCCAAGTCTCTCAGATGATATGCTCGAGGTTTTTTCACCACATTCTGGCATCCTAAAAAAAACAAAAAGTAGTTAATTGGGGACCTTACTAGCCTCTAATTGTCTTAAACAGAAATTCTGAAAGTTTTGCTCTCTCATCAGCAGCAATTTGAGAAGGATCAATCACCTTTCTGCTGGCAGCACCTTCATCCCCATCCTGCAGTTTTCTGCTTTTGTTATGGCAGGGCTCTGCCTGGTGAGCCTGGCTGACAGATCCTGAAGATTCATTTTCACTGAATGCTGTAGGCAGCTGCTGTACATTTAAAATCCAGACTGTTCTTTCAGCACTGGTGAGCTTTTGTTTCCTCCCCTGCACCTTTTCCTTTTCCACTCTCAGGGCTGCCAGTGATGTTTTTATCTCAGAAGTGCTTGGATCTGGTGCCAGTGATTGTGTGTTAATTTGAGGACAAATAGGCATAAACTTGTTGTTAATAAGTTTAGGATGGGAATTGCTGATCTTCTGTCTGCTGGGGAGCAGTTGTCCAGGAATAGCTTTATGAAGAGATTAGCAGACCAAGAAACCAAGTGATTTCAATATGACCTTCCAAAAAAAAAAAATGGTCATGGTTGCCAGCAGGGAGCAAGGAGCTGGATTCAATTACCCTTGGAGGTTCCTTTCAGTCTTCTGGTCCTAATTAAGCAGGATTTTGCTTTATTCAGCTAATAAGTTAATACTGATCTTGTAAGCGCTGGTGATACGAGATAGAAAAAAAAAATTGAAATTAAAATCCTATTATTCTAATGCACAGGAGCTGCTATATTTGTGAAAATAGAAATCTGTGATGATATGAAGGCAAGCATGAGCTCGAAGGTTTTTACCAGACTTTGTATATTTTACCTCCCTAAAGGCTGTCATTGTGTCAAACTCTGCTTCGGAGGGTTTGTTGTTGGTTTGGTTTTTGGGTTTTTGGTTTTTTTTTTATATGATGCATTTCAGTAATCTCCTTGTAATTCCATGATAAACTGCTTAGTTTGATGGAGAATGTCAGATATTATTAGTACAAGAGTTGGCCCCTGTGAAATCAGTTTCATTTGCTGATATGCTTTCAAAGGATATACCCTTCCCAGCTGTGTGGCTATCCCTGCATTAACCTAATCAACCTCTTTGTGAGAAAGGAGGCATGTCCTGGATTAAATTCTTAAAATCAGGCCATTGGGAACAATACTGGACAATCTGCATGATTTTAGGATGTTTGCTCCTTTTATGTGCCTTCTGCTTTCTGATAAACCCTCCTTGTTTAGTAATTCTGCTCTTTCTCCTGTTGTTGTCTTGCTGTGTAGATTTTTTTTTTTCTGGAAGGATTGCACTGGTTATTAAGAGAATTTAACAGTCTTGTAGGCAGGTAAAAGCTGCATATATTTGTCTCTTTCCTGATTGCCTTCAGGTCTTCTAAGCAAGATAAGTACTTCCCTTAATTTGTAGGACAATTTGGGGCATAAATGTGTCATAAGCTTGTTAAAAACACGTACAGAAGGTGTTGAAAGTCCCTATTTGAAGTAATTTCATATTCATTAGAATACAGCATGCTCCTTAATTCAGCTTTGATGTTTTCTTGCTGATTTTTTTTTCCCAGTCCTTTCATTTTCATATGCCAAATAGACCTAAAATGAGCATATCCCCCTAGGTATAAAGAAAGGAGTGCTCTTGTTGCTAAATTATGGATGTGAGGGGAGGGAGGAGAGTGGTTGTTTGAAGATCCTCTTATTTGTGCAAGAAACACAGATGGGATTTAAACAGTTTGCTGGAGCTTCCCTCCCAGTCTTATTTCCTTGCTTCAAGGAATAAATATATTTTTTAAAAAGCTCTGCATTTAGGGAGGTGCAGACACTCCCATCCTTTAGATAGTTTGCTTGTTTTTAAAATATTCAGATGATGTAGTGTTTGGGGAGAAAAAAAAAATCCGTCTCTTCAGCAATGAAAGGGGAGGTCTCAGGAAAAAAAAAAAATAAAAATAGTGAGCTACCTGGATACAAACTGCTTTCCTTGGCTCAGTTTATAAATTGCACACCTTGTTGGCTCCGGGCAAGGTATTGAATTTTACTTACCTGCAGTAAAGTGTCTGCACTAATGGAAGGTTTGGCAGCAATTTCCAGCATCACTTGTGAAGGTGCTCGAGTTCTCCAGTGTGGGAGGGGGGTTGAGTGCTTACCTTGAGTGCTTACCCTGTGCTTCAGGGATTTTACAGAAACTCCACCTAAAGGTGGGGATAACCCCGTTACAGCCCTGGCTGGGCCTTTGCTTTCAGGAGATTGATCCCAAGCTTGCCCTATTTTTAGGTTTATAAGCCTAATGAGTGAAGTCCTAGAGAATCTCCAGCTTTATGTAACCCTGATGTTTGGCTCTGTTTGTGGGGCTCCTGGGAATATGCCTGGTGCTTTTTATAAGCAGCTTGCCTCCCTGTAATGGATAGCTGAGATAAATCTTGTTCCTAGAGCGAGCCTGATATTGATGATGACACAAGTGTATGAAGAGGAGCTCAACTAAAAATCCATTTTAATTTCAGGCCCCATTAGTGATGCAGAGAGAAATCATTATTTGTTAAACAGAAAATAAGGACTGATACCTCTCTGAACTGTTTGTTTCAAACCCCAAAGTCAGTGTAATAAAATACAAACATGTTGATTGATCTTGTTCTTTTTTTTGGTCATTTCTTTAGCTGTTTGAAAAATGAACTGGGAAAAAAAAATGAGGAGACTGAGGTGAAAATAAGAAAATGTACTGTGACATGAGATGGGGAGGGGGGTCAGAGTGGATTTGTTTCTTTTTCAAGCTACTTGTGTAGTTGTATAATTGGAGGTTGAAATAAGTACGAATGCTCAACTGATCAGAAAGTGTTAAGTGATCTAAAAGAATTCTTCAAAGTTGTTAATGTTCTGCAAAGATTTATTTCTTGCCTAATTGCAGACCTCTGTGTTGTTTAAGATTATGCTGCCTCTTTAAAATCAGCACTATGTGCAACCTCAGTAGAGATTTCTCTTGTCCCATCTGGCTTTTCTGGGAAACATTGACCAATCTTTGGTCTCAGTGTTTTGTTTTTTAATTACTGCCATACTTGTTTAATTTGAAAAGTTTAGCATTGGCTTTTCAAGCTGTTGAGATAAAATGGAAGCATTTGATCTGGACTAAGTGTTTTTCATTGCTTGGACCAGAGCTTAACTAACAGAATCCAAAACACTTCAATCCAAACACTTTTTTGGCCCAGCTGAAGTCTTCAAAACGGGAACAGTCTTAATGACAGCAGGACATTTCAGGAGGGCAAGTTCCTGTTAAGGGGCACTGGCTCATGTAACTGACCCCCAGTTTTCCCTTATATCTCATTTTTTTTTTTTCCCTTGAGAGAAACCTTTCAGGGGAGACACCATCCTCCCTCTCTCTAAATTCACTTCTGGTTGCCTTCCAGAACATTTGGTTTCTGTTAGGTTCACACAGACAGCTCTTCATGCACTGCTGAATTCCTGGTGCTGAACTCCAGCCTGCAGGGAACTGAGCACTGTAGGATCCAGCAGCTGGGTTTGGGGTGTCCCTAAAGCAAGGGGACAAGGAGTCCCATTCTTCCATGGGATTGATTCCTCCTTGGCTGAGACTTTGGGAACACGTGCAATCAGTTCCTTGCTGTCTTCCTTGGGCCTCAGGGAGGTGTTGCAGTGACTGCAAACAGTGCAAGTGCCCAAGGTTTAAACTTCTGCAGCCAGTAAGTTCAGGGTGACACAGGGCTGGGCAGCCCAGTCTTTGTGCAATTTCTCAAGTGGCTTTTAAAACTTAACCCGGTTCCCCTCCTCTGCAGAAACAAACACACTCTTTCCTGAGCTTGCTACTTCAAAGATACTGAATCTGGTATTGTTGCAGGCACTTAAGAAGGTCCTGAAAGGTGCATTTTGCTCGGGTTCCTTGGCTGCAGAGTCACAATCAATCTTGATAGCACTGACAATATTCAGATGTAATAATTTCCCCTGATATATTTTTTTTCTAGCACAATTAAGACCTTTCTTTGAAGACATAAACATGAAAATCTGGAAACAGCAGGATGCTGTCACGTGTACTTTTTTAATTGCAGGCAGGTTTTTTTTTCTTTTTTTTAAATTTTTTTTTCCTTGAAAAGAAAATAATTGCTGTCTTTTTCATGTAGTTCTGTTGTCAAGAATATGGTCTACGTCCTTATGGGTACATCAGGCAGTGCTACTGTCTTATGATTGTTTTTCTAGGCTTTTTAATGCTTGAATTACAACTATATATTTTTCATCCCCCAGTGTCTCTTATGTGTAAATGTTGTGGTGAAAGTGATGGGCACAGGGACAAAAGCAAACAAGACAATTACGTTGCTTGCAGCCACATCAGGCCGTGCCGTGCTTGGCTGGAGTGTCAGTAATCCAGGAGGTAACACGTAATGACACTTCTTCTGTGTGCAAGCTGGATGGAAATCCGTGTGGAGTGAGAATAAATCCCTCTGCTCTTGGTGCTGCAGTATCATTGCCTCGGCCTTCTGATAGTTCTGGCTTTGTCAGTGTTCAAAGAAATCACTTTCTTTCTGAGCTGGCTGAACCAGTGTGGTTGTGCTCCGGGGATGTTGCTGAGTTTAATTTTGGCAGCTCTTGCAAGTGCTGAGTGTGGGGCTGTTTAGAGCAGCTTATGGGTTTAGAGCAGCTTAAGCCTGTGGTTTATGGGTGACACCCTGCCCTGGTTCTCACTAATGACAGAAATTTAGAAGTCAAAAGGGAGGCCAATAATGAGGATAAAAGTGTGAGCTGAGAGGTGGGGCTGCCCCAAAGCAGGCCGGTGCCCTGCCAGTGGTGTCTGACCCTGCTGCTCAGGGCTTTATCAGCCTCTTCCTTAATCCAGATATTGGGGAAGATAATGCACCACAGCGTTCTAAAATCAGCTGCAGCCACACCAACTCAGCACTTTACCCAGACATTAAATTTCTCTGGCATTTTTAGACATTTGATGCACTGACACAGGCAGTGCTGATACACACTGGTAAGGGAGATGGTGAATGATCTAAGATTACAACTGAACTGTATTATTGTGCTCTTGCCATCATCTCTAATTAACAGATAAGCAAGTAGTACAGGCAGCACTGTCAGCAGAAGCTGAAGATGAAGCTTCTATCTAATTCTTTGCATTATTTGTGAACATCAGTCAACGGCAGAGCTGCAGTGGGCGGTAATGAAAGTAGAACATGACATTTCTTTCCTTTCCTCATCTAATAATCTGACCTTTTGCATCACTCTGCTTTAAAGCAGCTGAGTATTTTGGGAGTAAACTGTTTTCCCCCTCCTTTCACTTTTCCACATGAAATGGAACAGGAACACAGATAAGTGGAGGTGGAAGGGCCCTCTGAAGTCCTTTGGTCAAACTCGACCTTGGATCAGCTTTGAAGTTTTGTTGGTTTGCTCAGGGTCTGGTTGGAGCTGGGATATCCCCGAGGGCAGAGCATCCCTCTTCTGGTGTTTGACCTCCTTTGTCAGGAAATTATTTTTGTAGTATCTTGTTGGCATTTCCCCTCCTGCATCTTGTGCGCCTCAGGCTGAGTCACTTTGCTGCCAGACACCCACCCAGTCTAATCCTGCTTCCCTCCCAGTAAAACCAGTCTGGCACTTAGGGTTACTGGTGGTCCCATGGGCTGAGCTGGGTCTGAAATTGGTGCAGGGCCTCTGTTTTGCTCATTAAGAAGTTCATTACCCCAGGCCTGGGCTGTGCTCAGTGTCCTGGTGGGTGTGAAAGCACAGAGCCCAGTCCTGAGGAAATGGTTTGTGACAAGGATGGGTTCAAGGTGCCTGATTGGGATCTTTATTGCCTCTCCAGACCCAGATATATGGCCAAGCAAGCAGCCAATATTATTTCCTGTATGATCTGCCTGGGGGAAAAAAAAAAAAACAAAAAACAACACTCGAGAAATATCTATTAGTCCTACCCATGTTTATTTATCCATATAAACAAGTTTTATCTCTGTCTATCCATCTAGCTATCTGTCTAAACACATTTTTACATTCCTCGTGACCTTTCTGATTGCTTTTTTTCCTGGTGTTTTCATTATTTTTTTTCTTATAAAATCCTTATTTTATTCTTTTTTATTCTTTTTTATTCTTTTTTATTCTTTTTTATTCTTTTTTATGTTGTGTGAAAGGAAGATTTTTTCCCCCCCCCTGTAGTTCTCTGTGACTTTCTAATGGCAGAAATCAAGAGCAGTGATTTTTATTAAAGAGAACTGTAGTTTGCTTGTAAACTTCTGTGGCTTCCACTTGTTTCTTGTGTGTCCTGTAGCTGTGAGTTTCCTTCCAACCCAAGCAGGGATATGACACAGTGTCCTGGGTTACATGACCTATGTGTTCCCCACCACCAGCACAATTCCTGCAAGTGTTGTATTATTAATCTCAAGGACATTTCAGAGTTTGTGGGAGTTTTGGTGTTGGCCCAGCAGTTTTGTTGAGCAGTTGAGAAGAACATGATATCCTTTGGCTGCTTTGTTTCCAGTTGAAATGAAGCAGTGGGGTCTAGCTAGAAATGTATTTTCCATGCCAACGAAAGAATATTTTTTTTTAGGGGGGTAGAATAAGCAAACTGTTTAAAAAGTGACAGAACTGTTACAAAGGTGTCAAATTTGGGGTTTATCACGAGAATTCCCTTGTCTGAGAGTTTTAGGCAAAAGATTTAGTAAATCTGTGGCCTCTCTGTGACAGACCTGTGAAAGAATTGTGTCCTCAGTGTCTCCTTTTGCCTTAGCATCCTTTTCTGTGAGGCTGAACAGAAAATGCCCTGGGAGGTGCACTGAGCCAGGCTGGAGCTGTGTGATTGAGATCCCACACCTGGGGCTCTGGGAGCTGCTTCTCTGTGCAGCCTCCCCTGAACACATCCCCTCGGAGCTGCTCACTTGCACACTGAATTTCAGAGTGCCAAAGTCCTTTTGCATTCAGTGTCAGAACTTCCCTCCTGCAATGCACAAGTTGGGGAAGACAAAGGAGCTCTCACTGCCTGCAACTCAGATGAGTCATGGCTCAGTATGTGGGTTCAAAATGCTTGGTAGAGATGCTGTCTTTGGTGGATCCATTAAAAATACAGGTTTATGACTAAAACTTGATCCAGTCATCTCCAAGAAATGGCAGAATTTTCAGATGCAATTAGAGCACAAGCTCAGATTCTTTTGTTCGTGCTTGTTTCTTGGAAATGGATCAAGATTTCGATAAATTCACTTCTCTCCCTTCTCTCCTGTGCTTTTTGTAGAGTTTCATTTCTTCCACTCACCTCAGGCCTCGCAGTGCACAGTGTCAGCTGGGATTTTTGATGCCCTGAATAATCAATACAAACTGCATTTGCTAAATTATTTCTTTAATGAAATTAGATGCACATTCTTTCCATCTCTTGAACACAAGCTTGGGGCAATACATTGAAGCTGAAATTAGTAGGATGTGCAAGTAATGAAACTGCTGCTCACACTTTCTAGGTAGGAGGTACTTAAGATTTTTTTTTTTTTTCCTTTTGTGTTGATGGTTAAAAATCTTTAGTTAAAAGTTTTTGCTTTTTTTTTTTTTTTTTTTTTAGCTACAAAGTAGCAAAATCTTTTCTTAAGAGAAATAAATTATTCTCTCTGGCCTTCCCCACCTCTTTAATCATCTCTGGTAAGGAATGTTGCCCAAATTATCCTTAAATATTAAGCTGACTTAAAATAATTACTGCATAAAATTGAAGAGCCCTTTTTATTGTCTGTCAGAGCATTGGAAGNTTTAGTACAGTCTAGCTAATTTAGGATTAATTGATAGTGGAAAATGGTTCTCCTGTAGCTTAGCAGATGACTTTGCACATGGATGTGTGTCTTCCTGGTTCCACCCTGTCCATCTCTTTATATAGCTAAGCAACTCTAGATGTAAAGTTGGCTTTTTTTTTTTTTAAATTTTAAAAATGCATAGTGCTGTGGCTTCCGTATTCTGCAGAGATGACTTTTCAGTCCACCATCAGATTAGAAGCTTCTTTTGGTTTCATTTTTGAAAATACAAAGTAGAGACAAAAAAAATCTTAAGAAGCAGAGTAGACTGTGTGATGGGATAATTTGGAGAAATGATGGCCACTGGAGGTGTCGTTGGAGTTAGTATTGGAATTGGATGTACTAGAGGATAATATTGTCTGGTGTCAAACCTCCCAGCAGAATTTTGGCCAAGTTCTCTGCCATTTTGTCAGCACATTTTTGCTGCATGTTGACTGTGACCAAGCTGCACTGTATAAATCCCCAAAAGGTTCTTCACCATGGAGTACAAATACTCCTCAGTATTAAAGATAGGCATATTCAGAAACTGTATCCCCTTGGTTCTTGTTACATTGAGCTAAAAGCCTTGGCAGAACTATTTCTAGAAAATTCCCATTACTGGGGTTTGGATATGGACTTGCTGCTCACTTACAGCTCTCTTTAATGACAAACACTACTTGGAAATGCCTTAATTGGATTGTCTGCTTAATAGCATTAGGATTGTTGTGCTGGTTTAGCTGAGCTCTAATGGCCCTTTGCTGGTTAAGGGATCAGTAAAGCAGCTGAATGCAAAGAGAAACTTCAGATTTGAGAAAAGAGTCTTTGCTCCTTGGAGAACTGCTGTCCCTGAAAGACAAGGAGGGGGCTGCTGAAGGAAAATGCTGGATATATTCCCTATATGGTTTGACTCAGTTTAGTGGGAATGTTTTACTGTTGCTTCATTACTGGTTCAACAACAGCACATTTCAGTTTCTGGTCAGCCCCGAGGTGTGGTGCAGACAGTTGTGCCAGAACAGAGAAGATTTTGGGGTTCTGTTCACAGTCTTGGTCCTACAGCTTTAAAAGGGGATCTCTCAGATGGTCACAAACCCCTGGGAAGTGGGAGAATAAACTTCTGGGTGCTTTTTAACACTTTTAGTAAGTAATTTCTGGAAATTTTTTTTTTGCCAAAGCCCTCATGTCTTGAGAGAAGGAATAAATAGCCAAGTGTCCTAGTGGAGAGAAGGGTTAAATGAATTTTACAGGCCGTGGTTTGTGGACATGTTTTATTGAGCAGAATATGGGTTGAGTTTGTGTGGGCAGTTGTGTTGTTTAATATTTCTTCTGGCTCTCAGGGAGTTTTTGCAAATTGTTTGAGATGTCTGGTTCCACATCAGCTCAGTGTCCAGAGAATGCTTCATTGGTCCTGCTCTTGAATGTGATCACAGGAGACTACTTAGGCTGATCAAAACTCCTTTGTTACAAGTATATAATACATATTTAACAAAATTCCAAGAAGCAGATGGCTAATTAGATAGCTTGGTGATGCAAAGATGATCATATGTTCTAGCTCTAAATAAAAATTTAACAAAGCTCCATTTTAATATTTCAAACAGACTTACATAATGTTTTCCAGTTAGTATTAAGTAAGGTGAACACTCTTGGGATTGTCCACACTGATGTGAAAAGACATCAGAATTCTGTTCCCTGTTGGATTGGGGTCATCTGAGGTTTGACTGGGATTCTCTTTCTTGAGGCAACACAAACTAAAGGGGGGTTTGTGGTTATCGTTTCACTCTGCACATTTTCATACCCCCATCCAAAGTGAAATTAGGTAAATACTGAATATAGATGGAAAATTTCATTACTTTCAATAGCATTTCTACCTTGATGAAGAAATTCCGAGGCATTGCATCATTGGAATAACTTATTTTTGTGTGGTGTCTTTCTGACTGTATGTCAAGTTGTTTCCACAGTTAAATTCAGGAAAAGAAAACACTACAGGAAAGTTATGAATAAAAACACTTAGAAAATTACAGGGGAGGGAGAAAAAAGGGATTACAGAACTGCTTGAAATTCTTATTTGAAAGTAAACTGAATGAGTGAAGTTCACTATGGAAATTTAGAGAAGACAGATATTTCCCAACAGTGAGTGTACCATGGAAAAGATGAAGATGAAGTAATATAAGAGATGGGTGTAAAAGGGAAGAAAGAAAATCCAGTTAGGTAAGTAGGGAAAAGGAATTCTTAAAGTAATGACAGGCAGCTTTGTAATTGGATTTGGGAATGGAGAAGCCATTCAATTGCTCATAAGCTTATTCTGAAGAATTTTGTTTCCTTAGCCTGATCACATTATATGGTGCCATACCTGACTGTTTGGATTAAATCCCATTGTGTTACAAAGGTGAACTGAGAACACCTCCTACGCAGTGCCGTGGACCACAAGAGTATTTCTTTATGGAGACCAGAACTTAGGAAAAGTTTTCTCATATATTTGGTGTGAAGACATCAGCAAAAGTTCTCCTCCCTTTCCCCTTCCTCCTTTTCTTGATTGTGCCATTTTGGTCTCAGGCTTGATAAGCAAAATGAAAGTGGTGACTTGCATTGTTTCCAGTCTGTGCAGAGGCAAAAAGTATAAAATACTTGATAATACCTCAGTGTTCTTTAGCTTGATGAGCAGTTTTTAGAGGCTTTTTGCAAGACAAATTAAAATTCAAACTTCTAGAATGACCTCGGAACAAATCCAAGTTACTGTTTCCTCGCAATCCAGTTGCTCATCTGCATCTCCACGGAAGATTTTCGAAGTTCCAGCCTCAAAAGAGGTGAATGCTGTTGGCAGAGACATTCCTGCTGTATTCACATGTTGGATTTTATTTAAAGTAGTCTGTCTAGGCAGGGTCAGGAGTGTTATTTGCAACTACCTTGCTTTTTGTTGCCAGCTGACTCAACAGGGTTGCTGCCATCCCGTCCAATGGGGCACGGCTTGGCTCTTCTGAACCACACAAGAGGAGAGGGAGAAGATATTTGCTTCTCTCTTTTAATTGATTTCCTCTATCCCTCTCCAACAAGCTGTCAGATTGGAATGTTTGCCCCAGTTTTCTTTGTCATATGTAGAGGTAGTGGGTTGGCTGTTCAAAGCTGGCAGGAATCAGCAGATATTCTGCCAATAAGAATTCAGATGCCGTGGATGCCTTAGAATATTGGGGGAAGCAGTGGGATTCAGGATTCATGCCCTGAGCTGCATTTATAGGGCTGTCACCACCCAAGTACTTGGACATTGAAGAGTTGGTTTCCCATATGGAACTTTCACTGTATTATTCTCTGGCAACGTTAAGCCAGTGGTTCTGCAGTTCTTCCTAAGCCACCTGTAGTTCTGAAATTCATTGAGTTTGGTTTTAGCTATCATCTAATGATTGAAAAAAACCCACAAAAACGCTCACCATTCTAAAAGACTCCTGTATCCTAATTTTACATGAACTCAGCACTGGTATTTTTGCACAAAAGAACAGATTGGAGTTAGAGGAATAACGTGAGTCCACACAAAACAGACAAGGCTGGCTCAGCTCTGATTCCTATTTGCTCCTGCTACCTTGGAAACAAAGGATGGCATGACAACAAAAGCAATTCAGAAAGAAAGGTTAAACCTCCAAAATATTTGAAATGTATTCTTGTGGGGAAACTCTTCCTTAGTGTTTCAGGATGGATTTTCAAGTTTTAGTCTACGTAGGTAAGAATTGTCTGTTTCTCTGAACCTCAGGCTGAAATCAAGACTTCAGACTAAAAATGCAAAGAGCTGATTTTAATGTATATATTGAAATATTAAATGTTAGGAACAAAAGAAAGTAAGGTCTAAGGTCTGTCTGCAGCTAAAATAAGTTTTAGCCTGAGCCACTCAAGGGTTTCTTTGGAATTTTTTTGTCAAAAACTTCCTAAAACCAGGTGTTTCTTGCATGGGTTGAATTAAAGGTAGGGGCCATAAAGATTTGGGGCTGCAGTCCAGCAGTGTTCTGGACTAAATTGCTGCATTTTTTTCTTAGCCCTGCAGTGCTCTGAGGTCAGCATGGCACAGCAGTGAGGATCACTCAGCTCGTGCTGTGCCCAAGGAGAGGTTCTGGAAATTCTCTCCATCTTTCTGTGTCCTCACTGAAGCTGGGGACAGCAACCCCCATACCCAGGCCATGAGCACACCATTAGTGTTTCTTGAAGTGTTTGGGATTTTTTTAAATCACTACTTTCTTCTTTTTACTTGTAGTGTTCTCTATTTTATCGTTCATATCTCTGTTCTGCAGTTTGTCTGCCTTGATTTCCCAAATAACCCAATTTATCCAGGTTAATGATACTAAAGACAAATGTCAAAATATGTCAAAAATCAAACACTTGAGCTCACATTCAGAATGGATGCTCTGTAGAAGGGAGCAGCATTATAGGTTTTAAGAGAAATAGATTTTTAAACATTTCTTTTTGTAAGAAGTTGAGTTTCATAGGTGTAAGCTCCCTAATTCATTGACACAAGGTTTTGCTGTTTGGTTAGGTTGTTCAAAGGCTGTGCCAAATGAGGAAAGAAAGGAGGTATTTATGTTTTGAATAAACAGTTCTGGTGGACTTTGAAGGTCTCTTTATTCATGCTGAGGCAGCAGCGAGGTGAACAAACAGTGTTTGCTTCTCTTTTCAGCTCATCCTCCAGAAGGGCTTTTCTTATTTGGTTGGACTCTTTCAGTGCAGTCACCCAGCAACTTCCAAGGGCCTTTGATTCAGGCATTAATCTCTAAATGCTAAACCAGACAGAAAACAAGGGTCCTTAGAAAACCAAAACTGCAAACCTGTGAGTCCTGAGGTTCTGCTGCAACTCAGTAACAAGCCATTGGCACGATGCTTGAATTTCTAAATGCACATTTCCAATAAGAACCAAAAAAATTAAGATATTTTTAAAAGCCATTTGCAAGTTATCACACTACCAAACATCGTTTGGGAACTGTACATATTACAATATTGCATCTCTCCACATGACCACATTTTTTTATTCATTAGGATGGTCCAATACCAAAATACAGGTTTAAACTTCCCAAATTGAAGGTAGAAAAAAGTTCCCGGCAGGAAACCCTTGCATTGGTTTGATCCCAATTTTAACAACTGCATCTTCATACTCCAAGAAGCTTTTCTGCAATTGTCAAAAATTAATTTTCTCTTTATTGCCACACAAGAGTGAAGTACTTTCATTCAAAAGATAAAATGTATTGCGAGTCAATTTTAGCAGACCTCTACCTGTATTTAGAAATTGAGAGGAAAGAAGGGGCAAAGGATGTCAAAAGTTAAACAGAAAATGTAGGAACTATTTCGGTACATAGGGTGTATCTTGGAGCTGATTCCACTCATAGTTAATTTTAAAATGTGGACATGATCATCACTTGATTGGTTTTGTCAGTAATTATTTTTAAAAACACAGTAAAAGTGTCTGTTCTGTCCATTTGTCCATATTTGGGAACTCTTGAATGATCCTTCTCTGAAGTATTATAACATGGACGACAGAAAAGGACATTTATTGCATTTTTAGCTATCAATGTGAAGCTCTGAATTGCTAAAGAAAGCAAGGCAACGTTTCCTTGAACTCCTGCAGTTTCCATCAAGGCATCTCTGATCCAAGGGGCTCCCAGTGCAAGCAGCTTCTGTTTGCCTCCCATGGCTGTGCCGTGTGGAAGTGTTGTTGTTTGAGTCCAGTGAGAGATGTCCTGACCGGGCTGCTCTCGGGACACCTGGTTTATCAGCCCTGGGGAGACAGCCTGACCAGGGGAGGGAGCAGCACCAGGAGAGGGCTAAAGGTCTAAAGGGACAGGGATCCAGGCAGCAAGAGAGGGAATTACCTGTTACATCCCATTTTAACCCTTTCTATCATGAATATTTTAATTAGCACCAACCAATCACCTCAGGATACAAAACCTACAGAATTTACATACAGCCTATGGGCACTACTATATTACCATACTAATTTACATATTAAGAACCTGAAAAACCACCTTTTCATTGATACCTGAGAAGGTCCAACCCCCTTTTGTTCAGGGAGTGGAATGTACAGCTGATTCAATCACCGTCTTCCTGCTTAACATTCCTACAGTTCAAATCTTGCTTTCAATTCTATATCTCTGGCAGGTTTTATACTCTTAGAGTCTTTTACTAATAAATCCTCTCTGCAGGGACTTCCTGCTTCATCCTTTCCAGCATCACCTGTCACAGCAGCTTGGCATTTTGCAGGGAGCTGGGGATGGAAATGGCATTCTGCTGGAATCTGCCTGCTCCACGCAGCAGGAGCATCCCAGCCCTTCCCTTCAAATGCTTTCCTGCTGTTTTAAAATGAAACCCTCGTGCACTGACTAACCTTGGACTGTTTGGGGTTTTTCCCCTTGCTAAATCTGGGGAGAGGACAGCGGGTTCATTCTCTCACCCAGGAAAATTCACCTTCTTACCGTCCTCTGCAGAGGGCTGGCTTTGTGCTCAGAGCCGGGAAAATGTTTGGAATGTCTCTCAGGGAAAGTTGTAATAGCTCTGTTCCCTCAGATCACTGAAGCCTTTCATAGATTTGTGAAAAGGGAGAAACCTCAAGAGTGGTTTCAGCTTGTTCTCCCTGATACTGACCTGCACCATAAATATCCTTTAGTTATTTGGATCTTTGTACTCTCTGCTCTTCTCACTCAACTGCTGAAGCACTCCAACTTCACATATTTCTGATGTAACTCCTTTAGGATGACGTGTAAAACAAGTTTTTTTACTGGAAGACTGCTGCAAAAAAAAGTTCATTTCAATCTGTAGTGGAAATTAGTTATAAAAGGAGCCTTATTAGTCATTCATACATTCATTCAGTCATTTTACAGAAAACTTTTTTTTTTCATAATTTTTGGCATGCATTTCTTCACAATGCTTCCCATTATAACTGTTCTGTTAAAATGCTATTTTATTAGACCTAAATCAGGAATCCTTTGAAAACATTTTTACTATGCAGCACCTAGAATTTGGCTGTAACTCTCTGCCTACAAACTTCCTGCTGCCTGACATTGAACTGTGGTGAGGGGAAAATCCTGCATGCAGACAGGACAGAGCTGTCAGCAGAAGTCATCTCTGAAATGACAAGATTCAGACTGACAGGAAGGCTCCTTGTGTTTTGGTTACAGACTTTGTTTATGTTCTTGCTGGATCATTTTTAATACTAATTTATTACAGGAGAAAATGGTGTTCAGAGTTCATGGTTAATGGTTTGAAAATTCAGCTTAGGAAGCAAGAAAATTCCCCAAAAATAGAAATACAGGACTTCCTCTACTCTGACTGTTCTGTAGGTACCCTGATATAAAAGGAGCTGTGATAGCCACACCAAGAAGAGATTTGGTGCCTGAATGTATCCATTTTAGAGAAGAATGCTAAGTGGGAAAATGAATATATTTTGAGAACATGGTAAGGGAAAAATTACAAACATGAAGAGGGAAAAGGATGGTAGTAGTCATATTTTTCCAGGAAATTACTTAAACTGGTGTGAAAGAGTATCATTGATGAGGAGACTGGGCTGAAGGGAAACACACAACTCTATATTCTGCAGTCAAATTCTTTTTCAGGCTGTCAAAGGCCATGAATGAAACATTCATACTTTGAATGAACATGTTGTCCCCGAAGACAGTCATGTTTTGAGCAGAATAAAAATAGTAGCTGAAAGAATGGAAAAGAGTATTAAGTGCGTGAAGCAAGGGAAGAAAAATTTCTGCAGAGCATAACTGATTCCAAGTTTTTGTTGTAATACAGCTTTGGGTTGTTTTTTTGTTGCATTTTCTGTGTTCACGTCTGTGCTAAAAGTGAATAAAAAGGAATCTTTTGGCAGCTGAGTGACTCTGCTCCCACAAAGCAAGCACTGAGGGAGGATAATTCCTGCACCTTAGGCTGAGGTGAGCTGCTGTTCCATCCTGGTGGCCCTGGGCCCTTCTTCCCTGATTTGCCCAGATAATGCAGCAGCAAAGCCCTCATGCTTCCTTTCACTTTGGAGACCTAGGAGACTTTCTAAAAGTAGTTTTCAATTACTGTTTCTGTTGAGCATTACACAGAGAAGGGATTGGAATAAGAGGTTAACATCATGACCTGCTGATTGCTTTTGGAATAAAAGCCTGTTATTCAAAGTGGAAATTCCACAGGGGTAGGAGTGCTCAGTAAGTGACCCACGACACGCAGTGTGCACTGTGCCTCCCTTAGCTTCGTGATACAAATGATGTATTAATAGTTTTAATGATTAAAACAAAATTACAGTCGCAGGAAGTAATCAGTGAAATGCATCCTTGCTTAAATCTGCTAAATCTACTAATACTTTTTTGGCTTTTAGTGCTGACTGATGCAGCAGTGTAAATTTGATGCAGCATGCAGTCCAAAAGCTTCTTAGGCTCTTTTAATCTTAAAACCATGAAATGATGCAACTGCCCAATGTGTTGCTTCATTTGAGGAGCAGGCTCCTTGCTATAAATGAGGACTTATCACATGAACACAGATTTCCACTTGGAAATTCAAATTTCTTACCAGTTAATCCAAAAATTGCATTGCTAATGTCAGTAATGGCAGGCTGCTCTCGGGGTTTGCCCAGCCCTACAAAGAGAAAATACATTAATTCTCCTCTTGAACAAATAATAGCAGCAGAAGTTACACCAAAACCTCTGGCTCAGTTTTATATTCATCTTGGAATTTCTATGCAGAGCGTGGCCAGACGGTCCTGGTTTGTGAATTTGTAAATTTCCAGGCAATTTGTAAATTTGAACACCACTGAAAATTATTGCATTTCCACTACCTGAAATTGTTAAGTATTGATTAAAAGGTACATGTAAGGTAAAATTATTTTGTTCGTGCTTTGATATTTATATAATTTAAATGTAATTGTATATTTATATAATATACACAGTATCTTATATAAAAGGGTATAAGTTTCATAGGTAGCAGCCAGTACTTTGTCTAGTAGCCAAGAGCCCAAAAATCTGAAGTTCTGAAACTTTTAGATGGGCAGAGGCTTCCTGTGAAGCCTGTGGTAAATGCTGCACATATCTCAATCCCAGAGAACACAGAGCATCACCAATTTTCATCAAATTCACTGATTTCAGTTCAAAAACTTAATGGCAAAGCTTGCAAGCAGGAAAAGTTAAGAGTGTATTTTCCCTATCAGATAGAAGAGAGGCAATTAAGACATCATTTGGGTCAATGAATGAGTCTAGACACACTAATAGCCACGGGGGAATTTGCATCTCTTCTTTCAGCCTGCATAATATGGCCAGAGATGGGTCCAAAAAGGGAAGGGATGAACGGCAAAGGCTGAAAAGTCCGTGTGCTCTATTTCTAGGGGACTTTGTTCTGCCTGTCCTTACACACAGCCAGGCCCTGAAGGAGCTCCCTGCAGCTCCTCTGTGCTTGGAGCCAGGCTCAAAGGCACCGTGCTCAGTGCCTGTGTGGAAGGAGGGCAGCACTCAGAACACAAAAAGCAGTTTTTAACCTCAAACCCCAGCACAGAGGTCTTCAGTAAGTGTGGTGCTGATGGAAGCAGGAGGCAGAGCATCACTTCTTGTTCAGCCCCAGCAGCACCAGGGATCCTCCTGGCTCGGGGCAGAGGCAGGCACAGCAGCTCAGCCAAGCAGCAGGGGCTGGCTCCCAGCTCAGGGCATGCACAGATGATCCTGTTAATTTAAACCTTATTTTACTTCATCCAACCTATACCAGGAGATTGATCTTCTCACATTTAAATGCCAGCCTTGTAGATTTTACCCTGAGACGTGTCTTGGATCCCTTTGTGGCCTGTGGAGAAGAGTGAGCTCTGCTCAGATCTGATCCATCTCATCCTAAAGAATTTTTTTTGAGAGAGTAGCATCCACCTTTTCTAATACTTTCTTTTTTACTTTTCCACGCAATGCAAGCAGTTTACATCAGGATGAAGCACTGCTTTTAACAGACATGCCTGCTTCCCTCCATTGATTACAGAGCTCAAACAAACCTCTGTTGAATGTCTAAACGTGCACATGGGATAAATCTCACTGGTGCTCATTTATAAACCTGTAATCATCAGGCAACCCAAGACAGGCCCCTCTCTGCTGTGACTTGCTGAATCATAATGCTCCAGCCAGGAAGGATAACAATTTTATTTACAAAATGTCAGTGGTAAACAGGAGAGAAACCAAGTCGTGTGTTGCTCAGCAAAAGTGAAAACCTGGTTCTGTTTTGAGAGTGTCCATGAGCTGAGCAGGGAGGAGAGCTCTGCTCCCATGGTGTTTGGAGGAGCTGGGAGGGCGTTAGCACAAATTTATTAACACCACTGTGAACAGAGACATCACGTGAACAGAAATGCTTTTTCCTCTTCAAGCAAATCAAGCTTGATTGTAAATTCCTTGCTAACAGAACAATGAACGTGTATGGCATAGCTGGAAGCAAAATTTAAATGCAAGAAGAATGCTGAGAGGGGTCGTTCACTGAGGAGGCTGAAAGTCTCCTGAGGATGCTGAGGCTTTAATAATTGCTGAATCAAATTGAGTAACTATCCTGAAGTAGGAATCATTTTCCTCATAAAAGAGATGGTGTGGGGTTTCATTTTTGTCCTTTACTTGTTGCCATAAGCCATTTTTAAAGAACCCTTTAGCCAAGTCTTACGTGTAAGATCCTGAAAATGAAGATGCCAACAGAAAGCATGACAGGCCAATTTGTATTGTACAAAAGCTCCTGAAAACAAGCTAAAATCTGCATCTCTGTAAATCAGAACAGTGTGTGCCAGCTGCTGTCAAAACAACACAAGTATAATAGAAGTTTGACAGATTTTGGTTGCATCTTATTCCAAAAAATTGATCTAGTTAATGCATAACATAAACTGTTACAAAGTTAAACTCTTACTTACGTTATTTCTTTTTTGTTTCTATTTGTTTTACATCAAATGACAAATTTGCAAGTGCTATGAAGTGTAAAGAGCCAGTATTTTGAGCCCCATGGGGTTTTTTTGAAGGTGCAGGTCTGGTTCTTTTCATTTTCTTTCAGTAATGAGTTTAGTGAACTCGCAGTATCCTGTTTGTCACTAACCCACATCAGCCTCCTTCTTCCCTCTCCGTAATGTTTGGTGATTCACTGACTCCTGGAAGGGAGCAGAACCCAGCTGGCAATGGCTTGTGGCAGGAGACTGCTTGCTAATCAATATCCTCCCATATTCCTTCCATTCAGCATGTATTTATCAAAAATCTGTTAACAGCAGCATAAAATTAATTTCCTGATGCAGCTTTAACAGCAGAGGTGAAAGTTCATCTTTCCTGGTAGGATTTGGGGGATAGGAACTTTTTGATGAAGCATTTTCCTGCAGGGGGCAACCCTGAAGGGGCTGCAGTGCTGGTTCCCATCTGAACTGAAATACAACAGTTGAGTGTGTGCCAGGTTTAGACTCAGATTAGACATTAGGACAAAACCCTTGAAGGGTGGGCAGGCCAGGCACAGGCTCCCAGAGAAGCTGTGGCTGTCCCTGCATCCCTGGAATGTCCAAGGCCAGGCTGGATGGGGCTTGGAGCCCCCTGGGACAGTGGGAGGTGTCCCTGCCCATGGCAGGGGGTGGGATGAGATGATTTTTAAGATCCCACCCAACCCAAACCTTTCAGTGATTCTCTGATTCCATGCTCTGTGGAAAGGCTTCCCTTACTGTACTAAACATCAGGAACGTGTGTTGGGGTGAAGCTTTGTTTCATGCAACCTGCACAAGAACTTGACATTTCTTATAAACATCTTGCCAATAAAAAAGGAGGGTTTTTTCTC
>VWYO01016349.1:25489-86982 GCA_013400275.1 Rhadina sibilatrix | reverse complement strand
TTTTTTTTTTTTTTTTTTTTTTTTTTTTTTTTTTTTTTTTTTTTTTTTTTATTTAATGCTATTCATGACAGCAAAAATGGAATTAATGGCAGAGCTAAAGGAGAGCTGAATAACAGATTCAGCCGGAATTTCTTAGTCATGTAAAATGTTCTTATTAGATTAAAGTATTAAAAAATCCCAAAAAGCTCAGAGATTTGCATATTCCTTTAATGGGTTATTTTGAGCTTCCATTGAAGCAGATACACTTTCAGCAGATTGACTTAAATGCCAGTTGGGTAATAGAGCAAAAAGAAAAACCATAATCTTTTTCTTTGGAGCAGAGAGTCATTTAAAGCTGAAATATGACTAATTACCACAACTGAACTTGTGATACCCCTTGCACTTGTTAATAGACTTACTGCATTAATGTCTCTGTGAATGGATGTAAAACCCAAGCAATGAAAAAAGCCCTTTTTGTATTTTTAAGACATAAACACAACCTTCTGCTGTCCCTCACAAACAAAGAAATAAATAGATGAAATAGCAGTTTACACCACGCAACAATAGTTTAAAAGAAAAGTTTGTAATTTTTTGTGGCTTTTCTACAAAAGCTTAACACAACTGAAATAGTTTAAATTGTTTTAAAAACTCTGTTTTGCAGAAATGGGAATGAGGTTCCATTATGCAGCAGGGAAATGAACCATGAATTCCTGATTCCAGCAATACCTGGCATTACTATTATTAGTTGTAGTGTCAGCTGTTGCTTAGCAGAAGTATGTCCAAGAAGAAAATGTAAAAAATAAAATAAAGCTACCTTTAATTCTGCAGTTGAGCCTTGAGGAAGTGCAGAGAAGGATGCAAATCTGAAGGTGTGGAAAGGAAGGAACTGGGCTCTGTCCTCAGCAGGGTCAGTGCAAGTTGTCAGTGCCACACGTTTTAAAAATAATAGAACACATTCTTTCTGTTCATTGTGTTTGGTACTCATCTTCAATTTGTTCCAAATTCTGAGTCACTTTCAGAAATCTGTTTTTAATGAGTTTTAGCCAGTCAGTGAGTCTCAGAACAAATGCACGCATTGGGTTTCCAGCTGTAGAAATCCCCACCAAGTGCATCCACTGTAACTCAGGCAGCCCAGAATTGAACAGTCAGTTAAAAAATGAATACAGAGCCCCACCTTGGCCTCTAGGGGTAGATAATGTTAAAATAAAGGGCAAGCAGGTACCTGGGGAGATGGGACTAAACCCCAGAGAGGAACTTTCCTGTGTGATTTGTGCTGTGAAGGTGCTGAGCCTTTGCTGGAGGCTCTGGTGTCCTTCCACAACCCAGCTCAGCTGCTCCAAACTGGAAGAAGCCTGGCCCTGCTCACCAGTCCTTGCCTGGGCAGGAACTTGGAATATTTTGCTGCATCAGCATAAAAGCAATGCTGATGTGCCCAGGAGGGGATGCTTGGGTGAGAAAATGCCTTGGTGCCCACTCCTCCAGGAGTGTCTGCAAGGAGAAGGGTCTGGTGCAGGGCAGGAATGAGCCTGGGAATGTTTCCTTCAGCAGAGCTGCTGCTGCTGTGTGCCTGTGTGAAGCAGCTGTGGAACCACAGCTCCTTTCTTCAGCAGGACTTGACAGGCTGAGCTTGTTTTTAGCTTGTTTTTAGCTTGTTTTTTAGCTTTTCTGCCCATCAAGCACAGTTAGTCTGTGCCACAGGAGAATTCTTGCTGCACTGCAGCTGTGGGCTTTGGGTGTTGTAGGTTTGCCCTCCAATTTGAAGGGATGTTTTCACCCATACTGGGGAAGAAATTGATTTTCTAAAGAAGCTTTCTATGGAAAGAGTCTGGCTGGAGTCCTTTGTGACCTCTCACATTCTCTCCCTCTCTCCTGGCCGTTTGCCTAAGACAGTTCAGTCCCTTTTGAAGTCCCATTCTCCACTGATTTTAGGAATTACGCATTTGCAAATTAATTGTGACAGCTTTAAAGCCAAGTTCCAGCTACACTGAAAATCCTCAGTGCATCCCAGGTATTAATGGAAGTTTGATCTCTTCTCTCATAGTTTGGTGATATGTGACACTGCTCTGTGTGTGGGATGCACTTGTCCAAACTTTGGAGCCTGAAACTACTTCTACATTTGTTATACCCCTTCAGCATAACTCATGCAGAATTCATCTGTTTGCATGCCACTTGGAGCCTCCTGGAATTTGTTATTTTCCATCTGCATCTCTAACAGTGTCACATTGTTTATGGAGAGAACATGCAGTTTTCTATAAATCACTCGCTTTCATACAGTTTTACTGCATTATTTTACTCAATTTGTGAAGGATTTAAGCACCCTGCAGTGTGCAGCATTACAAGGCATAAAGTGATTGAAAATAAAAACTATTTTTGGCTGAAATAATGGAATATTCACCATCAGAAATATGAAACTGCATTTAAGTGTGGGTGAGATGTAATCAATGAGCTGCATTATATAAAAGGAGATTACTCAGGCTATTAATTATAAGGACTTAAACTCAAATCTTGCAAGGGGAAAAAAGTGATTTTTAATCTTGCTCCAAGCTAGCTATGGGATGATCTTCGTTTCCAAACTGAGGTCTGAGGAGAAGCATTGCCTAATAGAGGCACTGTTTTGTTAGAACTTGGCCATTCAGCATTGAACATTGAATTCAACATTGGACATTGAATTCTGTGATTTGGGAAGCAAGAGGTGTGAAAACACAGACAGGAGCTCTGGGGAAACTGCTGCAGTGGGTGACTTGCCCCAGGCTCCCTGGATCATGTACCCTGTCCAATAAACCTGGAGGTTTTGTCCTGCTTTCAGTTTTCTTCTTTTCCCCTTGTCACTGCCTGGGCTTTAGAGCCCAACAAAGAAACCTTGTTCCCCTGAAGTGCTTCAGTTGTGGTCTCTGTGGTTTCTCAGTGGGCTCCTGGGAGCCACCAGTGCTGCTTACATATGTCCTTTGCCACTATTAGTTGTATTTTCTTGCATTGGTGGTGTTGTCCTTGCACACATGGACATGGATCTGCCTCCAGAGGGGTTTGGCCATGTGGCAGCTGGCTGGCAGCAGCCTGGAGCTGTGCTGCCCTGTGTCACTGACCCACTGCTCCCAGATGTCACCTGGGGGCTGTGTGCCAGAACAAGTGCCTGGCTGCCTTGGGTCATGGAACCAAAAATGTGTATTCTGTTTCATCTGCTGAATGCAGTTGGGGAGATGTTCTTCTTTATCTCTTGTAACCCTGGGATGGATGCCTTCTGATAATGGGCCAGCTGTTCAAACCAGGTGGGGCAGTGTTTCTTATCTCTTTTCACAATGGGCCATTAAGACTCCCCAAGCTGTTCTCTTCCACAAAGCAGTACATCCACATTCCATCATCCCAGTGTGAGATGCTCCACCCAGTGGGAGGAGCCAACCATTCCTACCTGGATAAAACTGAGATGTGGGAACACAAGGTATCCAGCTTCATGCAATTCCTGGAGGAAGACTGGACCCTCCTCACCATCACTAGACCTTTTCTCGCAGGATCATCTCTACTCCACCAGAACCACATCTGCCACTCCAGGAGGACTCATTTTTGGACTGCTTTCAACACCCTGACCAGCAGGGTGTCAGGTTGTAGCTCTGACTCTGTCAGGGTTCTCCAAAATTATTGTTTGCTTGTTTGGTTGAGTGGTTTTGTTTCCTACTACATTTATATTGTTAATATTCCTAGTAAAGTGTGGGGAGACAGCAGGAGATGCTGCTGAAAGCAGTCTCCCCCTGATATGTTACAGCTGTGTTAATTATCCCAGAGTGGGAACAGCCTTGCCCTCCCAGCCATGGGTGTGATAAAGGGTGAGTGAGCTGGGAAGGGTCAGTTGGAGTCTGCTGGCTGTGCTGTGAAGCCCCAGGGACAGGAGGTGGTGCAGGGGCCAGCAAAGGTGAGCTGCTGTAGGACACACAGGGTTGGGTGGCCGTGCCAGGGACAGGAAGGAGCGACCAGAACTGAAGCAGAAAGGGAGCCAGAGCTGTGTGGAGCTGCTCTTGGGAGATACAGGGAAAAGGTATGGGAGAGTTTGAATAACAAGGTGCTGATACTTGAAGCCTTCTGATGATTCTAAGGAAGCACCTCGAGTGCAGTGTCCATATCGACTGCCACATACCGACTGTGACAGTAAAGAGCTGTTATTCCTATTCCCAAATCTTTGCCTGAATGCTCTTAATTGCAAAATTATAATTTGGCAGGGGTGAGGGGTTTACATTCTCCATTCTAGGGGAAACTCCAGCTTTCCCTGGCAGATACCTGTCTTTCCAAACCAAGACACTGGCTTCTCTTGGTTGGGTTTTTTCCCTTCTTTTCCCTGACACACTGAAGTCTAGCAGAATGGTGCAGTTAAGCAGAGAGTCCAGTGATACATTTCTAACATGTTCAATTCTTCCTGCAAAAAATTCAAATAGGCCTCTTCTAACTTATCCTCACACTTAGAAGAAAATGTCTTTGTATGACAGCTCTAGCAATGACATCACTTCAAATGAATACATCCACTAGTACTTGTATTAGTTCTGCAATAATAGGACATTTCAGGCACCCACAAGTGGATCATGGAGACTTTGCTAAGCTGTAGCTTCTAATTATGTCAAATGCATATTGTAAAACAAATGCATTGCTTTGTTCCACTGTAAGTAAGAAGGGGGAGAGCTAGTTAAGGGAAATAGTTATTATTCAGGTCAGACAAACTTTAAAGTCCGAAAGCAAGTGGTTTTAGTGGTGTTTTTTTTTTTTTTGTTAATGAAGTTGTTAGATTTTTAAACTCCCATGAAAAGTAGAAGGATTTCTTACCCTAACTGTTAGTAGTTGGTGCTTCTAAAACCATCTACCTGAAGCTCAAACTTTGACTTTTGTGTTCCATACCAAGTTATGGATCTGATATTCAGTCACAGGCTGCTTGACTTTTTTTCAGTTGCCTTTATGCCTTTATGATCTGACTTCTAAAGTGCCAATGCCATGCAGTAAAGCCTTGAATAAAACCACTCTGCAAAGACAGTAATGACAGAAATTGATTGGCCTCACTTTTGCTCGGTAGACCCTTAATGCATGTTCTGTGGTGAGTGGGAATGGGTTGAAATCTCATCTGTCTTCTTTTTCTTTTTTTTTATTTTTTTATTTTGGTTTGAGTCATGGCTTACTGAATACCAGGCCCTTACTGCTGCTTGAGAATTCTTGGCCTGTTGGAAGCAATGTTCTCGGATGAATGTCAGCTGATTTGTCACTGACATTCGTGCCTCGTTTTTCATTTGTGCTAATATATTGCTTTTTGTAAATACATGGGAGAGGGAATAGTGTTTACCTTTCCATATCATGAGAATCCTACTCAGTCTATCTGACAGAAACGAAGAAATTCTGTTTATATTGCTGCTCCAGTGAGCCAGGAAGGACTGCACAAATATGTCACGAGCATGCAGTGGAAAACACTCTTATACAATTTTCACAGTCAGGGTTTTGTATGAATTAGGAACAAGAATAACCATGATTGTTTCTAAGAATTAAGAGCTCAAACCTAGACTAAATTTTGGGGAGCATTTTGAGGTAATTATCAGGTTCTTGGTGTGTTGTCTCTGCTTAAGAATGCTTTGAAATCCTTGTCAACCAGGTGGACAAAGTGAGGAAAGCGTCTCAGTTCTTTGAGCTAATCATGCCAGAAGGATTGAGTTTCAGCATTGATACAGGTTTTTTTATCACATGGATACTTCCCCTGGTATAAATCTGGGCTACTCTGGTGGTCCTGCAGTTCTGTTTCTGGGCTGTGTGAGCTTCCATGTGCTGTGTGTCGAGCTCAACTTGGGGAACTGCTCCAGCTAAAGCCTAACATTGCCAAAAACAGTGGATTGCTTCAGTGTTTGGACATAGAAACAAGCAGGCAGGGCCACTGGTTCTGACAGCAATGTGCCATATGTCAAATTAAAGTGGTCACTTAAGCATGGCTGAGGAAATCCTCGCTGTCAGCTCTGCCTGCTGAGGATGTGCTGCCCTAGGAGTGCAAACAGCTGAGCTGGCCCAGCACTGCAGCCAGCCTGGGGGAGCTCAGGGGGGCTTTGCATGCAAGCCTGGTGCTGAGTTCATAGACTGATGGGCACAGTCTGGTCAAATGTTCCCAATTCAGCTCAAAATGTACCTTTAAAATTTCCAGGGAACATAAGGAGAGGACTCACAAGAGCCTGTAGTGACTGGACAAGGGACAGTGGGTTCAAACTGATGGAAGATTTAAATTAAAAATTAGGAAAAAATCCTTCCCTGTGAGGGTGGGGAGGCACAGGGTGCCCAGAGCAGCTGTGGCTGCCCCTGGATCCCTGAAGTGTCCAAGGCCAGGTTGGACAGGGTGGGAGCACCCTGGGACAGTGGCAGTGTCCCTGCCCGTGGCACAGGGTGGGACAAGGTGATTTTAAAGTCCCTTCCAACCCAAACCAGTCTATGGTTCTGTGATTCTACCTGGTGAAAAATTCCACTGACTGTTGCCATAGGATTTTCTTGCTGGAAACCTCCCATCTCAGCTCCTTCTTTGTTCTGAAAATTTTTTTCATTAAATGGTTTACAGCAAATGTAAATAATTTGTTCATAATTAAATGACATGTTTCCATGGTTTCGTATTTTGTTATTTATGTACTGCCAACCTCTGAGCCCACAGGTACTTCTTACAAATATCACTTTTGCTATTGGAATGAATTACTGTAACTTATGTCTTTTAGTCAACCATGTAATTTTGATAACTACCAAAGCTACAAAATTCATCTGCTTGTTATGAGTAAGTAATATACCCACCAAAGATTCTGGGAAAAAGAAATCTGAGGGTGAATATTCTTAATTCTTTAATTGGTTTCCCAATGTGCGTGTTGTCTCATGTGTTGTCTTACATTGGCAACAAATCTCTAATTGTAATTAGTCTAACGTGGGGTTTACATTTTCTGTGTATGTTGTTTTTCTTTCTAAGGAGTTGCAGTTTTTTGGAGATGAAATGTTTGCAGTGACTGATGAGAGCAGGAAAGCGATACTGAAGTTTCTAGCAGATGACCCTTTAATAAGATGTATGTAATTGGATAAGACTTGCAACAAATATTGGGCATCTGTTGGGTAACATGGAAATAATGAAGAGAAACAGGAACTGGAAAAATCTTTAATTAACAAAACCTCTTCAATTTCTTCATATAACACTACTGCTGAAAGAGAATGGGTGGGTAGGATTTAAAAAACTAACCTGAATTCTTTGAGAAAAGTGTCTAAAGGAATTGTTAGCTGGTTTTATGAGTAACCAGGAATTATCAGTTGGTTTTATTAGTAACCCTTATGTGCAAAAGGAGCTGAAGTTGATTTTTTTCCTCCATATCCTTTGAAAATTCCAGCAGTGTCTTTCGAACCTTTGTGTTTTTAAGGGCTTTTCTCTATTCAAGACACTTTTGGTAGGTTTAGACAGGCATTTAGATAATTGCTGGCAAAACAAAGCAAAATAATGTGTGTTTTCTTTGAATGGAACATGTGGAGGCCTCAGGGCAGGATGGCAGGAGGCTGCTGGCTCTGTGAGCTTGTAGTCATCCAAAAACCTGGAGAGGAGAGGAGCTGAGAGGCTCATTACCATAGAGCAACACGAGTAGCTGCTGTGTGACACCTTCTGACATCATCCCACCCCCTCCCTTGCACCTTCCAGTGGATCACTTCACATCTGAAATAATCTGGTGATCATCTGTCACCTTGAAGCCTCTCAACCCTCCTCATATAAATCTCCAGTCAGGGTTCTGTCCTAACAGGTATTGCAGGAAATTTATTTCTTGTGGCTCAGTGCTCAGGGTATGGCTGTGTTCATATTTCGAACAGCTTGTTCAGTGTCATCCTGGCCTCACTTCTTGCCATCCTGAAGAAAAATAAACATTATTTGGCAATAATGGAATTAGTGTGTGGCTTGTGTTTGCTGGCAAGGGAGGTTCATTAATTTTGTTAGCATGTTATAGGGTTTCTCAAACACAACTCAAAGCCTAAATTCAAAATATCCCAAAACACTTTAACGTTCAGCTCTTGGCATTCAGCTCTGGCATTTTATTGTATTGGTGTCCTTACAAATCACACTCACAGGAAATGTTTTGGTTTACAGCTTGGTATCATTAAATTGTGACACAAGATGCTGGGAAAAACAAGCTGTAAGGTTGCTCCTACAGAATTTGTGGTCAAACCTCACAGCTGCATGAGGGTGCTTTCCTTATCCCATCAGTTTTCCATGCTTGGAGCTGCTAGGGGTTTCAGCCACCCCCTGGAGCTGTGGTCAATTGACCCAGGGGGTGATTGAATGGGAGATGACAGATTAAGAAGCCACCTAAAGCTCTCAGAAGTTTGTGTTCTGTGCATTCCCCTGAGTGAACAGGGCTGTGCTCAGCTGGGCTGGGAGCTCTGGGCAGCTCCTGGGGCTGGGCTCTGCCCAGCTGCTCCTGAGCTCGGGGGCTGGAGGCACAATGGGGAGAAGGCACCATGGGATACTGGCTGCTCTTGTGTGCTGGTTTGAAAGCAAAACCAGTGAGACTCCCAGTCAGAGACACAATTTAATAGGAGAAGAGAGGGGGGAAAAAAAAAGTAAAATAAAATAAATGGAACAATACAACCTAACACCCTGTTGGTCAGGGTGTTTGAAGCAGTCCAGAAGTGAGTCCTCCTGGAGTGGCAGGTGTGGTTCTGTTGGAGTAGAGATGATCCTGAGAGAGAAGGGTCCAATCTTCCTCCAGGAATCCAGTGGAACCAGATATCTTGTGTTCCTGTGTCTCAGTTTTTATCCAGGTAGGAATGGCTGGCTCCTCCCACTGGGTGGAGCATCTCACAATGGAATGTGTCCTGCCCTTGGTGAGCCTTAATGGCCCATCAGCAGCAGATATCCCCCTGGAGGGAGGATGGGTGGTGACAGAGATAACAAACACTGCCCCACCTGGTTTGAACAGCTGCCCCATTATCAGAAGGCACCTGCCCCTCTCCCCCAGAGTTACAAGAGATAAAGAGAAACATCTCCCCAGCTGCTTCCAACAGATGGAATAGAATACACATTTTTGGTTCCCTAACCCAGGACATCTTGCAAGAGCAAAGCCATTGCACATGCTCTTGGTTCTAGAGATGATTTCCTCAACGAGCACCTCATTTTTCCTGCTGCACTATGTGACTGTGGCAGATTCTCTTGCAGCAGAGGCTGCCACCGTGGTTTTCCAAAAGCTCTTTGCTCGCTGTCCGTGTCTGGAATTCCAGCTGGATTACAGAACAAAATGTGACCCAACAGCTCCATTCTGCAGAGTTGGTTTCATCTCATACCCCATCATTTTATACAGCCCTAAAATATGTACAGCCTGTGCTGCTTCCTCCTGCTCCCCCTCCCAGCCCTTGGGTTTTGTGCTGGGTGATGCCTCGAACTGAAGGAGCTGCTTTGTTCAAGACATCCCATTTTTGCAATTGGGGTCACTGCTGAAAAAGCTGAAAAATCTGAAGAAGTACTGCTCAGTGTTCACAGGAAGCAGTTCTGGGCTCTCCTGTTGTGTTAGCTCTTTAATTGGAAGAGCTGTGCTGTTCCTCACTGCTGTGCCTGTGTGCTCAGCTCCAGAGCAGATGAGAGCAGCACCCAGAGGGGCTTTGTGGCTGCAGAAAACACAGTAACAGCAGCAGCTTCTTCAACTGAAGTGAAGTTCAATTCAAGCTGCAGAAGTGATAGAAAAAGTCTGTGATTGTGGGTCACCTTTTTTGTTGGTACAAGTTCTCAAAATAGCTATTTCAGCACCGGTTTTGATAGATGGTTTCTGGGTTATTATTCATTTATAAAGTGGGACACCTCAAAGGAGGGAGATTAATGGTTTTGTGAAATTTTAGCAAGGGCTTTACATAGAAACAGTGTTCTCTGTCTCAGAAAGTATATAATTACCAAGTAGATTGAAACAGTGCTGAATATTTCATATTACATTAAATCCTCTAATATTTTGAAACTCTTCCTCAGTTTTGCAAATATTGTGCTGCAGTTTTAGTAGAACAAACTATATCATGTCTCTCCTTTTTCCTGTAATGGAAGGCAGGAATGAGAAATCTGGCACATGATATATCTGAATACAGCGTTCAGACAGATCTGAATGTATTATGTGAGGTATTTTACTAAATCCAAACAGTTCCAAAAGCTTGCTAGGTATAAACTTCTAATTTAAATGTGCAGGTATCTATTTATCATTTTATTCCATGGTACTGCCAGGTCTGCTGAAGTTGTTTGGGTAGATGTGAATGCATATGCATTCCCTGCCAGGCACACAGGCTGTATTTGCACACTGTTGTGGAGCTTGCAAAGCCAGCTTACCAGAGACATCCATCTGTTTTCTACTTAGTGTAAAGGAGTTAATGACCTGAGTAGTTAAGACTGTCCAGACGATCTGTATAATCCTTTCACACAAATAAGATATTGTTGCAGTTAGCCATTGCTTTCCCTCAAATTTAAAAAAATAAATAAATAAAATAAAATAAATGAAACAGCAGAGTTTACAATAGTCTTATTTCTGTCCTCCACCTGAGATTTTTTAGTCTAATTGAACTTGACCAAGCAGAAAATCTGCAGCGAGGTCAGAGGTATGAACTTGAGATTAGGCAGAGCAGTTATTAGCAGGTAGATGTGGAGCTTTAGAGATAGGAATCAGCCCTAATTTATCAATATTGATTTCATGTATTTCTGCACCTTGCCCCCAGGGTGGGCTTTTGAGAAGGTGAGTTTTGCAGAAACCAAATTTTACGAAATTTTACCAAAATGAAGGTAGCCCACGAGCCAGGGAGTGTGCAGCACTGCACAGATTAGTGCTGTGTGACCTTGTGGGCTCACAGAAGAGCTTAAAGAAGCTTAGGAACAGGTTAAGGTGATGGGCAGAGATGTTGTTTTTCTTCTCCACTATCTTAGCTAGGAACAGACTGTGTCTCACTGGGCTCCAGGCTGCTTTAGTCAGAAAGGAGTGGGAAATGCCAAGTGGAAAGATTGCATAAAGCAGTTGTAAGTGTTAGCCTGGCTACACTCCTGAGACAGCACTTCCTTCTAGATGGGGTGAAACACTGGCACAAAAGCCAGCTGGTGTATTATCAATGATATATGTTGGGAAAGTTAGGGTAATTTAGTTTTTAAAGTTTCTCAGTGGATTCAGTACATTGGCAGCAGTCAAAGATAGGGCTGCTTGTCACTCACGTTTGCTTTATGATCTACAGCCTTGTTTACATTTAATGTAAAAGGGACTTTCATTATGTTTTTACAAGTTATAATATGTTCAGAAGAGGAGAAGGGCAAATATTGCTACATCCTATATCTTAATAGCTACTCTTCTTGTTTACATTTTCCTAGTAAACTTATTTAAACAGTACTTATTGAAACAACAAATGTAGTTGGTATTTAATTGATTTGTCTATTTTGAAGCACTGCCCTATTTCTGTTTATTGTAATTGCTGTATTTAATCTGAGGATGATCTAACACGTGCCATGTGCCTCATTCATTCATTCATTCACTCATTCATTCATTGCTTGGTGTTGTGCAGAAAACACAAGCCAGCCACTGATATGGGCCCCTGGGGGAAATTCTGTGGCCTCCGTGAGAATGCAAAGCATGTGAAACAGCAGCATAGCAATGACTCCCTCCTCCAAACTCCTGCAGAGACTCTCAAGTGTTCTAGAACCCCCTGAGAGTAACCCAGAGAGGGCTTTGTTCTTATTCAGCTTCTGTGCAACTCCTTAGTCCAGTTCAGGATCAATTCTTATTTAAAAGCCCCAGAGCTGGAACCCAACAACAAATAGTGAGTGTGCACAGAGTTATTTCCCTCTTGCTGCCCACGAGACCTCCAATGCTGCTCCTGTGCAAGAAGCAGTGCTTGAAACCTGGAAACAAATTTTGTGCCTGTTGTTGTGGGGCACCCAGTAATGCCATGACAGTGGAGCCACAGCTTTGGGCTTGGTTTAGACAGGAAAATGTGTGATTTCTACACTGGTTAAAATGTTACCCGTTCATCATTTGAGTTGGGACATTAGTCTTGACTATTGGTCAGTGAGCAAGGTTAGACTTGATGGCTTTGGTGCTCTTTTCCAGACTTAATAATTGTATGATTACAAAAATGAGTCAAAGGTGACTTGAAAAAGCCTCACTGATTTCTCTGTAGATGACAACTGGCAGTTCAGTTGGACTCTCTGGCAGATATATTCTCTCCACCCTTTAGGTTTGCAGCTTAACTCGTACTGAATAAATAAATACTGTGGTGTAGTAGAGCTATTTATATCTAATGGAAAAGCTCACCTACTCAGTTCTTTTTCTTTTTCCACAAGTGGGAGTTTACAAGTGATTTAAAAAAAAAATAAATCTCTTGACCTTTTCTAATAGTTCTCAATTGTAAAGCATGTGACTTTTGTCTTGATATTTTTTACCCCTTGTTCTTTGGAATGCCTGTGGTTGTGGAGCTCTTCAAACATATGGCTGAGTGATGTGTGGGCTCAGCGATGGCTTTTCTTCTTTATAGATCATCTAATAGAGAAGATTGCTTCTATTTCTGTTATTTATGATGGCAGTACTTCACTTTGGTCTCATCCATCTGTGTCACATCTGAAAGCCATTAGTTGCAGTATTTTTTAGCAGAGAGCTCTCACCTGACCGTACAGCACGACAATCTTTTCACTCTACATAATTTGGACTAAAGCTGGAAATTTACAGTGGAGCCTTGTAACTCCAAGTGGCAACAATATCTATATGCATTATTGATAGCAACATGTTCTTTTCTCAGTGCTGTGCCTGGACAGAACAGTGTTGAGTAGAAAGAATTGCCCTCCATTATGCACTGCAAATCCCACAAGCTGTGTCGGGCATCTTCAGATTGTTTGCCCTGAGGATGCACCGAGTGCTCCTTCCCAGGTCCTTCCTTGTTTTTGTGCTGCCCAGTTGGCATTTTCTGCTCTCTGGAAGGGCAGGGAGATGCCACATGCCAGCAGAGAGCAGTTAGTCTGGCTTTGCAGCACAAGGCCTGTTTTGTTCTCTGCATCCCTCCCTGTTCCCCTCCCGGGGCTGCAGGCAGCCTTTGGCTCCAGCAAGTCCAGAGCTGGAGAGGATGGAAGCTCCCAGTCAGATTCTATATATACACCACAGCTCAAACTCACGCTGTCAAAACATGAAAATACCTCAATAATTTTGCTTTTAATTTTAGCTGTCAGCCTCGAGATGCCACTTTGCTCTCGAGCTACTCTGCATAATGTGTGCCAGCTCACTTCAGCTCAGGGTAAAGTGTAAAGGAACAAATCTCCTGGCAGCCTCTGCAAAGCAGTGTAATACAACTTTCATTACATGAGGGTGGTGAACATAATGTGGCTTCTTAACAGCTGCAGTAAGTGATGTGAAGCTCTTAACATCTTTTCAAAACAAGTAACAAGTGAGAGGTTATTTTTCATCTCTATTCCTAAAAAAAAAAAAAATGACACGTTATTTTAAGCAGATGACACTTTGTTTGCACTTAGCTGAACTAAGTCAATTTTTACATGAGTTCTCCAGATCTGTGTTGCTCTGTGAAATAAAACACTAAAAACAAAGGCTAAAATACACTCCAATGGCTGGGGTTTAACATGAAAATTTGGATGTTAAATGACATGTATAGAAATGAGGGCTGTCAGATGGATTTCAGTTGACACTTGTTCTTTTCCCTTTGGATTTATGATCCCATGAGAGTTGCTTGTTGCATTGTTTATTTCTATGTCAAACTGTTTGGTTCTCATTTGAGTGTTCTGCAAAGGTGAGACGTGTCTGATGCTTTTGGGTTACCTGTTAGGGAACCAGGCTCTTTGGAGATAAGTCACCCATTACAAATGGGAAATAAAGGGAAAAGAATCAAGGCTGTCCATGCTGACTTGCCCACATCAGGCAGTCTGTGATTAGACTGGACACAAATTCAGTTTGGAGAGTTCACTGATAATCAAAGCTTTAGCACGCAGCTCTGAGGTGTAGCCCCAAGTCCAAAAGGACAAATCCTCTGTGGTTTGCTTACTCTGGCAGCTGAATTGTCCTTTCCATTGCAGTGTGATGAGCATCATTTCCAGGGCAGTTCACAGCTAAAGTTCACAGGCTGGAGCAAACAGTGGCACTCCTCTTCCCACCTCTTTATCTCCACGCTTCAATCATGTTAAAAACAAGCTCGGCATTGTCCCTGGTTGAATGAATTCCTTCACACACTCTGGGAGGCTGTCAGCTCAGAGATAGGACGTGACTGTGGTGTTTCAGAAATCCTGCCCAAAATAGATGCCCAGATAGGCAGTTTTCCTTACACACATTGCTGAATAAAGGCAGAGCTGGAGCAGCCACTCCAGGGTCCTGATTGAAATGGCAGGCGTTGGTGAAGCAGCTCCAGTCTACAAATTTGTGCATTAATTATCACATTATATTTTGCAAATTTTACTAAAGTAATTAGGTAACTATTTCCTGAAGGATATACCAAGGGGGATTTGGGTTTTGGTTGGGTTTGGTTTTTTTGGGGTTGGTTTTTTTTTTTTTTTTGTTTTGTTTTTTTTTTTTTTTGTGGATTTTTTTTTTTGCTTGTTTGTTTGTTGGGAGGTTGGTTTTTGTTTGTTTGGTTGGGGTTTGGTTTTTTTGGGTTTGTTTTTTTTCTTGCATGTGGTTTATTCCTGACAAATCACTCTATTGTCCTTGAGACTGGAAGATCTGGAACCCAAAATATAATCTGAAAGTAAAATATGACTCAGCTGCAAGTACTATGAGTGGTAATTGCCACTTAGTGATCTTTCAGTTGGTAGAAAACAAACCATCAAGATGATAATTGCAGGATTCACTGGGATTTAGGCTGATTAACAAACGAGACAACCAAGTGGGCAGCAGCCACTGAGCCAGAGCTCTGGCTGAAGTGGAGCAAAACCCACTTCATTCCCTTTGGCCTCAGAATAAACACATGCCACGTGGGAAATAGAACAGTTCAAAGCATTTCTGCATGGGATCCTGATGAAAAAGGGCTGGGAGGGAGAGAAGGGTGATGAGACTTCCCCAAAGGCAGACTCAGGGGTGGGAATGAGGCCAGGCTGGCATTAGTGGGTTGGGGTTTGGTTCCTGCAGCTGCACCTGGTCACAGCTCTCCTCACTGTTTAGTTATGAAATAAATTTGTGTGTGTTTTAAATGGGAAAGAGAGGTGTTAAAGCTCTTTAGAGCAATTCAGATCATTTGTTCTCCCCTGAAGTTGAGGAAATTCAATGTTTGCAGTTGTTAAGTAATTCAAATCTACTTTGTCCTTGAGATTTGGGAAATAGGGTGTTTTTGTATGTTGGAAATGCAAAATTTCAAGTATACAGAGAATGCACTACCTATTAACAAACAATGAATTACTGTAAAATCATTTCATTATAGTCTCCTGACTCACTGATGGCATGGAATTTATTGCAAAGTTTTTTCAGTCTCAAATCTTGGTTGTCTGTTCTGTTGAAATGTGGACTAATTTCAAATGATATGAAGTTTAATATTATGAAAGAACCCGTAGTAGGGGTGAAAAACTGGAATACTGACTCCTAAAGTAAGCACCCTCGAGTTAATTGTTCTTTTGATCTGGTTTGGAGGAGCCTGTGTGTCCTGTGCTGTGTGACAACCTATGGCCTTAATCCCGTGGCAGGAGGTTTTTTTATCTCAGAAAGAAGAAGTTCTTTGAGATCATTCATAAATTTTAAATGGGCTTCACATTGCAATCAGGAGCTAATTTTCTTTTCCCATTATCTCCTGCCATTCTGTGCTATGAGAACACTTTGTTCTCTGCAAAAAAACCTCACTCAGAGGGGGCTCTGATCCCTCACGGAAATAATTAACTGGGAAAGACTCTGGATTTTCATGGAGACCTTCCCCAGGCGTGCAGGGGAACAAATCCAACACCCCAGGATGGGTTTCATTCCAGCTTCACATTCCTCACTTCTGCCTCCTGGATGCACATTGCCAGTTCCTGTGGCAGAGAAGGATTTGGATTCAGGAAATGTGGCTTTGTGGAACTGCTCATCCCACACTGTGTTTGAACGCTGTGGGCTGTCTCCAGCATTAAAGATTTATCATTGTGTAGAGTCCCTTGGTTTTTAAATGTGAATGCTTATCTCCTCTTTAATCACAGTGTTTGCTCGATGTCTTGTGTGCTTCACACAGGGCTCTCCTTTCTTTTGTCGGCTTACAGGTGAAATATTTAAGTTTTATTTTGTATTTGTTACAAAAGAAAAAAGAAAGGAACACAGCCACCGACCTTTCTAACTGTTGTTTTCCCCCTTTTTGCCAGTTTGCTGTTTTGTGGTTCATAAGAGGTGCCATGAGTTCGTTACCTTCTCCTGTCCTGGGGCTGACAAGGGACCCGACACTGATGTGAGTACATTGCCATTTCAGACACTGCTTTACACAGATTTGTGTTCTTACACCCCTGGGAGTGGATTACAAACAGGATCAATGGGTTCTTCATGACAGATAATTGAGTCCAAGTGGGTTTTAACAGTTGTGAATGTTTATGGACTGAAAAAATCTATTTTTGGTAAGAAAAGTAAGCTTGAGCGTGTGACCAAGAACAATATTCTCAGAATGTGGCAACCCTGAGGTGTTCAGCCAGCCATGAATCAGCATTTTATTTTCCTTGCTTTATGTTGGATGTATTTGATGTTAACAATTCCCAGAAAGGCTGAAGCTTTTTTGAGCTTTCTTTGTATCTGTCTTATCTCGAAGTGTATCTTTTGAGCTGTCTCTGGTCCTTGTCTCACTGCACACAAGGATCTGTAGCTCCAGTTAAATGACAATTTAATCTTGAGCCAGCTGGCTTGTTGGGTTTTTTATTTTATTTTCATGTTTGAGCTAGTCTAGCAGTCTGGATACTCCCATTCCATCCTGCTCTGTCAGTACTTCTGCAGCATTTTTGGTCCACAACCAATTTTTCCTCTCAGCACATCTGCCTGCGTGGTGAGACACATGTGCAGGATCTTTGTGTCACCCTGCTGAAATAATGAACTGGTCTCGTTTGTGCACATAAAAATAACATTTCTTTGGGTTTTATAAATCCCACTTTACAGTGAAGTAATTTAACATCTGCTTATGGGAACAATGCATTCCAAGTGTTCTTTGTCTGAATGGCCCTGTTTTGTTTCTTATCACATATTCATGCCCTAGATTGTAGGCTATTATCTCCTCTGATAAAATGCACCAGCAGAATTTTCCTGCTAGGTTTTAATGAGCTTCTCATGAATTGTTTCAATATGCCAGCCAGGAGGTCAGTGAACAATATATGGGTAGAAGCCACAAGGGGTCTTGGAAAATTTCAGATATTAAAAAGTTCTCTCCTTTTAAAGTTTAAATATGGGGAGATGTTGAAGAACCGAGAAGAATTCTTAAAACTTCAGTTTTTAAACATTTCCCATCATTTATATTTAGGTGCAGAAGAAAAATGCTAAAGCTGGGAGTGTAATTACCCTGTTCAGTATCTCTTGTTTAGCTGATACAGATTTCGTTAATAGAAATAGAACACTCTTTAGGCAACAGCAAGAAACCAAAATTATTCTTCACACCTTTGCTTTTCTGAAAGTTCCTGATTTCTTTAAGCTGTGCAGTGGGGCAGTTGGCTCTGTACACTTAGTTTAACAGCTATAAAGCAGCTTTTGGAATTTGGGAGTTGTGTGTTTGAAGTGCCTTGAGCTCCAGAGAGGCTGAAACCCAGGTCAGCCCTGTATGGGTGACGTTCCCATCCCTGGTCTGTCTGGAGGTTGTTGATGGCAAAACTCCTGTTGAGCCCAAAGGGGCCACAGTTTCAGCAAAAGTCTGAACAATTAAAGAATATCTGCTGAATTGCTCATCCTCTGAATAAAGTTCACACCTACAAATCACTGCTTGTGTAGGTATGGATTATATACCACTGTTGTCTAACCAGAAAATGATTTCTGATTGACTTCGGTGAGTCCTAAAACCACAAGGAGGATAACCCAAATCTGGTTTTAGCTTAGTGCTCAGTTGTGATGTAGGATATTAATTGAAATTATTCTTGAGTGAGAGTTTTACTGGTGACACTCACAAGTAGCTCTGCTGTGTCTATAATGAATGGTTTGGCTCTTAAAAGTGGTTTTGGTGTTTTTTTGTTTTTTGTTTTTTTTTTTTGTAAGATGACTCTTTGGTGTTGTGCACCTGAAGTTCAGAAGTGAGAACACACATTAGTGTGAGAGAGCATTTCATTTGACTGAGAATCTTTGCATGGTGCCAGGATCTGGGACAGGTTGTTAATGGTCTCCAGTATTGCTGTCTGCATTTTGTGATTTGGGATTTTGGTGATGAAATAAATCAGCCTAATGCCTTGTTCCTGTATTTGGGTTACCAAATGATCATTTTCAATATTTGCACAGCAGCAGTAGCTCAGAAACAGTTTGAAGATTAAAAGCAATCAGAAAATAAATATGTTTTAATAAAGCTGTGCTACATTAGTGGGTACTATTACACAAAGAGGATTGTAGAATATTATACTTTAATTTACTGAAATGTTTGACTATAATTTCAATCCTTTTACAATTCAACAACTTGCTCCTATCCCAATTGCTGCAAGCTTTGTTCTGAAATGTAGTGTGCTATAAAGCTTATCATAACATTTAGCAGATTTTTAAATATTAAAACATCCTCTTCTAAATTACTTTGTGCAGGTGCACAATTAATTTGTGTACTCAAACGCTCCAGTGTAACCTTTCCATTAATTGTAATACTGTCATTAATGAAATTAATTTTCCAGAGCAATAATTATAATCATTATAATCATTATATAATAATAATTGTTGTGTATCAGAATAATGTTAAATTATGGTGCTTTTAATATAAACGAGGCAGTCCTTGCAAAACTGCCTTAATAAAGGTGAATGTAAAAGAGGAAAGCTTAAAATGAGTCTCCTCTTGTTTTACTCAGAGTAGCTGAAATGTGAGTCTGAAATGTCTGTGTTTGTGCCAAAAGGAAAATAATACTTGGGAGTAAAGTGCTCATCCTTGAGTGGCATTGCAGTGATGGTGTCTGGGGAGCAATATCCTGTTCCAGCGAGACAAGAAGTCACATAATCAAAAAAAAATTGTATGTTTCCTTATTGCTTGGCAGGGTGTGAGCTCTGGTTTTCAGCAAAATGCAACCCAGGAAGTTGTTTTCCTGCTGCCTAACAGCTCTCTGGAGTTTGAACAGAAATTACTCATCTTCTCTTCATGGCCACCCCTTTATGGGTGATGCTGTTGGGTAGAATTCAACAGCTCCTGCTGCTGGTGCTCTCCAGAGTCACAGGAAGCATCATCTCCAGCTCAGGTGCTTGGTTTTGGAAGATGCTTGATGTTCTTAAAACTATTTGAAGTTGTAGGTTGAATACTTGAAACTTGGGTAAATCAGTGTAAAAAAATGTAAAAGCAGCCCCAAAAATGGGGTGCTGCTGTAATGAGCTTTGTCAAGATGTGTTCGATATGAAGGGATAATTGGTCAGTTTCTTGGAAATTGAAATATTCTGTTTTCTTTGTTAATGGAATTCAGTGGTCAGAAGGTGTCTTTGTTATATATATTAAAGTGGTCCTAATTGCATGCTACATATAATTAAAAAAAAACAAAACCAAGCATGAATTTAAAATAGTGTTTGACTGTATCATGGTTTTCAGTACAAGTTTTTAAGACTTTGAGTGCACAAGAACTCACAGACCACAGCCTCTGGATCAGCACTATTTCCCTTTCAGATTATAATAATAGAGAATCCCAGGGAGGAGTATAAGTCAAATAAATAGGAATTTAACAGTGAAAATAGTTTGAATGAGAAGGAGTGACTGAGCAGTGAAAGGATGGGAAATCTGACTGTCCTTGGTGAGTTTTTAGGCACCTAGGAGAGAATGGATGGGAAGATCCAGATGTGTCCTTATGGAAAATCAAACAGCAAAACCCTCTCATCATTGCAGGGTAGCTGAAACCAGGGATGTCAAAGGTGACATATTTCAATTTCCAAGTCAGTTATCCTCTTGATACTGAAATGATTTGGGAGCTTTATTATCTTAAACACATTTGAAAGCTCAGTGTGAGTGTGAACTGTGAGGTTCTGTGGGATGCTGCACAGTTGGGTGTTTTCACCAGTGGGCTGGATATTGGGATAATGCAATTCTAGAGCACAGTATTTCAGATTTTTTTTTTTCTATGTGTTGAAATACAATTTATTAAAGCAAAACAAAACCAAAAATGCTCGCAAGAGGAAGGAAAAAACCCAATTAAAAAGCAAACATAAAAAATAAATCAGTGTGAACTGATCATGAAGAAACTGGAGCAGGAATTTTAGTGGGTCATAAACTCACTGCTGGCCAGCCATGCACCCCTGATACAAAGGCAGAGATAGGACAGAAATTATTATTTTGTTTTTCAGGGAGGTACGTTCTATGTTGAATTCTGCAGCTCTTCATTTGGAATTTGGAAAAGAACTAAAGTGTTAAAGGTCTTTAAAGCAGGATCTTTGAATATTGTTTTGTCACTTAAACTCTGACAGGCCTCTGAAGGGCAATGGACAAATAACTCCCCAGCAGTGCAGGGTTTGGGGTGTTGGTGCTGATGGGGAATTGCAGCAAGGGGCTGCCAGTAGAAGAAATTAAGATTTTTTTCCTTGGGGTTCCCTTCTCTCCACAGTGCTGTGGATATTCCCTGAGTCCTCTGTGGGGAGATGAGCCATGAGCCCTGTGAGGCTCCACTGTGATTTTCATTTTAGGGTTTCTGTGATTCTGGAGTTGGGAGGAGAAAGATTGACCCTTAAAAATTCATGTGCTGGGGGACCAGGGGGAAGAATTCTAATTCAGCAATGCTGATGTTCAGAGTGGCAGCAGTGGGTTGGATTTGCCCTGAGGCTCAGGGAGTGCTGATGTCCACATTTACTGCACTCTTACACTGCTCATTTGGTGGCTGGGGCTCTGAGAGAAATGATTTGAAGAATCACCTCTGTACTAAGTCAGAATAAATTAATATAACTGGTCTGCCCTGGGGGGGTTTAGGTATCTTGACCAGATTTCTTTTTCTGTTCAGTTCCAGGAAATCCTGAAATATTTTTTCTTTCTTTTCTTTTTTTTTTTCTCCCCCATTTTATTTCCCCCACTGGCATTTAATCATGTTTCTCGATCATATTTACATGTAGGAGGCTGGTTTCAGAGTGGAAAAAGGGAGTTGATTGACTTTCTTAGGGAATTAAAAAAACCAGACCAAACTCATGAGAAGAAAAGGCAGTAAATGGAAGCACAGTATTAAGATTTACTGTAGAACTAGTTAAAAATGGATTTTAATCAGAAAGCTTGGCAGTCTTTTTCCAAGGGTAATGAAATGCAGCAGCAGGGCTTGTCTGATTTGCTTTTAACTCTGTAGTGTTTTACAATGGAAAACAACTGTTACAGATGTTGGGCATCTTCAGGCTGGAGCAGCACACACATAATTTGATAAAATGTTATAGAATCATAGAATCACTTAGATTGGAAAGGATCCTTAAGATCATCAAGTCCAACCATATCTCACTAAGGTTTGGGAGGTGGGTTTTATTGCTGATCTGAATTTTGAGTAATTAGCCCCAGAAATTTTTATTTTTATTTTTAATTAAGATGAAAACCTTCTTGCTTCATCACAAAAGATACACAAATGCAGGGAGAGCTGGCAAGAGCCAGTTCACTGCTTGCCAGATTAACAAAAATGTTCTCTTAAAAAGAAACCTGTATGAATTTTTGGAAGTGGTTCTTAAGCAGCTCTGATGCAATTTTTCATTGCATACCCTAAACAGAAAATATAAAGCCCCCTCTATTTACAGATCAAGGAAACAACTCAATGTGTTTGTGTGTCTGTGGTTTCTAATTATGATCATAGTTAATCAGATTGATTTTGTTTGCAATAGATCTTATTAGATGCAGGCAGTAGGTAATATTCTTGATCCTTAAACAATTACAGTGCAAACATGCTTTTGTCAAAATACAGTGTTCCTATAATATTCCAGCTGTATCATCACAGCCTTTTCCCCAAAAGCATGTCCTACATCACAAAATCAGCATGATCACAGTCAGTGCAGCAAGGGACACTGAAGGAGCTGGAATTTTTAATTCTTTTTTATTTATTTATCATAAGTACTTTAAAACCAGTTTTACAGGACAGCAAGATCATTTTTCTTACAAAAATAAGCATTTTCTTTCCTGTGGTTACCCTGACTTTTGAATCTCTGAGGGGTATCCAAAGTAATTTATGGTTTTGACTTCAAAGCCCTGAAGTTTAAGTCTGGGGGAAAGTTGCTCAGTTTTCTGATGTTTTAATTGGTTTTTTTTTTTTTTTTTTTCAATGGTGCTGTGTGACAGGAGCTCATTACAAACTGTGATTATATTGACAGTGAAATTCCAATTTGAACAGAATCAGTGCAGAGGTAAGATTCTTTCTAATGTGAGGCAGAAAAATTCAAGAAAGAAACCTGCCCAAAAGGGCTCAGTGCATCCTGAGTGTGTCCTGAGCTCCTTTTTCTCCAGCGTTGGGAGGAGGTTCTGGTCACAGAGGTTCATGGAATTGCCCATCCCTGCCTGTACAGAGAGGTTTGGGGCACTGCTCTCCTAAATGCCTTCTTTTAAGTAGCTGCAAGCAGCTTCCCAGGTTAGCTGAAAGCTGTTCTTGTGCTGGAATGTGTTTGAATTAATCATCCCCTGAGAAAACAGGTGTACCTTCTATTCCTAAATTAAAGCACAGCCTCTTTTTATTGCAACTGAAATGGCTTTTAGCTGCACTGAAGCATCCTCAGAAAAACCAGAATTCAATTACAAAGGGAGAACAGGTTCATGAACTTTTATAACTACTGGTAATTCCCACCTTTTCCCTGGAACCCGACCTCCAAACTGGCTCTGTGTCCATCTGCATGGAAAAATTTTTCCCTGCGGTGTTGAGAGGAGCTGTGTGAATCCTCTCCTTGAACACCCCAGGGGAAGGAAATCCCTGGTGGGTGGCTGCCTGCTCAGTGTGTGGCTCCAAAGGAACATTTGCTCACATCTTCCACTGCAGCCCTTCAGGCTCCCAGTCATGGAGATTGTGCCTGAGATGCTGGGAGTGCAGGTTAGATTTTTGTTACAGCCTCTGAGATTTGAAAGTTCATAGCTTTTTATTTATAAAGAATATATTTTTTTTTATTTCCCCAATCCAGAACAGTGCAAGTGCTGAATAGCTGTAGCATAAAATTTAGACTTTATCTTTTTCTCTCTGGCCATTTCTTGTGTGACATGTGATATAACATAGGTGATGCTGGAAAGAGTTAATCACTGAACAGAGCTCTGCTGAGACAGTTAGGAAATGTATATAAATGGTGAACCTAAAAATATCCCTGATTTTCACAAGTTAGCACTGCAGAACAATTAGGCAGTGGGCCTATAAAAGGAGCACTCTCAGCTGAGTTATTCCCAGTAGTAAAAAGAAATCTCGTGGATTTGGTGCAGGTTTGGTGGCAGCAACCCCTGGGTGCTGATTTTCATCATCAAAACTCTTTCTAACTCCCCAGATTGAAGCTGGCACAATTCCAACAGCACTTATTTTCCAATTGTTGAGAGTAGATGGAGTCCTGTTCAATTTGGGTTGAGTTTCATTATTTCCTTGTGTCTCCCCTTGGCAAAAGTTTGTTGTGTCAATCTTTACACCCTTTGCCAGCCTGCTGATATTTGGGGTTAGGGGAGAAGAATGCCTAAGAGTTACTAATGATCTGTTTTGTTGCATGAGATATCATGTGTAAAATGCACCATAGACATTTCTAGCAGGTTCCACCCCCACAGCTATGTGGGTTTTAAAATAAATTAAAAAAAAAAAAAAATAAGTGATTATGGCACACTGAACTCAGTAGCTGGAAGAGACACAGACAGACCACTGAGAGCCTTGCAGAATGCTGGCAATTTTTAGCACTGTCTGTTTGTTGAGGTGGCAGCTCTTGTACCAGAATTAGATTCAATCTTAATTTGGAATAAAACAAGTGGGCTAATTTTGAAAAGCACTGCAAATCCCATATGCTCCAAGTGATTTTAATGTGTCACCAGAGAGTGTCCCCATCTCTGGGAATTGCTGGGGGCTCTGTCCTTGGGGTGCTGGGGGAAGTTTGCTGATCTCTGCTGAGCTGGTGTGGCCTCAGCTCCTTGGTGTAAATCACAGCTCCAGTGAACTTCTCTGGGGGTGAGGAGGAGAGAACAACTTGTGCTCTTGGGAAGGAGCAAAGCTCTTTTGTGGAGGTGTTTTGACCTGGCACAGAGTGAGGAGAGAGAGAGGAAAAGCAGGGAGGGGAGGTGGGGACATCCTGGCTGGGAAGGGAGCAGCTGCCTCCCTCTTCCACTGGAGCTCCATTTATCCATCAGGTGCTGGGAAAGCATCAGGGAAGCTCTGCATGAACAGGAACAGTTTGGTTTCCTTCCTGGGCATTGCTCTTGTATTTTTTAATTTTCACTGGCCATTACTGGGGAATCTGAAGAGATCCAAATAGCTCACAGATTTTTTTTTTCTTCAGCCTTTGGGAAAGATAGGATTGGTCTTGAAGGAATCAGTCACCTCATGTATGAAGTGTTACCTTAATGTTCTTTCATTTTACGATTGATCTGGTTTTTCTGGCAGCCCAAGGAGACTTGATGCAAACAGATTTTAAGGCAATGGTGCATTACCTGTGCTGAAAACCCAAATCCTGATGCTTCTGCTGAAGTTAACACGATGCCAGTCATGATTCCCTTCATCGTTTGATTTTTGCTGTTCCCTTGCAAATAAATTAACTGTGGCACGGCCTGTGTAATTAATGAACCCCAGTCCTTAAAATACCAGTCATCAGTGCTGAGCTCATAAACGAAATGCAGGAGCCTGTCATAAATTCTGCTAATGAGAACTTAATGGATGGAAGAGTCAGAGACTGATTTATTCCTTTTCCTTTCTGTCCCCATCAGAAGGGTACCTGCTGAACTGAGGATGAAAGAAATGTCTAAGTGTTGGGAAAACCATTGTAATCTGTATCAAAGCACCTCCAGGTCTGTTTCTATGGCAACAGGAGCATCAGACCAGCAGAGGATGGACCAGAAAGGAGATAAAAGCCTCTGCAGAAATAGTTGTAAGAAGTGTCTGTATAGCTTTGGCTACTTTTCTTTCCTTTTTTAGAAAAGAAAAGAAAAAAATAAAGAAAAAGCCCAAAACTCGGAGTTTTTTAAAGCTGGTTATTATAGTTATTTAGGTTAGACCCTATTGGCAGTGAAGAACTGGTAGAATGCAGTAAATTATTGACTTCAAGGACATTAATTAAGGAGTTTATAAAAAAGAAAGTCTTAAATCTAAACTTAATGGAAACAGTATAATTTTTTTAAGTGATTTCTATGTAACCCCTCTTGAAAAGGCATTTTCTGGATCCTTAAGTCTTCATTCTTTTTTATAAGAGTTATAATAAGATGAGAAATTATCCGTCTTTGGTCTGCAAATAGCCTTTCCTCCTATCCACCTAATTGCTTTATTATCATTAAATTGTGCACTTGGTGTCTAATTACAGTGATGGGAATTGTAAATCACAGACTGGGAGTCCATGGGGTCAATATCCTTTGTCTTTGTGTTGCCAGAGATTGGGTAAAAAGACGTGAAAAGGAATAAAAAGCTTTTTTTCCTCCATCTTTCAGATGGACCAGGGTCATTCCAGTGGGAAAAGTGGCCTGGAAAATCACAGGCAGGTGCAGCTTTAGAGGCTGATTTCTTGGAATGAAAAGCAAATTATGATTGATTGGACAGAGACTCCAGTGAGCACCAGAGAATGGTTCCTTTTAGTGTGTTTGTACCAGTAGAGACTATAAAAACTTCTGATGTACCCTGTCCAAAAATAGGATAAAAAGCAACCTGACTGCAGCAATGAGGTTTGAGGGAGTTGGGAACAGATGGGCATAAGAATATATAGAGAACCTATGTTAAACAGGCCATACATAAATACATGAAATGTTGGTGGAGAAGGTTCTTAGTCGCTTTGTCCCGGGTTTTATTCTGTAATATTTTTTCCCCTTAGAATCATTTGAAATCTGAGATTATCCCAAAATGTTGTTTCCTTCCTGCAAAAAATTGTTTGTGTTTAATCAAAGACAATTTGAGTCCTACAATCTTACCATGCAGCAGGAAGAAGACCTGGGCATCCCTTCTTATAAAGAGCTTTGTGAAATCCTTCCTTAGTCAAGATCCACTTTCATTTTCCAGGGTCTGTATTGGTACCCACAGATTGGCCTAGTTATGAGTGCAGATGTTGGATTGTTGAATCTGGAGCCTGAAGTCCCATTCTCCATGCATATTAATGGCATTTCCTTTTTTTTTAAAATATATTAGAAACTTTTTACTTCCCTTGAGAAAGAAAAATAAGAATTTTAATAACCAGAGGCTTTGGTTTTTTGTAGTTATTCTCAAATTTTTAGGGGTGTTGTTGTTGTTGTTGTGTTGATCTTGTTCTACCAGAATTCAGTTGCCAGCTTTGAAATTTAGTGAAGTCAGTCCTCTGCTTTAACACCAAATAGAGCAGGAGGCAAAATACTTTGATATTTCAACTTGGGGAGAAGCAGAACCAGAAAAGGTAGAAGGATATTAAAAAAACAAACCAACCCAAACCCACTAGAAATAAAGGCAATACTGTAATTTTTAGGAGAAATTGTATCAGAGTTTTGTTTAACATCTGCTACTTGTCTCTTCATGTGCCAAGAGCATGATTGGACCATTCAGGGAAATAAAAAGAACTCTGCAATCAACAGACTTTGTTCAATATTCCTGCCCAAAAGGGGACTCTCCAGAAATAATATGAAAGACTTGGGTCAAACACACACAAATGGGTTTCTATTTAACATGTTTTATTTAGAAACCTGCCCACACAGAGGTAAAATTAAGAAAAAATAGAAACACACTTTTTTGTGGGTTTTTTGGGTTTTTTTGGTTTGGTTTTTTTTGGGGGGGAAGAGGTTTGGTGTGGTGGTTTTTTTGTTTAGCTGGTTTTTTGTGGGGTTTTTTTGTGGGTTTTTTTGTTTTTTTGGGTTCTTTTGTTTGCTTTGTTTTTGGTTTGGTTTTTTGGTTGTTTGTTTTTGGGATTTTTTTTGTTTTGTTTTGGTTTTTTTGGTTGTTTGTTTTTTTGTTGTTGTTGTTTTTTTGTTTGTTTGGTTTTTTGTTTTTTTTTTTTTTTTAATTTGCTGGAGCACATTCTAGAAGAGAGGGGTAGAAAATGTTCTATTCCCCCCATTCCAGACTAATCCTTTTGCTCTTCTGTGAGGAGGTGCAGCTGTTTACTGACCTTACAAGCTCAAATCAAACCAAAGTGGCTCCAGAGCTTTGTGTTTGGCAGCAGCACAGCCCCGGGGTCAAACGAGGAGCCAGCACCAGCACAGACCCCAGCTCCTCCAGGCTCCTCACGAGGAGTTCTGCACCTAAATCAGGCCCCCCCAGTGACACAGCAGGCCAGAAATGGCTCCTCTAATACAAGTTTATTTCCAAGTGGTTCTAAAAGAAATGAGGAAGGAGGCAGGGTTTTGTTTTCTCTCACTGCAGCTGGCCTTGCTCTGCATCTCACTCTCCTGTCCTGTCACAGCCTCCCCTCCCTCAGGTTCATTCCTGCTTGTTTTGCCAATGCTCTCGGGATATGCTCCAAGAATTTGGGTTCTTACTCACTGCAATAAAAGACCAATGCATCTTAATCAATACAGCCTCGCAAAAAATAAAACATTTCCTGAAGCTGGGGTTCAAAAGGATCACGTTAAAAATCGAGTTCCTCCTTTGTAAGTAGCAGATTTTTTTTTTTTTTTTTTCTTGCCTTCTGAGAATGTCACACATGAAGGTGTCTGGAATATGAGATTTATTTTTTTTTTAATGAAGGCATTTTTGGCTAAATGTGCCCCACACTAAAGGGGATGTGCATGGATGGAATTCCTCATCCGTGCACACAGATATTGTTCATTTTCCATGCTCATTAGTGCTTGTGTTCCCCAGCAGAGCCAAGAGGAGCTGCAAGGAGGCACTTGCTGCTTTTGAAAATTAGGTTAATAAATCATCAACACCTGAGGTGGGAGTCTGTGAGGGTGTTCTGTGCTGTTTAAAATACGAGATATTTGCTATTTGCACTGCATTTTTGTTATGCAGTTGTGTGTCTACTTGTGCATAAACATCACCATATATCTAAAAGTATTTCTGGCATATATTTATTTTAAAAACATTGCAGCTCCACAAATACCTGGGTGGAAAGAACCTGCAGTACTGAAAGTCATGTGGCTCAGCATTCCAGTTTTAAGAAATCACTTGTTTGTCCAGGGGAAGCTCAGTAAAAATGGGAACTGCTCTGGGTTGCACGGGCCAGCAGCTGAGTTTTGCAGGATGTTCTGAGTGCAAGGTACTGTTTAGGAAATCTGGAGAGTGAAGAGAAATTCAGGGAAAGGTCTGGGAAGCAGTGGGTTTCCAAGCATTTCTAACATTAGTACAAAATTTGCATCTGAGTCAGTGGGAGACTTTGGTGCTTAATGAACTGTGCTTGATTTGCAAACTTGGTATTTAAACTGTTTCTTTAACGAAGAAATAAAGAGCATGTGAGATTTACAACTGCAAGAAAAACTCCAAAGATGCCAAATAAACTCTGCTGCATCTATTCCACTCGGAGCCCTCAGGAAAATGTTGATGATACAAAAGTGTTCAGTGCATTTCCTAAAAAATCCCAGGCAGGAAGAGCTCTGGCTTTGGTGGTGGTGGTGGTGGCACCAACTGCTGTAGAAATGATAGGGAGTGATGCCTATAAAACCAGATAAAAAATTTATAGCTCATTAAGTTTCAAATGGAATTTGAGATGCTGCCGAGGGTTTAGGGTGTCCTCCTGCAGTCCTTGGGATTTAGGAGACTCAAATAACCACAGCAAGGAGAAATTCCCTCTGCAGGTGAAGAGCTGAGATCCCTGTTCCTGCAGTCACCACCATCAGCTGGGCATTTGCTGCAGTTTATTTGGGTAGATGTGCCCATCATCACCATCTATTTTGCCTGGAACACACAGCCCTGCAGTCACCTCATCTTTTTTCATAAGCTTTGCAGCTTCTATGTATGTTTTATTCATTGTGATTAAAAAGAGGTGGAGTTGTAAATAAGGCCAGTGGCAGGAAGCTGTTGGTTCAAAAAGGTTCCTGGAATAATAATTTCAAAAAGCAAACTAGATAAAACAGCTTCAACTGGATTTCTCCAGTCTTCCCAGCCTTGTGCAAAATCATCTGATAGAGCCAGTTTTTAAAAGACTCTTAATGCTATTCTGACTTAAAAGATGATAATTTAAAAGTGAAGTCTGTCAATAAAGGGAGAAAACAAATAGGTAGTAATTGAAAAACAAAGGCAAAAAAGAACTATGTCTTTGCTAATGATAGTCCATAATTAGATCTCCTTAATGGATGGGTAGAATAATCTGTTTAATTTTAACTATAGTTTGTGATAGATTACTGTGCCTTATTGTGTTATGTCCCTGTAATGAAAGAACCAGCATTACTTTTGTAGTAAATAAACGTTTCTCAGAATGTATTTTTCAATTTTCTCAATTTACTCATCATTTATGTAGGGCCTCATGAAGTTTTTCCTTATTCCTTCTAATGGGACTAATCTTTTGATCCTTTGGTAGGAATTGCCCCAGTTTCTCAGTTATGCAGCAAAGGTTTTGGCCTTATATATTTTCAAGTATATGCTTCTATTTAGTGATTTATCCTTCACTGGCAAGTTGAAATGTTCTTTATCTACAGCCTAATTAAACTAAACCATATACCATCTGTGTCTAGTTCAATTAAAACAAATTGGACAGATTGACCTCCTTAATACTCTTCTTAAGCATTTTATTAGTCTGCAGAGTCCCTTCAAGATAACTTGTTACCTCCTGAGACAGTACTTGCTGTCTGCTTGAAGAAAGTTGGGGAAAAAAAAGAGAGCCAGTCTGTGTGAAAATGAAAAAAAAAATGTTAATTTTCTGTTTAAAACCAAGATAAAGAGTAAAACCCCTGGGGAGGTACCTCAGGTGGAAAGGAGCAGTACAACCAGTCCAAGCAGTCTTTGACACCCTCCTTTAATGGGCATTTCTCCTCAGCTTTTATTCTCTTTTAGGTCTTTGCTGTGGGGTTTTCCTGGCTTGTTTGTTTTCTGAGCTCTTTGGGCAGGTGAGGGTGAAAGGACCAGTTTTCCACAAACACTGACAAAGCTGCTCTTACTACAGACAGAATATTTCACTTGGCCAACAGAAATGTCCCTTCTGCATCTTGACTTGACAAATGCTCCATACTGTGCTTAAAATGGGGAGGTGTGAATGTCCTGACATCTTGAAGTATTTCCTCAGTAACTTTTCTAATGATAATCAGTAGTGTTGAATTATTCCAGTGCATCTGTGCTTTAGGTGGTGTCCTCTTTTGTTCCTGCCCAAGTGATTTCTGGGCACGTGCTCTTGATAAACAGCAGAAGATAAAAGCAGTAAAGTGTGGGGACTGCTGATGGCTTCTAAAGTTATGGCCTGCCTTCCTTCCCTGACCCTGGTGCTCAGATAGAACAGTTCTTTCCCTCTCTGTGTAAAATGAAATATGATTTTTTTGGTTCTTCTATTGTGATTAAAGGGATTTCACTTTCCTGGACGTTGATGCTCCTAGTTCATTTCAGGGTTTGTTTGCTCTCTTTAATTCAGTTTTTAGCACAATCACTTTTAACTCTTTGTTTCTCTGTTGAGTCCTGACTCTGCCCTCATCCTGAAGGGCTGATCAAGAGCTCCTCTTCAGTAGGAAGCCCCTCTTTCCCCTTCTCTGGCCATGCAGATGGTGTTTCAATTCCTGCTGGGAACAGCCTCTGCAGAAGATGCTGCCAAAGTGTCTTCATGAACTGGCTGGCAGAAGTTTTGAGCAATTGACCACCTTTCCCTCAGATGATTAAATCATTTTGTTTGGCAAAACATTCAGGTTTTCTTTTAATGGCCTTTGCAGCTCTCCTTGGAGGAGTGAGAGCTGGTGAACACAGCAACATGCTCAGGTCTTGTCCACAGGAGTGAATTTCCTGAGGTTCTGATACTTCCATTGTCCATAGTTCATCCAGGAGAGCAAGTTAAAAATGGGAAAGAGAGTAAAATTTGTGTTCTTCAGAAGAATTACTTGTAAATAACTCTTTATCAAACTTAAAGAACTGTCAGTCTTAAGCAAACATTTCTTTAATAGCGTGGTTGAGACTAAAGCACTTTGGGCCTTGTGCTGCTTTACTGAGTTGGGTTTTCCTTTGGGATTTTCACTGCCCTGACCTTGCATAAACTTGCTGCTTCCAGAATATCCTCTGTGATCATATCCTGAGATGCTGAGACTGTGCAATAATATTCCATAATTTTCTTTAAAACTCATTCTAATGACCTTTTAAAAGAAATGTAATTATTCTGAAAAAAAGAAAAAAAAGAAAATATTTTTGTTTGTGATACAGAACAGAGAAGACAAGCAATAATCTTTGCTGGCTATTTGGGTGATTCAGTGAAGGCTGACTGAGCATCTGTTAAGCAATTTGAATTTGGAGGCAGCTACAAAATTCGTCATCTTGCAATAAAGAGGGAAGTTTAATTCCATTGTAAATATGTAAGATGTAAATTTACTAAAGCTCCGTGCCACTGCGAGTAAATTGAGTTTGAATTCATTAAGAACTTTGAATCAATCATTAAGTCAGTAATGAATCATTAGCAAATGCAAAAGCAGGCTTTCAGTATTAGCCCAGGTTTGGTTGAGGCTTTGCTGGGTGTCTCCTGCTGCTGCCTCTTCTGGGCTATCTGGGGAGGAAACTGCTGCCCATGTCGTGTCAGGAGCCTCAGTGCATCCTCCAGGTTGGCCTTTTCCTCCTAAACCATGTCAGAGCAATGATTTCACCTGCTGCTTTGTCCTCCTGACGTTTCCCCAGGAGTCAGGAGCTGTGCTGGGGTTTGTGGTAATTATTCTGAAAAAAGGCTCTGCAGCCCTGGGGAGGAGGCTCAGCCTGACACCCCAAACTCCCCACTCTGCACATCCTTGCAATGAAAGGACCTTTGCACACAGCTATTTCACAGATTGCTAATTAGGCACCGAGGAAATGAGTTCCTGCCTGGATCACACAGCAGCCTGGAGAGAATTCCCACTCTCCTCACCCCAGGTTTGTTCTGCAGGCCCTGTTCCGCAGAGCTCCCTGTGCCTTTCTAGAGCACTGTGAAAATAACAGGTCCTTGCTTCTCAGCCTCAGGAAATGTTCATGGGGACAGCATTTTCCAGTTGGAGATTTGGAGAGTAAGGTTTCTGGTCTCTGACGTTATCTCAGTTGGCTGGAGCCAGAAACACCAAAGTTATGTTTGGGCCATTCCCTTTAGGGCCGGGCTCGATGATCTTTGTGGGGCCATTCCACCTCAGAACATTCTGTGATTGTCTAATCAAGAAGAAACCCAATCCCTTCCTTAACAAGGGCTCCATTTGGGTTATTGCAGTGGGATATTTCAGGCATTTATTTCAAGGCCATGTGAGAAGAATGTACCTTTTTAAAAGACAAGGAATATTTGAAATGAGTGTTCTAGGAGGTCCTGAATTCTCTAGGGACAGATTAATAACTTCAAGCTAAAATATTGCAAAATGAAAAAAATAAATATTCCAATAGGTTTTTTGTCTCCTTAAAATAACCCAGCTGTGAAACTGGAAGTATGTGGTACTAAGTGTTCTTTGTTCAGAGTTTAAAAATAATTCAAAACCCCAGGGATCTGGAAGCAGATGTCTGCTTCAGGAATCATAAGGCCCCAAAAATGGGAGTATCTCCTTGTCAGCACACTGATTTCAGTGGCACCCATCAATTCACTGAAAAAGTTTCTTTTTCCACTGGTTAAAACTTCGTGTTCAGAGATCAGGGGTGTGGTGGTGGTTTTTTAAATCTGTTCTGAGTGCTTGGGATAATCATTGCTCCAGCCTGATCCAGCACCCTCAGATATGTCATAGAATCATAGAATGACTTGGGTTGGAAAGGAGATCTAGATATATATAAATATATCTGAATGTGTGTGTGTGTTTATATATTTACAGGAGTAATCCAATCCCTATAGAATGGTGCAAAGAAAACCTGCTCTTCCCATACCACTCACTAATGAATCTCCAAACTCCTGCTTTAGTTTTGTCTCTTCTTTCTGTTCCTTGTTCCTTGATCCTTTTTTTGCCCCTAAACAATCCTGTCACATTCAGTGACTCCATGCAGATATGTCCTTTTCTGAACAGAGGGGCTGTGTTTCAAATCAGTATTGCCATTTAACCCTGCATTTCCAAAATAAATCACCATTTTATTGCATTGACTATGTAATGTAAGCTCTCCCTTTCATGATGCTGTGGGCACGAGAAGTAAACTGGTAATATGTGAGCACAAAAACATGTTTGATCAAGGGACATTGTAGGAAGCTTTAGGTTAAGGATTTTTGTTTCTTTTTCATTAACACCAGACTAATTAGTACTTTCCTGTAGTGTTTTTCATCCCCAGCTTTTGTCATTACTCATTTGTAAACCTGCAGTTTTTATGTAAAGACACTTCTCTGCAGAGGAGGTTTTAAACATATAATCTTAGTTCACAGAAGTTCAGCATTCATATTTAGGGCTTTATTTCAGTCCATGTATTCAACATTTCTCCATTTAACAGAGAAAGCTTTGATTTTAAAAAATATTTACCTGCTTGACTGTGTCTGATTAGACATGAGAACATTTTTCTGTTGGGTTTAATATCCTTGCTTAGTACAGTCTTGGGGAGGCAGAAAAGAAACCGTTTAATTGTGTTACATTAATTATATTCTGTGTATTTGCTGGGAGCCAATGCTTTTACAAGAAGTGGATTGCTTATCCTCTGTGAAATCAAAGCTTGGCTCAGTAGATAACCTGCTTTCTAAACTCTCAACTATAGCATATTAAAAAATCAAGGTTGCTTATTTTAAGAGGCACTGGAGTGTATCTGTGCTGATAATGAATGTTGGGGCTGGAACTACTAAAGCCAGGCTCAAAGAACAAGGTTGTTCAGTCAGGCAGGAGGTTGAGCTGCATCTGGAGCAGAAGTCAGACATGAGTGGTGAATGTATTGACAGAGTAGCTGGTAGTTAGAGGGAAAATGATCAGCCAAGCGCTCGGATAAAGTCACTTGTGCAGTTTTAAATCTGGATTTTATTAACCTCTCTTACCACCCATGGATCACAAGCAGACAGTGGGGCCCAGGCAGAGCCCTGCTGGAGATGGAGTGCACTAATGGAATCATGTCATAGATAATAGGGGGAAAAGAAGTGCACAGATGTGGGACTTGAAATTAATATCTCTCCAGCGTAAGAACTGCTTGAGTTTTATTTATGGAGCACTTGGGAATTGTTCTTTTTGCGTGTTGAGACTTCAGGTGTTTTTTCTTTCTTTCTTATCTATAAATGCAGTGTCATACAAAAAATAATAAGGAAGAGAAAATCTGACTCATGGCATCTCTATTTATCTGTGAAATCCGTGGCTCAGTGGTGGTTGTTGCACAGATAAATGTCGTATTTGATGAAGCCTGTTGGAATTCTTTCTCTTAGTCACAGGTATGGACTGGTTTGCTGGTAGAGGGCCATCAGTTGCATCATGTAAAGTCTCTGGAAAATAGTTCAGTGCCTTCCAAATGGAATTATTTTATTATTGATTAAAAAAAAAAAAAAGGTGGGAGACCTTTGGTTTGCATTTTTTAAAGTTTCTTTTTGGGGCTCTAGGATAGTGGTTAACTGCAAAATCCTAAAAAAAACCCAAACCAAAAAAAACCAAACCAAAAAAACCACCACCTGGCTATGCTGGGTAGAGCTTCTGCTCTGGGAATCTGACGTGGCATGTCAGAAACCAGGTTTGCTGTGACCTTTGAGGCTGCCCAGATCTCTCTGTGGGGAAGATTTCCACCGTGTCTGGCATTGACTAATAAGTTAACTGGATTGTGCTGAACTGACTGGTGCTGTTTTCTGTTGGACAATTTATTTTGCTGGCTGACAGGCTCAAAATTTACCCTTTTTCTGAAGAACTTCTCGAATAAAAGGTTGCTGCTGTGGTGATCAAACATGCCTAAATGCTTTAATCGAGCTTCACAGATAGTTCCCATCATACAGAGATGAGAACGTGCCTGCCTGTATAGGGAAAATTCTGTGATTCTTTTAGGTGCTTCCCCATTAATAACAATAATAGCAATGATAACAATAATAAAAAAATAATACTAATAATAGGACAGCACAGAGCTGTGTTTATACTTCGTGTGCTTAAACTCCTGTTAAGCTCTGATAACAGCTTTTCTCTTGATGTTGTGTTCCTGCTGCAGAGCAGCCTCATTTGTTTTGCCTGACAGGAAATATGTAAAAAAAAATAAATAAAAATAATAGCACAAGACCATGCTCTGTCACACTTAAAGTAGCCGTGGGAGTTGAAGGGAATGAGACTTGATAAATTAATGATGCTTAGTGCTGAAGGCAAATGGGGAGGTGATGAATGGAAGGAGAGAGGTGCCATTCTCTGATGGTGTGATTGACGAGGCAGGCACAAAGGTAATGGCAGCAGCTGTGGCCAAGGGGAGAAGGCAGTGCATGGATTTAAAGCAAATTGGTGAATTTGGGACTAAAAGTAACAGCAGTTCATAGAGACACATTTGTTTTAACCACTTTTAAAACCATGTTTAGTTTAGGGAAGATGATATGATTTTCTAAATACTTAACACTGTCATTACTTTTTTTTTTTTCTGTTGTAACCGTGTTTCATTTTACTGCAAATTTCATTTGATTTTTCTAACTGATATTTATTATGAAACTACATTTTTTGCTTCAGCTTGAACTGATCTTATTTCTGGGCTACAAATTGGGGTTTTTTTTCTTAAATAATGCATTTTTATAGATTTCCCTGCCAGATGCAGTCAGTCACGATCAGCTGTGGGATTTTTTGTAATTTGGACTTTTGTCACCTTGCTCACAGTAACCAGGGCAGGTTGTTTAATGTTAAGTCAAAGCCTGTTGCAGTGCCTGGTGTGCAAAACGACATTTCACCTTTTTATGTTAATTTGTAAGTTGAATAAAAATAAACTAGAATAAAAATAGACAATAAGGAGACAAAAGAAGATAGCTTCTCAGCTGAGGGTGCAAAGCAACACACCGCCCATTCCAAATTTCTTGGTATTTAAAAGTCTTGGTGTTACATATTTAAATAAGCTGATGCATGATTCAAATATTCATTTTGATTTCAAGACCCCCCAAAGCATACAGTTTATCTGTGGGACTCTACACAGTCTGGGGGATGTTGTAAATCTGTCTTCCAAAGATTCAAAACTCTCAAAGGCTTAATTGTTCCTTATCAGGAATCTTTAGTTCAGGAATTCCAGATGTCCCTTCTGTCTTCTATCCAGTTGAGGAGTTAAAAAAAAAAAAAAACCAAAACCCCCATCTCTACTTTGTTACAATCTGAAAACATACCTTCATTACATTTTTAAATTGCACAAATAAAAGGAAATACAGTACAACCTTCTTACATTATATGCATAACATTCATTTCGATATTTGCAAAAAGCCAAATCCAAAATATGCATTTGTAACACTGGGGAGAACCTCAAGGCACAGCAATTAGAATTGGCATAGGTGCAGGAAAAGTCTGTCTGTTCTGGGAATTGGGTTGGGTTTGGCTTTGGTTGCATGTCAGAAGAAGTCCACATCAAAGAAACTTCTTCAGACTCTTGCCTTGCCCCAAATGCACACTGAGGTGGGGATTGCTGCTGCTCTGGGTGACAGCAGAGATGCTGAATTAGTGGGGGTTGGTGGTGGTGCTTCTGGTACCAGATAAATTCATTTCCTTGTGGTGAAGGGCTGGTACAAATTCTCAGATAACTTCTTGCAGTTCAGAGGATCTCCTGAGCACAGCCTTTCCTTCCTCAGTGACTCATTTGCAGAAAATGGTTGAGCAGCTCCATTCTCAGCAGCTGCAGTGCAGCCTGAATAATCCTCATCTGTGGGGTAGAATCCCTTCTTGTGGAATGGATGATTTGTGCCTCGTGGCTGAGCCGAGGTTTGCCCTTCCATAGCTCATGTCCCACATTATTTGTCTGGAATTAATCCCAAGGGTGGGAGGTGCAACGTCAGCGACCACTTTTGGCTTCAAAAATATGTCAAATTCCAAAGGCACCTGCAAAGGCTGAGTCTGCTGGAGCAGAGAAGTGCTTTGTCATTGTCCCTGCCACTGTTTCAAGGCATTAGAGCTGGCCATAAATCTCAGAAAAGGGCACTGGAGAGAACTCTTAACAAAAATCTAAGCAGCATTAGCATTCAGGTATGATCTTGAGCTAACAGGAGTGTCCAAAATGTGGGAAAGAGGCTGAGATGTTGATTCTATCTGAATTAAAATAAAATAAAATAAAATAAAATAAAATAAAATAAAATAAAATAAAATAAAATAAAATAAAATAAAGCTGTCTTTGTAGCAGGTGTTGTTTTCTGTTTGCACAGCCCCTCCATGAATTTGATGGAGATGCCCTAAATCTGACTGGAAATGTAGCAGCCACATGAGGCTCAGTCCTACACCTTTGTGTGCTGTGTCCTCTCCACTTGCTGAAGTTTATGGCTTTCCCCTGTCCTTTCTGATCAGAGGCACTTCATGTCAGTCCTGGATCAGAGTACAGAACATTTTGCACCATGGCTGTGGCTCTGCTGTGCAAAACCTCTGATCCCTGTGCAGCACAGGGAGTAAAATGCAGTAAAATTCTGTAGCTGCTTGATGCAGCACATCTTTGGTTTATTGGGACAGATGAAGCATTTCGTGCAAACTTAAAATCCATCAATTAATTTGTTTTTATAAAAACCAAAGGCCCAGTGAGGAACAATGAACAGATTTTATTTTTTTTTCCTGAGTATTAAATTCTCTATATAAGCTGTAACAGAAGGATTTATATCAGTATTAAGCTTTGTCATGTTAATTGCATTATGTTGCCATCTAATAACTTAGATTATGCACATTGGATAAGTATTATCTGAAACCATTTGTTGTCTCTGAAATGTGAAAGTTCATCTGGAGGGCACACATTATTGTTTCCTTGGATTTGCCTCATGTCATGACGAGGACACGTTTTCTGTGATCAACTGAATTTTCTTAAGCACCCCTGAAGTTGTAATTTCTGGCTGCTAATTCATTAATATTTGCTTTGCATTTAGCTTTTTCTGTCTTGTGCACACAGAGCAGTCAATCACGGAAGCATTTTTCTCCCAGGGTTTTAAATTTAGTTTAAGCTCCAACTAAAAAACCACCTCCAGCTGCTTCTTGGTTGCCTCTGGATGTCCAGGTTGTTGCCAAGGTGGCCACCCCAGAAGGAAGGAGGGACACCTGACTGTGTGAGCCACCAGTGATGTTCATGTGGTCCTGCAGGCCCAGCACCTGACCAGTGGGAGCAAAACTGGGTTTCAAAGCTGTTTTCTTTGCTCCTCGTGGCAGCTCTCTGCACGTTTATTTTATCAGAGCAGACCTTTCATTCGGCAGGATTAATATTATGCAATTCCATTTGTACCTGGGATTAATTTTAATAATTGTTTTTGATGGAGCCTTACAAAGGCTTAGCTGGCAGTGCTAGAAAAAGCCTCTGTTAATCTGTAGATTGGTATTACAGAGGAAGAGCAGTTTCTTTTCTTCTTCTTCTTTCAAAAAATTACATTACTTGCAGATGAGGAATAGTGCCCTTACTCTGCTGCCATCCGTGCAAGCAATTTTCCTGGCTGCCTGCTGTAATCCTGATAAACATTGCTCTGGAACACCTTTTATGAATAGAACATAAGATCTTTCCAATTTTTTTATTTCCTCCGTGGCAACATCAGCCTTCAGAGCCCCCAGCTAAAGGCTGAATCGAAGTGATAAATGATGCAATGAGTGAACAATGTCCAACCTCGTGTTGGCAAATTGATGACAGTTGTGACTGCAGTTGGCATTGCAGGGACTCCCAGTACGTGTTTGGTGGCTGAATTTTGTGAAATGAGGATAGAGCCAAAATGACCCAACTTTCCCCCTCGGTAAAGAGAACGAAAAAAGCTATTTATTTATTAAAGCTTTGTATGTGTTTTTCACTGTTTTTTTGTTGGTTTTTTCTGGGAGGGGGAGGGGGGCGTTTTGTTTTTTGGGTTTTTTTTGTTTTTTTTTTTTGTCTGTTGCTCTTGCATGTATGTTTTCTCTATAAAACAGACCTGGTAGCACTCAAGAGGATGAACTTCAGCAATGGTGGATGACAGGCACAGCAGCATTTTGAACACCATAAATTTACACTGACTGGGTGCTCTCAGGCCAAGGAGGAGGAGGAGGAAAGAGGAATGTGTGCTGAAGAGTCTTACTTGACCTGTAAAATCAAGAACTGTTACAGTTGGTGCCACAGACGAGGATTCTTGGAGAGTTTGGCCGTGGTTTTTTAGTTTATGTTCCAAGTAACAAGGAAAATGAAGTATTTATAGAGGTTCGTGGTGTCCTTGTGTAGGTGAACACTGCAGTGTTTGCTGCAGCAAGGAGATCTTCCTCATCAGAGGCTCCTCTGAGGGATGTTCTTACCCACAAAGTGATTTCTGAGAAATAAAAAGTAGGAATCCAAACTCGCCTTCCCTTTGTTGGGAGCACTGTGCCAGCAAAACGCTTCTGTGCAGGCTTCCTTCCAAATCCAGAGCCTTAAGTGTAATCTGGGAAGCTCCTTTACCATCAACAGCCTTGAGAAAAACACTCTCATTAAAAAAGGAGAAGGAAAAATGCTTATAACTGAAATTTCTGTCCGTGGATTGGTTTTGGGATGGGCACACTCAAAATAGCCGAGGGGAGAAGTTGCCATGTTACTAAATGGTTTGGTGAAGGCTTTTTTTTTTGCCTTTTTTTTTTTTTTTTTGTTTTTTTTTGTTTTTCCTTTGAAGAGGGCAGAGTTAATTGCCAGACATTAAATATTTATAGATTTCATTACAATTCATTGCTAAATGCTGTGAGGACTTTTCCTGATGCTGTGAAGCAGTTCAGACTCATCCAGCCTTCAGAGCAACGTGGGGATGGCAGCCCTGAGGAAATCCTTCTTGCAGGGCTCCCAGCACTCCTCTGATGTGATTAAACAGTCCTTATTGTGTTCAGATTTTTGATTAGAAAACCTCAAAAGGGTCAAATTCGACCCAAGGGACAGATTCCTGTCAGTTCTTATTTTTAATCTGAGTGTGCCCTGAACTGTGGTCTCAGTGAAACACTTTCCTCCCCGAGAATGGCATCGAATTTGGGTTTAAAACACAAACAGAACTGCCAAATGTTGGTGGATCAGGAGCCGTGCTAAAAGCCTTTCCTTCTTTCAGGGGTTTTGCTGTGCACCATTACCTTTTTTTTTCCAGTTTCAATATTGTTTTCTGAATTTTTAATCGGCTAATAAATAGCAACTGCTACGTTGGCATGGAAAAATGTTATGGGCCAGACAGCTTGGCTGGGATCTCTGCCATTGTAAGGTCAGGATCTGAGTGCTAAAGCATGTCAGAGCATCTTGCACATTCTCTCTTAGCTGCCTATTTATGTTTTATAGAGAGTAGGATTAGTGACTTTTCACAAAGAGAACTACTGACTTCCCTATAGAAAAGATCCCAAATGTTCTATAAATACAAACGAGTCTGATGTCTATAGTCCTTGGTCTGCAAAATTTAATGTGCTTGAGTTCCTTTTCTGAAGAAGGGTTATTTAGACATATGGAAAAACATCTGTTCCATGCAGAAATAAATAGTGTTTGAGTGGTTATACAATGTAAAAGACCATCCAAGGACTCTGTGCCTGAGCATCTCCCATGGTGTGATCATGGCTATGATTTATTGAGAGCAGTGCTTTTCACACTGAGCTGTAGATTTGGGGATAAACACATTTCAATCAAATCCTTCAATCATTGATGGGACTTGTAGGTAGAGCTCACTCGTGGGATTTTTGTCTCTGGAGGACAAAATTCTGCCTGTGTGGCCAAATGCCTGCCTGGTTCATAGGTGGTAACGTTCATACCCCCGAAGTACAGAGCTGAGATGGAGAGCAGAACAGAGACATGGGGGTTTAAATTATGCATTTTTTACCCTCCCTCCTGCCTTTATTTTGGTGCTTAACCAATGTATAAAATAGCAGGCAAAAAATGAATTATTCAGTGAGTAACTTTAAAGGCAATTTGCTCGGGTGTTTCAGATTCATGTCTGTCTAATAAAGTTTGTCAAATGGAAAGCAGCAGGCCACCCCACAGGTTCTTGTGTGAGTGAGCTGTTGAGTTGTGAAATTCTGGCTGATTCTGAACCAAAAATTTCTCAGACTTTTCAAAAATTTACCTTTCTGCCTATTTTTTTTTCTTTTCTTTTTTCTTTTTTCTTTTTTTTTTTTTCTTTCTCAGTTCAGACCTCTTTTGCCATTGCACCAGAATGAACAAATGGGTCATTTCGAAAAGGGCAAGAAAATTTTAAGATATATTTATTAGCTTGTGTGTGATTGACAGGGATGCGATACCTGCTGCAACATCAATGCAGGATTCCAGTGGAGTGTGTCCAGAAAAATGACAATGCATGTGCCAGTCCTTAACTTGAAGTAAAGGAGAAGAGCAGAGCTCTGGGGAGTGTCTCACAGGATGCTCCCTGATTCTGTGTAATTCCCTGGCACAGACCAACTTCTCCTTGGCTCTCCTTCCCACTGTGCAGGGAACACCCTCCTGCAGCACTCAGTTGGCACAGAGGAATCAGTACAGCAGTGAGTGGGGTCAGCTGCAGCTTTTGGACCACACCTTGGTGTATCTGTGGATGCTGCACGCTCCTGTTTGGTAGCAATGCATCCAGACAGAAAAATGTCTTTCCTTGCAAATCTGCTGGAGCGTGCAGCTGCTGCTGTGGGAGGTGGGAAGAAGAGAAGGAGCGATGTAAATAGGTGGGGAAGGGTTTAGTGAGAACAAGTAAGGTGTGCCTCTGTAAATTGGTGGGTTCTTCACCATTTTAGAGGGGAAAACGGAGGAGGAGTGGGAAATGTAAACCAGCTATTATTATTCAGGGCCTTGCATAGTGAATCAGCTGAGAGGCAAAGGCAGCAGCTCAGCGAGCTGCTCTCCTTACCCGCGCTCACAGCACTGCTCCCGCTCTGCTCTGGGGCTTTGTGGCAAATCAGCTCAGGAGTCTGGGCTCCAATCTGTCACTTAAGAGTTGTAAAAACCTCCATTCAAACCACCTGAGAGAGGAGTAGCTGAGGGCAGGTTTGGCTTTCCAAGTAGAAGCTGGAGTTTCTTTCTGTTTTGCCATTGGCTGCAGTCAGGAAGTTTGGGGTCACTGAGACTTTCTGAAGCTTCAATTTGCCAACAGTGAGCTTCATTTAGGGCTGTGATTGCTTCCTAAAAGGTGCCTGGAGCCAGTCCCATTTCCCCCTGAGTTCTTGGATCAATGTTCATACAATTCCCCGGAGGACCAGTGTTGCAGCTGCAGCTGATGTTGAATTGTTTGAGCTGGTGCCTCTGCCCTCAGGGTCACCACTTCTGCAGGGAAATGGGGCATTTCAGGTGATCCTGCTTCTCAGCCTCCACCTCCTTTCATCTTCTGGTTAAGGGAAGGAGAGATGGATGATAGGAGCTCCAGCTGAGGGTAATGAGGAAAAACAAAGTTGTATCATCTCTACCACGAGCAAGCTGGCCAGTAATGAAATATTTAAGAACTAATAGGAAGCTCTTGTACTCAGACACATTGGAATATTTAAGAAGCGGGGAGAAATTATTGTACAGAAGTATATTAATGTAGAATAATTCTCATGCAACCTGATGTCACACAATTAAGTCCTTTATCACTGCACCCAACCCCACTGCAGATCCATTGGAAAGCATAGAAACTCCACAGTAATTTGGAATATTGGACAATTCACCATATTGTACCTGTGGAGAAGTAGCAATACTCTCCTATACAGCAGGAATTTATTAAAATTGCTTCTTGCTTCTGATCATTTTAACCAATATTTTGTAATATGTTGTGTAAAGTGTTGAAAAGTGAATCTGTTCGACAAATTATTGAACAAATTACAAAATCAGAAAGCTAATAAATGAGGGGGTTTAAGCAAGACATACACAGACTGCCTCTGGCTTTCTAGTAGCCCTTTTGAATCCAGATCCCTGGATTTCATCTTTGTTGAAATGATTTGTACCCAGTAACATGATAGTGAGGTATCTGAAACAAAATCTCTCTCCAGATCTCCTAGTGGTGAATCATTTTCTAACAGGATCTTTTGTTTGTGCACTTTCTGTAATTATACTGCAGTTTCTTCATTAAAAAAAAGAATGAAGAAAAAATAGCCAGTAAACACCAAGTCCCTTCCGGATTTATGTGTCTTTCTAGTAATTAGGAAATTACAAATCCCTGGGAGTACAGTCATGCAGATCTTCTTTCTCCCTTTGCCAACTCAATCAGTTCTATTCTATACAAGAGGAACATGAACAAAAGACAGCAATCAGAATCAGTTGATTCAATGACCACCTGTTTCTTTTAATTAAAAATAATAATTTACTGTGAATTCCAGGAGGGGACTGAAAAAATCTGCCTTTGAATCATTTCGAACCCTGTTCACGTTGTGCTCTTTTATACAATTACAGAGAAGAGACAGATGATTGAAAAATTTCAGTTTTCTTTAAAGACAGGCGTTGTTTTTTTTTCCTGTTTGTGTACTTTCTTAATTCTCTTTGGAGTAGAAAAGAATAAAAGTGGCCTTAGTAGCACAACCAGAAAAAGAGATTTTTGTTGTCATTTTTGGCTGGGGTGTCATTTATAATCATAAAAGACTTTTCTTCTACAGCACTTGAGAATCATTCTTCATTTCTGAATGTCATCCCAACCCTCCATTCCAGGGAGGAATGGGCTGGATTTTGAACTTGCTGTGCTGTAGCTGCTTTCAGGTGCTGGTGCAGGTCTGGCAGAGGCACAGCAGGGTTTGCAAAGGTTCAATCACCTGTATTTTTGCTATTTTTGCTTACTCTTTATTTCTCCACCCCACCAGTACCTTACACTGTTTCTGTAGAGTTGAATACAACTCTATTTCTGCTCTGAACACCTCCCAGTATGTTCAGGTTTCCCATCCTTCAGGTGTCTGTGGATTGAATGAATGAATTCTTCCTGCAAGTTACTCCTTTGAGTCACTCCAAACCTCCCCTTCTGCCTGGAGGTAGATTCCTGGAAAGAGCCTGGCTGTAATTTCTCACCAAGTAGGAAAGCACACTCATGCCTTCCACTGCAGGAAGGAGCTCTTGCTGTGTCAGCCTGGAGGAGATTTATTTGGGTGCTTGGCAGGTGGATTTGGAGCTCTGAAGTGTCTTGCAGCTGGGCAGGAGTAACCCATGAACCAAACCCTGCTGATTTGCCTCACTTGGAGCCCAGGTTGGCTCAGGAGTCTCAGAGATCCAAGCCAGCCCCAGCCCATCTGAGATATTTTTGATTTTGAGGCAGTAGAAATCTGATCTTTTGCTGCACTTTTCTGAAAGCAATAAAACTTTTCTGCGCTGCAGCTCTGAGAGGGAAAATACCAAACAAGCTTTAAGCATTTGTACATTTTTTATTAAAAAGTTTGTGTGATCTTAACCATTCCCAAGAGCCTCAGATTCTCTTTGCTGCCAGTCTCACTCAGGCAGGGAAGAGCAAAGCTGGTGACCAGTTAACAAGGACTTTTACCTCTTCCTTGCTCCTGAGCTCTGATGACAGAAGCTGTATTTTAAGCCCTGGAAGTTATTTCCAGTAGAAGCATCTGGCTCCTTGGCTCTTGCAGCTTCAAAGCCGAAGCTGTTTTCTTAAATTAAGAGGCAGAGCAAATCACCAATCAATATTTTGGTTTTCCCAGTGCAAAAATAAACAGCAAGCAGAAGGAAGTGTCTCCAACAGGTGTGGTGTCTGAGCGGGATCCTGCTTATCCGAGTCACTGCTTGGAAAGTGTTTTAAAAAGCTGGAGACCTTCAGAACTGAGAGGGAAATTTGCCCGAGGACAGCGTGGGCTGAATGTAAGATTTGGCTCTGTACAGAGAAAACCACGCTCAAATCTATTCTCAAATATGTTTTATTAACTTGGTATTCACTGGGGGAAGTTAAAGCTGCTTTAAGGGAAATATGTGCAGCACAAATGGCAGTGGTTTCATCGACCTCCTGCAGCAGATCCGTGCTGCTGAGGAGGTTTGGAGGGGGGACAAGGAAAGCTGCAGGATTCACTGGTGCTGTCAGAGCAGGCCACGGTTAAAGGCTGTGAATTAAAGTGAGGAAAACACCTGCCAGTCCCTCTGGGCTTTTCCATTGGTGAAGAGGAGCAGTGACCTTGTATCTCTTGTAACAATTTGTAAGTTGTTTTGCATGTGTGGGATATATTGTCACCCCTGTTTTCAGTAGAAACACAAACATACCACAATCTGTGTTACTGACATTGAGGAATTACTTTTTTCTTTTGTCTAAGTGAAGTAGTTCAAAAATTTTAAGGGTTTTTTGTTTGTTTGTTTTTTTTCCCCTATACACCTTTTAAATTAGTAACTGCATATATACGTGGAAGTTTGACTAGGGATGAAGAATAATCTTGGGGTTCTGTTATGGAAATACAAAATGGAAAATTGTGTTTTGGTTGAAATATTGAAATATGGTTGCTTATAGTTAAAGTGCAAGGTATAGATTCAAGGGTAGCTCTAATTGCATGAGAAATCCTTCTAAATATGGGAATAAGATGAAAAAGTTTCTTTACACAGTTTTCTTCACACAAAATTGTTTTTTGTTGTATTAGGCCCTGATACAACCTCAGGACCTCACTGCTCATCTGCAGAACTCCTTTAAGGTTTTTTTGTAATGGAAAATATAATTCTGTTTCTCAAAAAGTGTTTTTACACTTGCACTTTTGCATTTCCTGCTTCTTAATGATCACAAAAACAGCAATTCAGGTAGGGGAAAAAAAATCTGTTCAACAAATCTAGGCAAATTTTAATCAGTTAATCTTACCTCCTGCCTAACACGTTGTTAACGTTCGTGTGTTGGCATTAATGACTGAAAATGGTCCTTTTTCCTCACACCTTAATCACCAGCCCAGGCTCTGGCACTGACAGCTCAGAGCCCTNGGCGGGGCAGCTCTGCAGCCGGGGCTGTGCCCTGAGGGGCAGAGGGGCAGGATGCCCCTGGCTGCTGCCCACGCCGGGGCTCAGCCCGGGTGGATCCTCGGCCCTGCTGGCACAGTGGAGCTGCATCCCAGGGCAAGGCCTCCCAAGTGCTAATCTGCTGTGAAAGCTGCCCTGGTGCACCATCACACCAAGTGCCGTTTGTATGCTTTACAATTAAAGGCAGCGCCGTGATTTAATGCCTGCAAAATTACAGCGGCTTCACTGTTGCTATCAGGGGGAATAAAATCCTGATCAAAAGGGAGCTTTTAGGAAGCCCTGATGCTCGGGAGCTGTTTGTGTGCTGCGTTAAGGCACGGTTTGACATGTGCTGCTGTTAACCGTGCACTTGCAGTGATTGCACACCCCCGCCTCAGAGGCACAGAAAGAAATGATGGAGTGATTCCTCACGGGGGGTGCTTTCCAGCGCTGCTCAATAAAGGGAAATGGCTTCATTTGTGCTCAGCCAAGGGAGGAGGCAGGGATGGTGGCAGGGGGGCTGGACTAGCTCGGGCTGGGATAATGTGTGGGGTTTGGGGAGATGCCTCGGTGTTCTTCTGGTTCCCTCTGCTGGAGTGCAGCAGGATTCCTGGCTGAGCCCCTCCGAGCACATCCACAGCTGCCTGGGCGAGTCATTTCTGCAGACTCGTTATTTCTTTCGTTTCTGCTCCACTCCCGGGGGTTTTGCAGTAGTTCCACCTGGTGCCAGAGTGTGCAACCCTGTCCTGCTGGGCCCCACCCTCTGTGGCTGCTCCTCTCTGTGCTCACATCTCAGCCCGGAGACTGATGAGTAATATTCTGCTTTTGGCAGGGCTGTGTGGGGTGTAGATGCCTGGTTCATCTTTGTAGGGATGCTACACCCGTGTGTGTCATTGCAAGCTCTGAAACCTCAGTTTGTTGGAAAGCGTGCTAATGCAGAGCTAAATTTTTGCCAATTCGAAAGTTTTTCAAAGAAAAATATCTAAATATCTTAAAATTGATATCAATTGCCCAGAAGTTTTTATCCCATTTAGTTACATTGCATTGCACTCAGTTGTACTTACAAAAATGGAGGCTGCTTTAACATAGCAGAGAATTCACTTTTTAGCACGAAAATAACACGAATTTTAATAGAGCACATCATCCATCAGTGCTGAGCAAGTGCTTCTCCATTGCTTTCCCGTTGCCACTTTCCCCCCTCATAACTTTGATGGATTTTGGAAACAGGAGTAGGTTTTCCCTTTAGAATTTCACAATTAATGTATGCCAAGTTTAATGCAAAGTTCAGTTCTCTTGCAAATAGCAGCCATTATTTGGCAGTTCATCTGTCAGATCCTGGCTTGGCTCCCTGTGTTTACTACAAAATGGGGCTGCCAGCTCTGCTTTGGGAATTATTGAAAGTTTACATTGATGAAAAGGGGATATTTGAAGAAATTTTACAGGAGCTTCCCTTTAGCTCTATAGTTGTCTTTAGCCAAAAAAAAAAAAATGCTAAAGACAACGTGATTTCCTGTATGATGCACATAAGTTCATTAATGCATATTTAACAGTGGGAAGTATGAATCTGTATTAACAACTGATAAAATAATTGCTGTTAATATAAGTAATTACAGCTGGCAATGTAGTAATTATTATTAATATGGTTGCTTATAATTGAGGTGCAAGGTATAGATTCAAGGGTAGCTCTAATTGCATGAGAAATCCTTCTAAATATGGGAATAAGATGAAATTGTTTTCATCTGTGATGGGTGGATAGTGACCTCTTGGCTTTCTCTAGATGGTCTTGGATTAGCTTCTAAAATAGCAATACCTTCTACACTTCCATTTACCAAAAATGAAACAACCCAAAAGAGCACGGGATTGAAGCAGAAAATAGGATGAAGCACTGATGAAGTGTGTACTCTCTTATGTCACAGGCTTAGAATGTTTTTTAGGATATTCTGTTAAAGGGATCTTAAAAGAGAGGTTTCCTACAAAGTTTCCAGTTCAGGAGTAGTTTTGGTACTATTTTCCATTGTCCCCTTCTTGTTGTGATTGGCTCTGTGTATGCATATAGAATCATAGCTGGTAATAGTCAGAACATACTTGCTTCTCTTTACAAAATCTAATTCATTTCCAGTTGTTGATGTGAAAGGCCCCACAGTAGGAATTTTCACACAAGGATGGAAAATTAAGATTCAGTACAGAAAGCAAACACTGATTCAAATTGTATACACTGAGTCCTGCAGGGCCAACTCCAGAGTTTGATCCAGCTTGATTTATTTCTTTATTTATTCATGTGTTTGTTATTGGCTGGTTTTTGTTATTTTCTAAGGATGCCTTTCCTGGGATTTTGTAGCCACACAGAGCTTTGTAGTCAGACATGAGCCCTCTTTTGGGCTGGTTTTCAGGGAGTGCAGAGCAGTTGTCCTGACATGTCACAACATTTTGAAGCCACACACACCCCTGCTTAACTTAATTACATGCACACTCCATTGTTTGGAATTAAATTATTTGGCAGTGTTCCACAATTTCAGTATAATATGCAGGTTCAATGTACTTAGTAGACACAGACTGTAATAATTTCCCATATATATATTTTTTCCCCCTCTATATCATTACTTTACACTCATAAATACCACTTGTGCCAGATGTCAAACTTTAAAACTCTGTTTATTCAGTGTCATTCTTAGGAGCTGTGGCTTTTGTCCTTCTCAGCCACAGATGTTTTACCAGAGTCACGTTTAAGGGTAGATATTTGTAAGGCAACAAGTCCCCTTCTGTCATCCAAACAAAACAATTTAGGGAAGAATTAGCTTCCCAACTGTGGTTTAAATTGTTTGGAAGGCACACAGTCACCGAGCCACCAGAGAGCCCCTCTGCACAGCCACGTTCCCATGACCCTGAGGCAGCAGGCCCGTTGCTGTGCCTTTAATAAATAATGAAACAGATGTTCTCTGGAGCCCTGGCTGTCACTCCCTTTAGGTTCACTGTGTTTACAAAATAAATACAGTGGGGAGCAGTTTGCATTTCATGTCTCGGGCCCTACAACGAGCAGGGTTACTGAAATGGTTGCCATTTGAATTTGTGATATGAAGTCTTCACTTGTTTTTCCTGGGTGCTCTATGGTTTCTTTCCGTGCAGGGAAAAGTAGTGGTTATGGAGTGACTGCAAAACTGAGAGTCAATACCACAGTGAATTCACGTGAAGAATGGTACCAAAACACTAAAAACCTTCACGAGGGGTAATGTAGCAAAATTGTAACATTTGGAGGCAAAGTTTTGCCTTCTCATCATCATGTTTTTGTGAGAATTACTAATCAAAGTTCCCAAGTTTCTTTAGAAAGCAAGAGATCTTTACTAAAGCAATCTTTTCATTTTGAGGGAAGAGTCAGCACGTTTTCCATTTTGAGTAACATGCTGGGCTTCCCTTTTGATTTTTTTGGAAAGCTTTGATTGGCAGGTAAATTTTAAAAATCAGTATAAAACAATTTAACAGTTCTTACCCAATACAAAGGTATAATACATAAATGTAGGCAGAAGGGAAACATTTTAATGTCTCATTTTGCAGTTGTGCTTTCATTGAGGGTGTTTTAGACCTGGCATTTCATGATTTCCTTGGTCTTTCTGAAAAGAGTGTTAGCAAGGATGGATTTCAAACCTCAGTTAGGAGTTACTGCTCTCCCCAGTTTCTGAGCTAGGCTGTGCAGGGATAGTTCTGACTGGCTGAGATAGTTCTGACTGAAATGCAGCTGGAGCAGGGAGATTCATAAAGGATTTGAGGATAGAGAGGGTGTGCACAGGGCAGGGCCAGCACCACGTTTGTTTTGGCATTGCTCATCTGGAGCTCTGGAATGAGCCTGGAATGGGTGAACATATAGAAGACGTGGTTTTTTCCTCTGAAATAGATGCTCCGGATTTCCAGAGGGGACCCTTACTGCTACAGAAACAACAGATGTCTTTGGATGTGTCAAGTGTTTAAGTGATTTGGGTGCATTCCCTTTCGCTGGGCCTAAATTAGGAAACTTTTCTAAGCTGGTGGCTTTAAAATATCCTCACTCTGAAGTTTCTCTGCTCAAAAATCAGATGGGAGCAGCAGTCTCTGTAAAATATTTACCATGTGCCAAGTTGGAATTTGTTCCCTTTCATTTACAACAATAGAGATTATAAAGTTGCAGCATTTCAAGATGATCCCATCTGTAAAATCCTGATTTTACAGTCGTTGGACTGTGTTCCAGATTAGCCCTTGAAGAGTTTCTTCCCAGTTCTCCTCCTGTATTTTGTGTCACATTTCCTAACAGTGATAATAACACTCTGTAATTAGTCTGTGAGTCTTCAGCCACAGGCTGAACACTGCCATTAAACTTTATGTATGTGAGCAGTCAGTAAGTGAATTTTAGTGTCCATAAATCATAGGAACAGGCCTGAGCTGACACTTTTTTTTCTTACAGCACCATAAAAAGGAGAATTAGGAACTGAGGACAGCGTGCCTGTGCCAATGCAGGTACCCCTGCAAGGCTGTGAACACACTGCAGTGTATTTTCCTGCAGCATAATTAGCAGAGCTGGAAACCTTTTGGTGTTTGATCAATTAAAGGTGTGCCAATGTATCTTTTAGGACTTAGAATCTGTGTCTGTTTTTCCCTGCAGGATCCCAGAAGCAAGCACAAGTTCAAGATCCACACCTATGGGAGCCCCACCTTCTGTGACCATTGTGGGTCTCTGCTCTACGGGCTCCTGCACCAGGGGATGAAATGTGACAGTGAGTGAAGTTTTCCTTCTGCTGCCAAGGGGGTGTTCTAGAAAGGGAGTGCTGGATAACAGCTTCTTACTTCTTTTCTCTGGAAAATACCATTTCAAATGGCAGCTATTTATAGTCCAGATATATTTCAAGTGGATATTTCAGTGCTGTAATAACTTCCTAATGAAAATCACCTCTTCTGCTGAGAACATGGTGTATTCAGCTTGATGTGGCTGAAGAGCCTTTGTCATGGCAATTTTGAGAAAGCCTCTTTTTGGTCTGTCTGGGTGAATACGCTCTCAAAGACTGGCATTTCAGTTCAGTTTGTAGCCCAGGTCTAGTATTTTCCTTGTGTTTAATTTATCTTGGAAGACTCCCACTAGCAAAACCTAATAATCAATTAAACCTGCCTCCCTTCATTGCTGACGTGAATGCTTGCTGTTTTCTTAGTCATATTCCCAGCAAGTGTTTATTCCATTTTCAATTTTTTCCCCTTGCATTTCATTAATGATATGTTTAGCTGTCTGAAGTAGATTATTTTATTTTCTGTTGGATTAACTCTCTACAGAAATGATTGCAAGATGGAAACCAGCCACGGCGTTTCATTAAACACCAGGCAGCTATAGTCTGAAAGTCTTACCAATAATTAAGCACTTGGTCCTAATTTTCACTTTTAATTAATTTTCACTAAATTTTTAGCTCCTCCTGGCTGACTGAACCATTTTTATGTCCACAGCCTGTGATATGAACGTTCACAAGCAATGTGTGATAAACGTCCCCAGCCTCTGTGGCATGGACCACACAGAGAAGAGAGGAAGGATTTATCTGAAAGCTGAAGTCACTGGGGACAAACTGGAAGTTACAGGTAAACAGCTCATTTTGGCGTGTCTCAGGTTTTATAAATGTATGGTACACTCTGCAAGTTTGTGTGCCTTTGTGCATTAAAGCTGCTGCTGGAGAATTTCCTTCCAGGAGTGGGGGGATTCCATACAGCATGGCTTTGGATCAAGAAACTCTATGAAGTTGTGTTCATAAAAATGAGTAGAAAGAAGGCAATCTGTAGGAATAGCTTTAAAAACTTGGAAATATTAGGTAGAAAATCACTGTGTTGTCAGTTTTCCTTGTCAAAAACAACCCAGCAGGATGAATTGCTGCTCAGGAAGTTACCCATCATCTTCAGAGCATGAGACATTCACTAAACCTTCATCAGCTGAGGAGTTGTTTCCTGTATTTCAGAATATTGAATAAACAAAAGCAACTGGGATCCAATCCCAAATGCTACTCCCAATGAGTTTTAAAATAAAATAATAAAAAAAAGAGACAGTTCTCACATTCTATAAGCTGAAGATTACCAAGATGGGGAGGAGGCAGAGGAAGGAAAGAAGGAGAGGGTGGCAGTTCCTTTCCCTGGAAGTGTTTCTCTGGCTTTTGTGAATAATCTGTGCTTGTGCACACTCACACCCCCACAGACCCCTCCCCAGCCAAAATTCCAGAAAGCACTCCATGAAACCAGAACAGGGTACAGGGCTTTTGTTGCTGCCTCTTTGGTGTTGCAAAATGGAATTGAATTTGGGGGCAAAGTCAGAGCAGGACAAAGTTGGGGGTTTCTTAGAACATCTCCTTTGCATGGAGAAAATCAGACCATCACTGAATTTTCACAGCTTCCAGACCCAGCAAACTACCCTGCTGGCATTATTCCTCCTTGCCTTTGTTCTCTCTAAATCCAAATACCTCCATATTCTCCTGTCAGACCCTGTAAAATGCATTGAAAAGGAGAAGTTTGATAAAATTCACTTAGAAAGGATCAGAATAGATCCCAAGCGATGCTTAATTGTGGCTTAACTTTTCAAAGAGCTTCCTGTCAACGTGGGAGGGGGAAATTTGTCCAAGGTGCTGTCATTAACAGAAGGTGGTTTCACTTAGTAATGAGGCGTTTCAGAGATGGTGATGTGGCTTCTAAAAGTAATTGTGCCATGAGAGGGAATTAATTTAAAAATCATCCGAGTGACAAAATTTAATATTTGCTTTATTCTGGGCCGCTTTGCAGCAAAGCTCTTAAATATGGCTTAAACTTTCTGCAATAACACACATAATTTGACAAATAACATGTGCTTATTTCCTGGTGATTCAGTTGGGTTTTAAGCCTTTTAGGGACAGAAGCCTTTATCACAAGTCACTGTGGACCCAAGGCACTGTGAAGGGATGATCCAAACAAGGATTCTTTTAGTGCACAGTTTTATTTGAAAAGGTCTTGTCTGAGAGGTGAAGGGGGTAAAATTGTAACAGGTATTTTGTAGCTTTTCTCCATGGGCTCTTCTTGGTGTGAGTGTACTTGGCAATTGGCATTTCCATTGTGTGTATAAATAAAACATTTCCATCTCCCAGTTAAGTTGGTTTCTGGACAGCAAGAAGAACACTTGGTATAACATTGTTATGTATAAAACAATTACAGTGCTGTTGTTGTGCTTGAGGCTTGTCAGCACTCCCAAGCTCTCTTTAAATAAAAATGACAATTGTCCAGAAAGCAAGCTGCTTTTTTGGGTTTGTTTTTTCTTTTTTTACATAAAAATACCATATGGACTAAGCCAAAATGACATTTCAGGTGCCTTTTGTGTATGTTTAAGGAAAAGGAAATTAGCAATTGCCAGTTCATGGATATATTACAAAATGCAAGAATACTCTCCTAGAATGCCACTGCTTCTGAAATGTTTATTGACAAAACCTTTGTTAGAATATGCAGCTCTCAGAGCTCCCAGGCACAACATCACTGCCTTTAGCTTTGGGAAAGGAGGTGAATTAAATGCCCAGGAGGTTTAGGAGCAGCATGAAAAATGGCCAATGATTGACTGTTTGGTTTGAGCCATTGTCTGAATGCTTTTCAAAGGAGTTGCTCTGTAGGTATTGAATTCCTTCAGCTGAATTCCTCAATATCCCTGCTCTGCCTCCTGTTTTGGTTGTTAATTAGTTCCTGCTGATTTTTTTTCCCAGCCAGCCTTGATTGCATGCAAAACATTTGTGCTGCTAAATGGAGACCTGCCCTTGGAGCTGGCAAATTGCAGATCCATGGGCATCCCAACCATGCCAGCCCCAGGCACCAGGGCACAGCTGGCAAAGATCAGCTGCAGGGTGTGGTCCTTTAGGGGATGTGGTTTATTTAGCACATCCCATTTTTGCTTTTCTGCCTGCTCCTCTGGGGGGGGTTTGGTGGTGCCTTTTGTTTTCAAGAAGCCCCACAGTACACACACACACACACAGAGTGTTTTCCTGATAAAACGTTGGAAATAGGGCTGGTTTTTAATTCCCAGTGAATTCTAGGAAGGAGCTGCCCAGTGGCTCCCTCAGATTATCCACAATCTCTGACTTGGCAGGTTCTGAATGGAATTAATGGTGGGAACAGTTCAGTCCTGTGTGTAAACACTTTTAATTCCAGTTAATGAAGTCAGCTCTTGAAGCCAGGTGCATCAGTGTGGGCACACAGCTTTTCCTGTGGGAACTACAGAGGCTCTGCAACACTCCTTCACAGAGGAGCTGGAATTTTGGATTGATATCCTCTGCCATAACCTCACCATCTTCTCCAGTGCCACTCAATCTGCCCCAATTCAATGCTCATTTGTGCTGTAATTCTTAAACACCAGTGGTTTATTTTCAATGGTTGAGTTACTTGTTTGAGAGTTGCATTGAATATTAACAATTTCTGACACTTGCAGTACAGAAGTGTGGCAGTTTTCTTTATATAGAAACCCTCTTGAAGTGCATATTTCTGAAATCTCTGGCTTCGTGACCCTTTCACAGGTTGGATTGACGAGGGGGGTTTGCTCTTAGGCATAGTAAAGTGCTTTTTGCTATTCTTAATCTCTGCTTTTTACACTGAATTTTCTTTCTCCTCGCGTGTGCTAAGAGTTTTTTCACTCTTACATTTACTCCTTGACCCCTCTTATAATTTAGGGCTCTTCTGAGTGAGCTCGTAGGTGGTTGAATCACAGTTCTTTTTTAACTTTATATTTTTTTGAATTATTTTTATAGTGAATGAACAATAACCTTTGGGAGAAAAATAACCCCATCTGGTGCACTGATATATAAAATGCTGCCATGATATTGAGAGTTTAAACTGTGACCTCTCAGGCACTGGAAGCTGGATGTGACAGCAGCTGACAAGGAGCATCTACCCTCCTGACACTCATGTGGAGACAGGATGGTGGTGGCTCTGTGGCAGCTAATGCACCCCCTGTTACATAAATCTGATTAAAAACACATACAGACACAGCCCAGAATTTTCCAGGGGGGGTTTATCTGTGTTTTCCTAAGCTGCAAGGATCAGAAAATCTGATTTGATTCTTCAGTGGTGCTTCTGTTATTTAAAAGCAGAGGAAAGCTGGCAGGGATGCCACAGGAGGCTCTCCAGCAATGATCTCCCCAGGAGCTCCGTGCTCCCCACTGGACATTTCCCAGATTCTTGCTGAAGGTGGGAATGCTGAGCCAGCTCCTGGCACTGCATGTTAATGTCCTGTCGTGCATCTGGGGCAGGAGCCTGCACCCAGACAGGCTGGGGACACAAACTGCAGGATTCTGGCACATTTCAAGAGTCTCATCAAAACTGCTTCCCTTAAAGGCCCCGCTCTGATCATTTTATTTTGATTTTCTAGCTCAGTGGTAGTGTCTGTCTTTGTTAGCATTAATTTCATACTATCTGCAGCTGATTTTAAAAGGGAGCACAAATGAATGTTCTGGCTGTTTGACCAGCTTTTAGTACCAAATGCCTATAAAGGGATCCTAAATAATTGTTTCCATGTGGGAGACACTTTTAACATCTCAAAAAAACACGGATCTCATGGTTTACTTCACTAATATCTTCTTTCTGACATTCCCAGAATCTGCAGGGCTGCTGCAGTCATTACAGGAAAAGCTGTGCCTTCAGCAATGCCAGCCCTGGTGACAAAGCTTCCTTCCCATTTCAGTTCATTAAATTTCCTTTACCATGAAGAAACAGGCAATGCAAGGTGTTTTAAAAAACCATTAGTTTTTCAGTAATGGCCATCTGCTTGCATCCAAAACTATTCACTAGATCCTATATATTTATATAAGATAAGAAATAGAAATATAACAGCCTGAAGCCTTTTCCAGATTATTTGTTCCATCCTGTGGTAGGATTTTTGGTTTCATTAAGCAGCTGCCCTGCCCAGTAGTGCATGTATTTTAAGATGGTATTTTTTTTTTGTAAAGGTAATCTCCATTAGAACTAAAATAGAATTGCTTCTCTGAGATTTCCAGGTGAGCTTGAAGCTGGAGAACCTATTGCAGACACAAGAACTTAGTGTTATGGATGATGGTGCATTTCTTGTGAGTAGGAGAGAATATCTTAATAAGTACAGAGGAATCAAGCCTCATGCAACATTGGTTCATTTTTCTTCTTGTTCTAGACAAGGATATTCATCAGCTGTTCCTTGTGCATCACCTGTACTGTGCAGCTGTTCATTATGTTGCCATTTTTCAGGCTCAGGCACTGGGCTTGGGAGAAATCTTTACCAGGCAGGGGGGTACTTAGGGAATAGAGAAAAGTCTCATCTCTGAAAGCTCTTTTAGTGCTGAAAACTAGAGCCTGAAAATTGCCTGGAAAGCAGGATTTGAGTCAGTTGTACCTGTGAGTCACGAGCAGCTCCAGAAAGGAAGGATTTGGTGAGTTTTAATAAAATCTCCTAATAACTCTTCAATGAAAGCTGAGCAGTTTTGGAGGCAGCTTTGGGTTCTGCATGTGAAGAGTACAAACCCAAAAATAGGAACAAAGACTATTTTCAGTAATAGGTAATCTTTTATACTGTGATAGAGGGGTGCAGGAGGGTACTGGGGAGAAGTTCCTTGGCTGGGAGTGCAAGATCCTGTGTCACTCACTAAGGCATCTGTAAACCAGGCAAATCAGAAAATCTGCACCAGAAACTTCTTTAGGAGGCAGTGAGGATTTAAGAATGCTTTGTTGTGAGAAGACAGGACCTTTATTGTGTATTGGAGCTAAGAATAGTCCACCTTTTCCTTCATTTCTCTGGATACCATGCCAGGTGAGACTGCTGGAGATTCTCAGTGCCTCCTAAAAGCAGCTTTTGGCACGAGGGTGAGAGATTTCTGCTCATCCAAGCTGCCTGCAGGACTGAAAGATTGGCAAGGAGTGGTTGCTGTGATTAGTAAATTGTTTTATTATCCACATTTGGGAATTCAGGAAAAAGGGAGCTGTGACTCACTTGTAAAGGAACTGACTGGACTCGTGCACGAATCATTCAGCTTTGTCCTAGGGGCAGAGACATTTATTTAGTCATTCCCATGATTAAGTTTATCTGCTGGTACCAGAAGAAGCTGTAAATCCACAACTGCCTATGGCTTGCAACTCTTGACCTGCACAACCTCATGGAAAAAGTTTCAGCTTTGTCATCCCCTCTCTGGATTCCTTAAAATCCTGCCTGAAGTTCTTCTCTTTACATGAAATGTCAGTTGTTCTCTGCCAGCCCACTCTGTTTTATTTAGGTTTTTATTTCAAGTATGAATACCTAAGAACCAGCTCTGTATTTGCTCATGTCCTTACACTATTCCTGGAAAAGTGGGTGTCCCAATTTTAGGCATGGCTCCTGGATGGATTCTGCAGCACTTGATAGAAGAGCCACAGGACAATCATCAAATAATCTGCATTTTCCACTGAATACACCTTTATGATCTCCATTAACAAGGAGGAGGGGAAAGGCACATTTTGTCCATGATGCAAGTTGATAATTATTTCTGGGTTTTAGAAGAAAACCTGAGCCAGACTGGATTTGTTGGAGACATGAATCCATACTTGTCTTTGTTGTCTTTTTATCTGTGGGCTTTCTCAGTCCCCATTAAGAGCCCAATCTGGACAAAATGTTAATGAATTTAACTGGTGGCAGCTGCTTTGCTCAGTACAGAGATTATTATCATCCTTAATATTTTTGACAGAAAACTGACAAGTGGTATTGCAGGTTTCTACCCAAAGTGAGGCTGAACTGCAGCTCCCATCAACCTTCTCTAATTTAGAGCAGCATCCCTATCACAGTGTCGAGCTTAATTAACCAATAATTACCAAGCAGGATGAGCTTGCTTGCTATGGTTACAATTATAGCAGAATTCAGCTGCTGTCGATTGATTCCTTTTGGTGGAGTTATTTTTCATTTAACTTTCTCAGCCACACACAAGAGAGATTGCCTTTGGTGGGGAGGGGGAATCTCTTCTTCATGTCAGTTCTCCCAGAGAATCCTGATCTGTCCCGTTAAAAATAGGGCCCATTAAAGAGATGAACCACTTGGATGCTAATCCTTGATAAGCACTATTTAGCACAAGTATCAGCACGCTCTTTCCTCAGGAAAAGAAGTGCTAAGTCAGTTGGAAAAAGATGTCTGAGGGTATTAATTATGCAGACAAAAGTACAAATGGGGCAGATATCTTAAAACAGGGAGTGAGATAATGACTTCGTTAGCAGCCTGTATTTAGTACGTGTTGCATTTTCCCTTCCCAAGTAATCTTTGAGCTTCTCTTCCTTGCATTTAGAGGTTTTGGGGTTGGTTTTTTTTCGGTTTTTTTTTTTTTTTCTCTTTCCTGTGTTTGCTGCAGGAGAAAGCAGCAATTTTACACATGCTGCCATGCCCTCCCTGCTGCCAGAGCTGATTTGCAGCATTTTTCAGGGCTGGGCAGCAGTGGCTTTGTCCAGGGATCTCTCTGTGGCAGAGCCTCCACATCCACCCAGCCAATCACTCAAAATTCTGCCTGTTTCACACTGGGCCTCTGCAGGGGAAATTTAAACAGAAAAGCTCAGCGTGAAGATGGTAAAATTAAGCAAATTTGTTCAGAGAATTTCAGCAGAGAACTTTACTAGTGTGTCCTTTTAGGAAGCTGTAGAACATGTGGAGAGTTCTGCTCCTCGCTTATGGCAAAGTGCAGCGTAGAAATAAAAATCAAAAAGTGGATTTTGAAGTAACAAGCTCCTGTGCCAAACCTGGCAGTGCAGTCACAAAAGCTATGCAGAAGAAGACTGAAAGAACCCCACCAAAAAAGCAATAATAAACCCAAATATAGGATGAGGGAAAGCAGCTTGCACTGAAAGCTGTCACTTCATCCTTCACTCGCTTCATGGTTCTCAGTTCCCTTGGGATTGTAAATACTGAGCTAAAATAAGTTCTTTAATCTCAATGTTATTCCTTGGAAGTATTTGAAGATTCTTTTCAGTGCACTAAATTTTAAAACCTGTGTGTTTTGGGTTTTTTTCATGGGTCGAAAAGAAACGTTTTTCCAACTGACCACAGGTGTGAAGACCCCCAGAGGGCAAAACTTCAAATAAATGAGAGTGGGGACAATTTCTCTGGCCTGAAAGGAATCGTTTCCCCAGCTGCAAAACCCTGTCAGCTTTACACATAGATTGTGGAAAAGTACAAATGAAATGGTCTGTGAGGAAAATGAATGGTTCTGTTCTTTTCTTTTAACACACAGTGATTTTTTTTTTCCTGATATAGTTCTTTGAGGAATACACATAGTGAATAGAATTACCCTTTTTTCTAAAAGTTTAGCCCATGAGCATTTTCTGTCTCTCCTTCTAAAACCAGAAATTTAAGAAACTTAATCAGTATCAACTATTGGGTCAAGTTAATGTGATTCATTTCCAGCCATGATCTAATTTCATTAATTAATTTACATCAGAGTATCTGTTCTGCATGAGAATTATCTTGACAAATAAAGTAGAGTCCTCCAAATCAATAGCTCACATTCCTGTGCTCCTCTTATTCTATATATAAAATAATACCTCTGTTGTTTGGCTGCCTTTTAACCTCCATGCTGGGAAACAACAGATTGAAATCCTGGGAAGGTCCAGGATTTTGGGGTTGCAGTATGAAAATGCCACTTAAATCTGGGGGAAAGGAGGACAATGTCTTGAGCAAGGAGTAAATACTTGTTGCTGAAGATCCTGAAGATCTTGACACCTTTTTTTTTTTTTTTTGCATTAGCTGACTTTTTTGCATAACTGACTTTTAAGTGTCTCTAAAGTCCAAATATCTGCAGGAAACGCTTTTCATCAAGAAATATTGAATTTCTTAAAGGTTGATCTTTCCTAAATTTCCCTTCAGATTTCCTCAGTTAGGCAGGTAAATTTTAGAAAGCCCTCCTGAATGAAAGCAGTTGCTGAGGGCAGTGTCAGTCCTGGAAAATCTCTCCAGTAGCTCTCCAAGGCTGGAATTCCTTCCTCCCTTATGAGCCATGGCACCCCAAAGCTTCTTGCAGTCTTCCTTCCAGAAACAGTTCTAACTTCAAACTCTGACTGTCACAAGGGAATTTCTGGGTGGAAGCTCTTTGCTGTCCCAACCAAGCCCAGGAGGTTGCTGCCCCCCAAGTTTTGAGATGCCCAGAATTTGTGAGCTCCCAATTCCCCATCCCAGCTGGATTCCAGTTCATGGGTTCCACAGCCGGGGGGAAATTCACCTTTTATCCTTCAGAATTCTTCTTCCAGGCTGTGTAAATGTTGCTCAAACGTGTGCAAGAGGGAGGGCAGTGCTGGCTGTGCTGTGCTCCCCTTTTGGGGTACCCTGCACTCCCCAGCTGCAAATTCCCCATTGTTCCCTCTCTCCTTGGGGATCAGGAACAGCTCCAGATAACGGAGCTCACTTTGTTCCTTCCTTGGCCATTGTCAAAGTGGAAAGCTGCATGAGGGTTTTAGTGAAGCTGGAGCTCCTTGTGTTCCCTGCACTTTTCCTTTGGTTGCTGTCATGACAATGCTCACACCGGCTCCATCTGACAGCTAATGAGCCGTGAATCCGTGGGAAGGGTGGTGGTAGAAACCTTCCAAAGAGGGCTGGTGTCAAACACCTGATCCTCTGCAATCCCCTGCGATCTGCCTGTGCCTTTTACAGTGCTTGGCTCCTAATCTGTGGTTGTGTAACCTCAGAGCGATGAGGGAACAAAGGCACAAAGAATCGGTACCTGCTTAGAAAAATTACAGTGACGGATTTGGGGATTTAATCATTGCACTGCAGGGAGAGCTGCCTGGAAGCTGTGTGTTGCTTGTGAATCACTCTTCTCTCCTGTCATTGCTCCCTGCTATTCTTATAAATATCACTCAGTACAGCCTCTCTTTCCAACAAGTAGTTTCTCCCATGCCAAGTCTGACAAGTGGGCTTCACGTCTTATTTATTTGTCAGCGTGCTTCAATAGCTCTGGTCTGACATGTAATTTCTTCCTTCACGTTGATGTGTAACCCTGTGTTTTATATTGACAGTGAGAGAAGCAAAAAACCTCATTCCCATGGATCCAAATGGACTCTCAGATCCTTATGTCAAACTGAAGCTCATCCCAGATCCTAAGAACGAAAGTAAACAAAAAACAAAAACCATCCGTTCTACCCTGAACCCGGACTGGAATGAGTCATTCACGTTGTGAGTTTAACACCCTGGTTGGCTGGGGGGTCTTTGGGATGCAGTCAGGTGTTTGTTTTGGTGTTGGCAGCTCCTCCTTTTCTCTCCTTTTTTTAGTAAATTAAAGCCTACGGACAAAGATCGCCGGTTATCCGTGGAGGTCTGGGACTGGGATCGAACCACCAGGAATGATTTCATGGGATCTCTCTCTTTTGGGGTGTCAGAGCTTATGAAAATGCCAGCCAGTGGATGGTAAGAGTTTCTGAAGAGAGAAGGGGAGAATATATCACTGAAATTTTAAACCTGTCCTTTTTTTTCAATGTGATCTAACTT
>VWYO01016349.1:0-25445 GCA_013400275.1 Rhadina sibilatrix | reverse complement strand
TTTTTTTTTTTTTTTGAGCTTTTCCCTCTGTTTCAGGCTATAAATTCACTGGAAGTGCAACTCAACCTAGGAAACACAGGCTGTATATATATGTCTCAAAGGGGGATAATAAAATAATTGCTTTTCTTTTATGGTGTTCCTGAAACTTCTGCTGAAGCCAGGAGCTGCTGCAAACTCAATTGTGTGTACATAGTCTTGTGATACCAATTTTATTTTTATCTCCAATACGATGTGTTCAATACAGAGTGTATCATGTTATATATATAGCTCTGCAAATTCAAAGCACATGGAAACTGAGCTGGTAAAATGCCACCTCATTACCTGCCAGGAGAGGGGTAGAGCTCATCACATCTCAAAAAGGACATTTCTTCAAAGGCAGCTGTTTAGGGCTATGGAAGCACTAGAGACAAAGGTTCCTCCTCAGGGTTGGTGTCTCCCATCAAATCCCAGGATGAGTGGGAAGAATCTCCTTGTCCATTAAACCGCCTTGACAGATAGTTTGGGATTAAAGACCTGATTTCAGGTAAAATATATTCTATTTCTGAGTTTGCTTCAGGCCTTTGAGATCAGTTCTTTGCATACCCGTGGCGTAGCTACAAACCTCAAACGAACAACAAAACCAGATTTTAAATCTATCAGGGAAAAAATGTAAAGTGACCATTTTTTTTTTTCCTGAACTTCACCACAGGTACAAGCTGCTGAATCAAGAAGAGGGTGAATATTACAACGTTCCAATTCCAGATGCTGATGAGGATGGAAATGCAGAGCTCCGACAGAAGTTTGAGGTGAGGGTTAAACACAGATATGTGCAGCTAAATACTGCATTTCTTTTTGGCTTTACTACAAAAGAAAAAAAAAGTCTGTTAAATGCTACACATGTTAGAGTGCTCCTGTTTCTGTCCCTGTGACAGCTCTGTGTGTCTTTGGTTTGCTTGAAGATTGGACCACATGGTTTAATTCAGAGGTGGCATCATTTTCCTGACAGTTCAGCTTCTCTGCTGTGACACTTAGAAGTTGGTATTTTAAAATATGTTATGTCAAGTATATGTAATGATTTCAGTGTCTTTTAACAATTGCTGCAAAATCTGCCAGCCACTATCACTGATATCTGTATTATTTGACAAATGAAATTCTCAGAAACAATGGTAACTTAACACTCTGAATGTTTCACACTGTAACTTGGGGTGTTCTAAGAATGTATTTTCAGTGTTCACACTTTGGAGCTTTAAAGCCTTTGCAGAAGGTTTTTTCTGTGAAATTCTGATCTCTGTAGTGTGGGGAAGGATATTGATGTGTTTTAAGGATCAGGGGTATTGCTGGATATGTACAAAAAGGACAATCCAGAGAAAGGTGATGCTTTCTGCAGTGTCTTGCCTCCTGTGGTGCCAGCTGGAAAAGCTGGTAGCCACCAGAATGGTCTTGTGTGCCACACAAAGAGATTTTTTGTTAATGATCAGACTCTGCCTTTTCTGACAGCCACAGCCAGAATTCCAACAAAGTATTTGCTGGCCACTGAGGCCAGGAGCAGGACAGGTACAGCCTGGGCTGGGAGGGGTTTGCTGCTCCAGCTCCTCTCCCCTGCCTGCTCTCCCAGCTGCACACGCAGCCAGGAGCTGGAAATGTTCCAATCTGCACTGTTTACAACCTTGGCCAAGCTGTTTATCCAAAACATAATGAATGTACCTGTTGTGCATAAACAAACCTGCCTGTTCCTTTCCACCTGAAATGGCAATTTTCTATGTTCACCATCAGGCAGAATTCTCCATTGTTATTATAAAAGATGGGTTAACCCAGGAAAGTGAGGAAAAACGGCTCATGTTCAACTTTCAAGGAAGAAAAAGAAAAGGTGCACCAATTTCTTCTGAATGCATTTGGGTCAGCTCCCATGTCTGCAGCATGAACTATGATTTTTGTTACACATTTGAGAAGTATCTGAGCCTCCATTCCATTTTCCTTTCTTTACAGTCGTGATCTGACCAGTGTGATTTCATTTTGCTGCACTAGGTCATTTGCTATTCAAGGTCATTTTTATTTTTTTATTCTCCCTAGAAAGAATAGCTTCCAAAGCAATTCTGTCCTGTTTCTGTGCATTATACAGAGTCTGGAATTGGGTGGATATTTATAGACTGGTGATAGAGGTATAAAAATTTACCTGTTTTTCCTCAGGTCAGCGACAGTACAGAGAAAAGTCACTAAAAGAGTCTGCTTTAAAATGTCAGATATTACATGCAATGTGTTTGCATATTGAATTTCCAGTCTCTGAGGCTGATTCTCAATCCTGCTGTAAATGCTTTGGTTGCAGGAGGAACAGTTAGGGTTTATCCATGTCCTGCAATGAAGCAGAGTAGAAATCCTGAGAGGATTCATGTAAAACTACTGGACTTATTCACAGAGGCAGCAGCTTCACCAAGGGGCAGCTCTGCCTCAGAAATAATTAGTCTGTCTCAAAGTCTAATTAGTTCAACCTCAGCACTGTGTATTTGAGGCTCTCCCTGCTCTGGGCTAGCCTGCCTGGTGCAGTTTGAGTGGCTGAATTCATCCAGGGAAGGGAATGGCTCTGCAGTAGGCACACGGTGTCTCCAGTGGTTGCAGTTTCCCCAGCTGGACAATGAAGAGTTTTCAAATTTAGTGCTGATAAATGAGAGTATTGGTAGCTGAACAAACCCTGCAAGGAGGCCCAGGCTGCTGGGATGTGATGTTCCATGGCTGAAGGGTTTGGGTTCACCCTCTTACCCCATCTCAAAGGTTATTGTGAGAAGGAGCAGAGGGAAGCAGAACCCTCCATGGAATGTTCTTCCTTGGTTTCAAGGGACATCACTGTGATGGCTGCTAAAAATTCACAGCACAGATGTCTGAATGGTGATATTTCACTTATTAGCTATTCTGGTATGGCACATAAGTGGTGCTGACTCTGATCATCTTTTCCTTTATTCCTGTTATCATTTATATCCTGGCTTGCACAGGCATTTTATTTTAGGTGCCCTGTAATAAGGAACGAGTAGACAGCACTGAGAAAAAGGCTGCTATTTGTGATTTAATGACATCATCTAAATAAATATTTCCACTGTTCTAAAACCAACATTGGAGCCTTACAGGAAGAAGATTGCAGGTCTTGACTTTTGCTTTCTTGGGGGAGTGAATTTGTCAAGAGATTAAAAATACAGATGGAGCAAGAGCTTACACTGGGCCACCTTCCCATTTATCAGTTTATGGAAGGAATAACTTCAGAGTTCTTCCCAATCCAGTCTGCACTTCCAGTGCTTGGTCTGTTGTTTGATATACAACCTTGTGATTGGTAGCCAAGATAAGCTGGTTTAACTTGGAGTGCAAAATGACAACAATTTCCATACAAATATTGCATTCCTTATATCAAATACTTCAAATAAATAATGGTGGCCTTCAGAGTAAAGGGCTGTATACAAACCTGAGCTACACAAGAGTAGAGGGACTTTAGGATTAGCATTTCATTGTTTCATATTAAGAAAGAATAAGATTTTCCTCAGCTTAGAAAAGGCCAGAGAGCCAATAGATGTGGAATTTCCAAAACCACTTTCTGATCTTGAAAATTCTAAGGTGTTCTGAAAATTGACTTTGCCTTTTTGACTAAAATTGAGGAATGTGGGGTAGTAGAACCACCAAGAGCACTTAGGAGCTACCTCCCGTTTAAATCAGAATTTGAAGAATATCTGCCTGCATGTGTGTTTCAACAGGCAGCTTTAAGATTTGGCCTCAAGCTCCCATTGATCCCAAACCATTCACACAGAACCGTCACATCTGTCTCAGCACATCACTTTCACAGCCCAGGTTTCTCATGGAGATGTGGCTCTCAGCCACACAAATCTCATGGAAATGCTGCTTTGCTCACTGGACCTCCTGGCACATATTCTTAAGTCATTTATTCAGTGTCAATCTACCATAAAATAGCTATACGAGATTATAAATAAGTAAAGAATAATAGATTCAACCATTCTCTTCACTTATTTTTTGTTACTGAATGCTAAAAACTGTTTTGTCATGAGAAGTTTCCTCATGGCCCATTCTGTGACATCTGAATCAGTTGAAAAATTAACACCCAGCCTTTGCCCAGAATGGATCCTATCCAACAAATTAGACCAAATTTGGAAAAGAAGGAATTGAGGATGGTGCTTTTTTTACCTTTTATACTTCATTGCAAGGAGTTTTCTTATTCTATTCTACGTGCAATCTATATGAACCTGTATATAGAAATTGAGGTATATTATGCAGAGGTGCAATGCAGTACTTTCTATACAACAAATTTCATCCAATCTACAGATTTTCTGGACCTCACCGCTCACTAAAACTCACAAATCTATGATCTGCTCATTTAGCAGTGTGATCAAATCTGTCCTCAGTCATTTATACATGATACATCATTATTAATATTTAGAGATAAAAATATACTGCTGGAGGAAGTGGAGGCAGGATAAAATCTGTCACTATTTTTCAGTTGGTTTTAACCTTTAGTTGTGAATTTTCCTCTCTGGAATGGCATTATTTGTGGCCATCTCACAATGAAACTCCCTTCTCACCAGGCATATTCAGAATAATTGTGGCTGCTCTGTGATTGTCCATGCTGAAGTTGCCATGGGAACTCCCAACAGTCCCAGGTGCCTTCCATGGACCCAAACTAGGAAATCTTCTAACTGCAGCATCTACTCTTTGTTATGTACTTGTTTTCTTCTTCCGGGACTTTTCTAGTCAAAGAAAAAAAGCAGACTATTGAAATAATGCATCCTTCTGGTATTTTTTTTCTTCCTGGTTGTGATTTGAGCACTAAGATGCCTTTGCCATTTAGGGCATCAGTCCTTTTTTCCTGAATTTGGGGGAAAGAAATGTGCAAATTCTAAAACTTCCGTTGTGAGGAATTATTTGAGTTTGGTCAAGCCCTTTTTACTTTTCCTGCTTAGTAAAGCACTTCCTGATACTTAAATATCACCTTAGAATAATAATAGAATAACACTGACTTAAAAGTAGGCCGGTGAATTGTTCTATGATCTCTCCCTTCCTTCTTTCCACATCACCAGCACTGGCAAATGTTATTAAAAAATAAAGCAGCTTTTATGGTCCATATAAAGGATTTTTTAATTAACCAAAAAGCAGAGCAGCCATAACCCTTACCCATGGACACATTTACTGAGCACGAGGTGTGTTGGTGATGGGAAAGCTCAGTCACTGCACCCAGCTCTGGCGATTGCAGGGATCCAAGCACACTTGTGAGGGAATGGGATTCTGCTCATAAAAATCCTCATTTCAGAGCATCTCTGGGAAGGCACACAATGGTCCTCCTGGTGCACACTTTTCACATGTCAGATACGTTCTTTTGTTCTAATGGCTTCCTTTAGTGCAGCTCTCTGGGTGGCTTTGGCAGGAACAAAATCCTTCCCTTAATTTCTGAGAGCTCCGACTGCTGTCCCAGCACAGGGACTGTCCCTGGACCCTGGGAGGGGACAAACATCCACAGCCCTGGCTTTGAGTTCTGTTTGTGGGAGAGATTCCAGCTGCTTTCACCGTGGAATTGCTGCTGGAGTTCCTTTTTGCAGCCCAGAACATGAGGAGAGGGAACAGAGCTGAGAACAGGGTAGATGTCGTGCCTGAGCACTGGAAGTGATCAATCAGTGGTGACATTTTGGTGACCTCTCAGTGCTTCTGAACAGAAGTATCATTATGATCCTAAAGAAAATGTCTTCTAAAATGCCTTCTCATTATTATGATCCTAAAGAAAATGTCTTCTAAAATGCCATATCATTTTAGAGATAAGGGGACAGATGTGGAGCTGGGCCGCCAGGCTCGGTTATAAATACCTGCAGCCCCTGCAGTGGTGCAGGATCTGAGAGACATTTCTGCTCCTAAGCTCCTCCAGGATGCAGGGCAGCGTTTTGTTTGACCAATTTCGTGTGTTAATCCTTGTGCAGGCCCGAATTTACAACCCAGAAGCCTCAGGCTGTGTATCTGTGCACACAGAGCTAATGTGGATTTACACATCAGGCCTCCCCTTGTGGCAGCCCAGCTGGTGCTAAACAGGACCTGAAATTGTCCCCAGAGATCAAGGCACAACTAAAACTCTCTGATGAGTTGTTTGGGGGTTTTTTGCTGTTACTGTCTAACACTGAAAAGCCTCTTTCATGTCTTTGTAATTTCCTTTCAGAACATCAGTACATCAGATAGTTTCAGTGCAGGCCCTGCATTTCTTAGATCTTTACCACTCCTCTTAATTTTTTAAAAGCCATTTCTGTCTGCTTCATTAGAAAGGAGAAGGCCAGGACTTTCTTAACCTGGCATTTTTCTGATATTCACAAAAACTTTAGGTTCAAAGGACATTATATTTCTTTCCTTTAATCAACAGTCAGGACATCCCAGAGCTGTCTTTATTCTGAGCTGGAGGCTGGGTAGAAATGTTGCAGTTGTGTAGCCGGGGCCATAGCAGACAATCCAGGGGCTGTTTCAGTGGCTTCTTAAGAACCCAGTGAGTTTTCTAATGAAAAAAAAATCCATTTTCATTCAAAAAACCCACCCCGAACAAACAAACAACTACAAAATCCCTAAGACGAACTGTAAAGGAGCTTGTGATTTTGTTCATTTGTGAGTTAAGCTCTCTAGGTCTCTGTAAAGTGTTAGAAGGGCTGTGAAGGAAATCCTAATTTTACATCTTTGAGGGATGGTGATGTTTTGCCCCAGAGCTGTTAAACTGCAGTTACTTTACTCTTTTTTTTTTTTTTTTCTTTTTTAAATAAATAAAAGACATGGTCTCTTCCATATCTGTCTCTAACCAATCTGCATTCCCACTTTGAAGCTTCAGGCAGGTCAGCAAAGGGGACGTGGAAGAGAAATAACATTGCTGACACTTCAAATTGCAAATGACAAGATTAAATTTACTTTTCAGGAAACAGAAACGAAGCCACACTGAAATCATGACCAGCCAAAATATCACTGGCACATCAATCCACACTCATTATGCATGTAGAGATATAAAAAGAAGAGCTGCTTTTTTTGGCCGTGGCACTCATTCCTATTTTTAAATTGTGCATATTTAATCATTAGAGAATAGTTTGCAGCATTATAGAGATGCTGTTAGATGACTCCATCTGTTCTGTACTATAGTTTGGCAGGGGGAATTCCCATATGCAGTTGTCTGGAGGTTTCCCATCCACTCACCACGGCTCAAACTGGAGAACTTGAAATTCCTTAGCTCGACGGCAGAAATCTCTGCTTTCAGTTTGCATCAGCTGCTGATTTCCTTAAGGCTTTTCTCAGTTCTGGGAGGTGAAGAATATACAAAAATCCCATTTATAGCAGGGATTTATTTCCTCCTCCCTTACATAAGGGTGAAAGGTGCGTTGCACAACAAGGGGGAAGCAAAGATCCCAAACCCCTTGAGTGCTTTGTGGGGTCTGGGGGTTCTTTAGGGGTCAGAGCCCTGAGCTGCTGCCCAGCTGTGCATCCCATGGGGGTTGTGCCATGCCTGGGCTGTGTGTTTGCCAGCTGAGGTCACAGCCAGGAGCAGCACACCCACCCCCTGCCTGTGCTCCCTGCCCCGCTATAAATTAATAAATTAACGCCCATTTATTTGTCCTGGGTTGTTTTGTTGGTTTGTTTTTTTTTTTTCCTGTGTCCATTTCAGTATTGCCGCTGCTGCTGTGTCTGTATTTGTTTGTTTCTGCTGCTAATTGTGGTTGCTGTGCTGTGCCAGCCCCGTTACTAACCAGGCAGTGTTTCTCCCTCTCCTGTCTCTTCCAGGACTGTCATGTAAATATCCACTTCTTCAAGGTAGTTTTTCTCCTTGCTGTTCTCCCACTCACAACCCCCTTTACCAACATCTGAAGTTTATTGAGTTTAATTTCATTCTTGCCATCTTTTAAGGATGCACTTGGTTGTTTTTTTCCACTTCGAGCTTTTCTGATCGATTTTAAAAGAAAAAAAATTGAAGGACGAATCTTCCCGAATTCGTTATAAAGTGATCCTCAGATTAGAATTTTACTACCAAAAAAAAAAAGAAAAAAAGTGATCAAACCTGAGCAGATGCAGTGTGCTTTTCTTTTTGAAGGAATTAGTGAAATGAATGCCACCTTCTCATGGAAAATGGAAAAAGGTGCATCTTTAATTTGAAAGACATTCATGGAACTTCTAAGTAACTTTCACAGATAAAACAATGCTCATGGTCACTGTATATTTAAATAGATACATTTAGATAATAGAGCATGCACGGTTTATGATTTAACATGGTACATCTATTGCTGGATGCTTTTTGGAGAATGCTACATTGTAAGAGATATTACCCATGTGCACAGGTGCTCTGATACCTGGAATACCAATTCACCTGTTTAGTTCTCATTTTGCTCCTTTCACTACTCCCCACATCACTGAGTTATTGCCATAAAAGTTACATCTCAGCATTGAGAACATACACGTGTTTTGTTTGTATTTGCATGTATCTCTCTAACCAATTATTTTGCTTTATTAGGGCAAAGGTCACTGGCACAAACCACATGTGCAGTTTCATACATTGGTTAAGTTACCATTTAAATGAAAATTTGAAGCTCCTTTGTTGTAAATTGTTCTAAGACTCTTAGATTATTGAAGGCATTATCATCTTCAAATAGTATTTTTATAACTGAAGTTGACCTGGAGCAATTTACATTATCACTCAAGGCTTAAAATACTTCATTTAAAAGCAAACGTTATTTTTAAGAGTTGTTTATATTATTAATGAATGATTCTAACAAATGTGCTAACACTGGACCAGAAAAATCAAATTAATCACTTTTCTTAACCTTGATTTTTTTTTTTTTATCTCAGAAAAGCCTGTATGGAAGAGAACTGCCCTTCCTCAATCCTTTACACCTCTTCGTATTTGAAAATAAAATGACATGGTGGCTTCATTGGTGAAACTTGTTTTGTGCTGGGAAGCTGGGAGTTTCTCTGCTTAAATGCATTTTTAAACCTGAGCAAAAGTTACCCTGATAAAACCTGATAAAAGTCACCCTGATAAAATAAACCATATTTATTCCTGGCATAAATAGGAAGTTTTTTCACCTCAGTGTAAAATCCAGGCCTTGAAGAGCACTGATTTAAACTGACAAAGCCCTTGGTGAATTCATGTTTTCCCCATAGGGATGCACCCCAAAAAAGGACTGAAGGGTTTCCCACAGCTGCTGCTTGATGGGCAAAATTCATGTTTAGTCCTGGTGGCTTGTAAACATGAATTCCATCAGAGGAAGCTGGCACTCTGTTTCTGTGGGGACACTCTGCATTCAGGGGTTTTCATGGGAAAAAAGGCTTCCTTATTTATTATCTGTCTTTTCTCACTTGGTCACCTCAAATCCCCATTCCCCTGCTGCTGGCAGTGAGGCTGAGCATCCCTGGGGGGGTCGTGGTCCAGGAGATCCCTGTGCCAGGAGCATCTTTGGGCATGACCTCTGGGAATCACTTCATGGGGGCTGCTGGGGAGGTTTCATGCCCAAGCTTCCAGGGTTGGAACTCAGGGGAAGCAGCAGGAGCAAGTGAAGGAGGCAGGGCTGCATTCCTGAGGATAACACAATTCTGAGCTAGGAACCAGAAAATGCACAGAAAATCATTTATAACTTCACAGCAAATGGGAGATGTGAATCCTTGTTTATGGAATAATCAGACACTGGGAGGGGCCACAGACCTGTCCTGCTTTGTGCCACTGCAAAGTGTGTGTTTAAGTAGATTATTTCTCAACATCATGCAGAGAACACCTTCATCTGTGTGTGTGTGTGAGAGAGAAATCATTTCAGAGCACATGAAGATTTGGTTACAGAATCCCAAGGTTTTAAAATCAGTCCTGGTCTGTAGTTTTGTGTGGCTGGTGGGGTTTGTTTGCAGGGATTTGTTCTAAGATCAGGGAGAACTTAAATCCTTAAAAATTCTTCTAGAACAGAATTTTTTTTCCCCCCTTATTGAAATAAGGTTTATGCTTAAAAGCAAATTCCACACTCTAGGTTTTTTATTATTGAAAACTAGCAGCAATTTGCATAATTAAAGAATGGAGGAGCATATAGAAAAGGCAATTCTTCTTTTGACACTTAGGGGTTTGCTGTTGTAGCATCCTATTTGCTTTTGGGGATTTTTATTACCACCACCACAGGATGCTTCTGCAAGAATTCTTGAATATTATTCCTAGGCAGCCTCTTTAATTACATTTCATCTCGTTAGGCACTGCTCTGTTGCAGGGGAGAGAGTGTTTGGCAACAAAGGCAGGAAACAAAGTGGACTCAGGTGGCTGCAGGATTATTAAACAGATTAAACATGTTGACAGTGCCAAATGGGGAACTGGAAACTCTTCCCTCTCTGGATTTCACAGCTCACACACACAGACATTCTTGTCCAGGGCAATATCCCCTGAAATTCCTGTCTGAGGATGGATAGATCCATCCCTTCTCCAATGTCTTTCAGAGTCATTTGACTTCACTGTCTCCATTTTCAAGGGAATGTGGTCACCTCCACCTTGTGCCTGGCACATTTAGGAATGTTTTAGAAATCATGTGTTCAGGTACTTCACACAGCTCTAACTTCTATGCAGCAAGACAAAAAAAGTTTAAGAAAAATAATTGAATAGGGAATTTTGTTATAAACCCCACAAAAAGGGTCTGTTGAGGAGCTCCATGATATATTAAACTGTTGCCTTGTCCTTTCAGATTCCCTTTTTTTCTTTACCCTAAGTAAAGTTGAGATTGAGAAAATAACTTCTCCTCAGAGTGAGAAACCACAAGAGGTCAGCAAAGAACAGGGAAAAGCTCCCAGAGCTGAGCTGGTTCCTGCAAAAGGCCTGGAAAGAATGAAATCATCCACATTGTTGATGTATATATATATATATATCCTTAGAAAAGACAAACCCCTTCATTTCAACCATAACTGCAGTAAAATTCAGTATAGCATTCTTCACACAGCCCCCTTATTCAAGTTTAGTAACTGGCACCGATCAGAATTTTTCCCTCTAATCAAAATATTTTATAATTGCAGGTGTAAAAGCAGGTACTGCTCTGCTCACCTCAGGATTGCTCGGCCCAACACTTTGGTGGCTTCAGGAGTGGGGCTCCCGTGTCCTTGGACATGCTTGCTGCAAAGGAATCTTTAATCCTTTTCACACACAGCACAAATACTCGTTGCAGGCAAATCCTTTAAATAAACTTACTGTTAGTGATTAACAGGGTAGATATGAAATGATTTTAAGAGGAAGAGGAGGAGAGGAAATGAAAGGAAAAGTAAACCGAAGACATAAAATAGTCGGTATTTAAGTCCCAGGTAGAGTTTTATCACCCACCTCATTTATATCTTTATGAAACATCCCATTTGCCCTCGTGCCTTTTTGCTAGCAGTGAGAATGCCATGCACTTTTTTCCCCAGCTCTTTTTTCGATAACTATTTTAGCCATTGAAAGAAAAATGCATTTTCATTTGGATATTTACGAATCACATCATAGCTCACCAGAGTGACGCCGTCGTCATGAAAATGAATCTCAGAGTGCTGATAAACAGCTTTTGGGGTTTTTTACATCCCTTCAGTGTTCCCCTTGCTGCAGAGAAGTGCTGCTGCAGTGTAAATTCACCAAGGAATGGCTGAAATCTGTGTATGAACCTCGTGAGTCCTTGGTGGTGTCCCTGGTACCGGCACCTCCCTGGTTTCCAGCAAAACCCTGCTGATGAGTTACAAACTGGCCTTAGGTTATGGCATGAAGATTAAAGCTCAGTCTGGTGAATCCCTAGGTCTTGCTGGGGCTTAGAAATAGACTCCTCTCATTTCAAATTCTCAGCATCCTGGTAATTAAGTTGTAGAAAGTAGGAAATTGATAGTCTATCATAGCACCTATAATTACATGGAATTGGAAATGCAATAATGTAAGAAACAAGCTGCCACAATGACAGAGAACATTTCGCTGAATGGGAGGGCTTTTCTTCCAGATTTTGACTTGAAATTTATTGGATTTATTTGCTTTATTAAAGGCTTGCTAATGGCTCAACACATTGATCAAAGTCCCCACTTTGTGTGTACATGACTGGAAACCTGAATGGGTCCTTCCTTGAGACTTGGATAAATCATTGTAACTTCAGTTTTTCCATCCTTTAGTATGAGCTTTGCTGGTTCTGTCAGTGACATCTTCTAAGGTTTGTCTGAGATCCGAGCTGCTCTGATGCTCCTTGTGCAGGGTGCAGGTAGTGACAGGCAGAACTGAGCATTCATTTCACACCTGCAAACCCCCTGGGCTGCAATAGTGAAACTGCAATTTTACTGTGCAGGCTGTTCCAGCCTCACTTCTCACCATCCCTTTTGCCATTTTTGCAAGTGGTGTGCAGAGTGTTACCTGCAATGGCTTGGGTTAATTCAAGAATTGGGAGCAGAGGCCTTGGCTCCAGGTGTGGCAGTGTGAGATGGCTGATTCCTTCCCACATCTGAGGAGCACGGGGGGGCCTAGCACAGACCTGCTGAGCACTTTTTGCCATGTGAGAAGCAGGGTTTTTGTTAGAATTTTTAGAGAGATTAAGTCGTGGCAAGGAGACGTTCCTGCTCCACAAATCTCAGTTCTTGGGACCTGAGATAGGTTGTCCAGAGAAGCTGTGGCTGCCCCTGGATCCCTGGAAGTGTCCAAGACAGGGTTGGACAGGGCTTGGAGCAGCCTGCTCTGGTGGAAGGTGTCCCTGCCTGTGGCAGAGGGTGGAATGAGATATCCTTTAGGTCCATTCCAGCCCAAATGTTCAGTGATTCTGTGACTGTGAGCCAAGCCCTGGGCAGTCTCTCCTTGGGCTGCTGATGCTCTGTGGTGCATTCCCTGCTTGCAGCCAATGCACAGGCAGAGCAGGGGGCGTGGGTGGGACCTGGAGAGGTGGGGAGGGAATGCTGGCATCCACATGGAGCAGAGCTGGGAGGATCCAGAGGACTCAGCTGGGAACAGAGCTCTGGATTTACCTCCCCGGCAGGTGTTGGTGGGGCCAATAAATAAAGGAGGGACTGTGGCTCTCCACACAGCACTCTGCCCGTGTGGTGGCAATTCAGCATTGTTGTTAAATATTTTTTCATTTATCACTTTTTCCTCTTGGAAATGTGGTGCCAGGGATGATCCTGCTGGCATCTGGGAACTCACTGGGAGTGAGTTTCCCTGACAACCGAGGAGCACATCCTCTAGTGAGCCTCTCACAAAGCTTGCTGTTTGCTTGGCTGGCTGACCATGGCAGAGGGGGTGGGTTTCTCCCTCCTGTGCTTGGGGGGTGGTGGGAGGGGGTGGTTGCAAGTTTGGGCAGGTTTGGATCCTGGTGTTTGTTTCCCATGTGGGAGCAAAGCCAATCCCACCCAGCTGAGTGTTGCAAACAGCAGCAGTGGAGGAGAGCAATGCCAGGTGTTAAAGCACTGACATCCTGGAAGGAGACCCATTGCCCTAAAGAGATTGGGGGTAGAAAGGGAACTTGATACATATATATATATTATTTTTTAATCCTCACAACTTTTATTTATTATTGGCTAATGTGGAAAATGACCAAATTAGTCTTTTTGCTCTGTAATTCCTAAGATTCTCTACTACAGATACACATGGATGGCAGAAGAGCCAACATTCAGATTTATTGTTTTGTCCTATTCGATTTTCTTCACAGGGAAAAGTCAGAAAGTTTTGAAAAGAACCATCTAGAATTACTGCAATTGCCATGAAGAGTAAAGACTTACTATTCCCTGAATCACTTCTGTTTCTTCTTTGCATCACACTTCTCATTAGATTTTGGATAACTTTTTTTTTTCTTCTTTAATTAAAAGTATAATTGTTACTCTTAGATTAAAAAAAGAAATCCAAAGCATTTTTACTGTGAAACCTCAGATATCTTTTCCAGAAAGCACCTACCAAATTCCCAGAGTCTCTCCAGTGTAGCACACTGTAATTTCTTAACACTCCATGGAGAAGTGAGTTTGGGCTGAATATATAAGATATGTCTCACCTGTGGTTTCAGGGTAAAAGAACTGGCCGAGATAAGGTGCGTCCAAAGCAGAGGAAGTAAGATGATGTGCATGTCTTGTTTTCTTTTTAGATTAACTTTCCTGCTACCAGTGCAGACTAATTTATCTTTAACATTCTGTTTTCCTGGTTGGTTTGCTGCAAGCTGGCTTCCTTGTAACAATACTGTGTTTTTATCCAAGATAATAAGCCAAGGAGTTGGAATGTGGATAGAAAATTAATCCAGAGCCTGAAATGCAGTCTACAACTTCAGCAAGTTTTAATATCCATAAAATAAAGGAGGGTTCAAATAGGATTCTGCAATTTTCAATTTTAGTCATGGTAGGAAAGGCAAAATATCAATCTTTTCCAATAAGCTTCTAGGAATAGTTTGAGTTTATGTCCCTTCTGTAGCTGCAAAATTGGTTTTGCTCTGGCAGTCTGGAAGGGGATATTGGCTGCATGGCATTTTCTGTCTGCTACAGCCAAGGTGCTTCAGATATAAAACTCATGATAGAGCTCAGTGAAATGTCTTGAAACTCCCACTCTACTTCCACTAGGACCTTAAGCCAAAAAGCAGTAATAGGAATTCACATGCCAAATGTGAAAAAGGGTTTCTTGCATGCTTCTGAAGGAGTGGTGGCTGGCCAAGGTGATGGGAAATCAGGCCCTTTGATAAGGTTATGATAATTTAATGAGTTCCTGCCACTTTGGGGCTATGTGCTTCCTTTGAGTCAGTCTGGTTGTTCCCCAGCACCCCTGGCTGCCCTGCCCCTGGTTTTTCCAGCTGGTTGGCAGCAGGGTTCTCTCTTTACCCTTCCCATGGCAGCTGAGCCAGGGGATGGCCAGGATTGTCACCTTCCCACGGGCACAGGTCACTCACAGCTCAGCACAGCAGTGAGCTCCTGTCCTGTTCACCTCCTGCCTGGCTCAGGCAGCTCAGAGCCCACCTGAGCACACAGGAGGAGCCCTGTGTTCTCAGAAATCTGCCATCTGCAAGAAGAGACTCTCAAACTGAGAGTGACATCTAATTCTAAAAAAGCTGGAAAGTGGGAATGAGAAGAGCATGTCTGGTGCTCATCAGAGGATGCAGAGAGGCCTTGGCTGGGTTCTCAAATATTATTTTGGAAGGTGTCCTTCAGATCCTGACAATTCCAGCCTGTGTTGACTCCAAGTGCAGTGCCTCCAGCTCTGGAGCCAGCAGCAGGCACAGGAGCCTGCTGGTGAACCTGCCATGCTTTTTTATGGAAAAAGTGCTGGAAACTCCAGAGCCTGGGATTGCAACTCCCCCCTGCTCTCTGCAAACCCCCTGGCAGGTTTGTTCCCAAAAAAACAAATGGCCTTGGAAGAAAATTTGATTTTTTTTGTTTCGAGTTATGCATTTTTCAAACAAGCTGCCAACAAGCTGCCCAGTGGGTTTGAAGTGTAAGAAATAAAGCTGGTGCTTTCCATTCAGGGCCTGATTTGGATCTCCATTACTCAGTGAGAAGGAGGATATTGAAATTGCTTTGTGCATCAGAAAAGCAAGATCTTTATCTGAGATCCCATTTGTGGGAGCATCACAAAAGGCATGGCCAGCAGTGCTGCTCCCTTGAGCCACATCTTTATCTTGTACAAATAATGGATATTGGGATTTGGGGAATTTTTTTTCCCCCTTGTTTTGCTCATGGCTCAATCTTGTGTGGCTTCAAAAGGAGCTCTGTGCTGCCAAAGAGCTCCAGATTTGTCCCAGCAGCCAGATCTGCCCTGGGGACATCCCTTGGAGACTCAGGGATTTAAGCTGACACCCAGGACTAGCTCTCCCTGAATGTTTGCACAGCACTTGATCCTGATCAGCATCTCCACGTGCTGCTTTCATGCAAAAAGTAATAACATTGCTGGGGAAGAAATTCCCCATTACGAGCTGTATTGCAAGTTTTTTCAATAAAGAGATGTAAACTTGCAAAATTCAGATCCCTGTGGCAGGACATAAGATTCTCTGCACTTACAAAGTTGCAGGAAGAGTCATCCAAGCTGAATATGGACAAGTGACAGGAGGTTGTTTTGTCAGAAGATTATCTGACATTACTGCAAGAGTAGATGGAGTCTGTGAATTGAGAGCAATTTTATGGTTTTAAACTCCTCTGGAGAGGGGAAAGTTTGTCACTCTCAGTTTCCAGTGCCAAAGGAGTATGCCAGGTGTGGCTTTTAGAGGGAGCTATTGTGTGACTTGGAATAAACTTCCATTTCTATCATTTTCTTTATCCATAAAAGAGGGATAATATACAAATGTTGTCCTTTTGTGAAGCAGAGAGAAGAGTAGTTATCCTGAGTTATCAAACATACATCACTGGCAAAAAGTAAATTAACCATATTAGAGATCATTAACCAGACCAACACACCAGACAGATGGGGAAAGCACTTATATCCCAAAGAATTATTAAACCTTATTGGCTTTGCTTCTGCTGGTATATGGGATTATTTTGAGAAAAAAAAAAAGATATTATCTTGTACCCCGCGTTATCTTTTGGTGAGTCTTACTTTTTTCTCTTCTATTTTAACTCTGAGATTTGAAATGCAGCTTACTTGAGCCATGCCATGGTGTCTCATGTGAGATACTGAGACCTGCAGCCTCCTGTAAACCAGAGTGTCTGGCCAAGGCAGAGCCCTTGTCTGGAATATTCCCCTTCCTCCCTTTTCCAGATCAACCCTTGATTAAAAATCAAAGTTGATTGTACTGCTGGTTTGAAAGTGGCCATGTTCATCTGCATTAATTCTCATGTGTTGTGGGATTTTTTTTTAATGCAGGTTCTTTTTCTTAGTGCATGTCAAAATTCTCTTAACTCTTGCTATGCAGTGACTTGAAGAATTCCATTTTAAATGAGAATGTTTCAAGGAGGTTGTTACATCCTAAAATACCTAATGTACATTACAGCATGGTATTTTTGGATAGCCTCTTTTCTTTTTGTATTTCAGAACAAAAGCACCATTTAAGCTGCTTTTGGCATGAAAGTAAACGATCATTTCTTATTTTATTCCTGAGCTTTGCTTTGGTTTTGCCCTTCTAACCAGATAAGTGTTATCTGCTTTATCTGGTTAGACGTGAGCACAATTTTCCACTTTAATTCCCTCAATAATGTCAAAAGTATTGCTGGAATGAGTCTTTGAAGGTGTGTCTGTGCCTATTTTGTTATGCAGCCTTTCCCCTGGGAATGCCACCTCAGACCTGGCCATTTCCAAGCCCAACTTCCAGCCAGAGATCCCTTCTGCCAGGGGAAGGGGCAGTTGTTCTCACTTTGCTGTTTTTGTGTGTGTATGTGTGTGTATGTTCTTCAGAAAGCCAAACTTGGGCCAGCTGGTAACAAAGTCATTACTTCAACAGAAGACAAGAACTCAAGTGTGCCATCCAACAATCTGGACAGGGTGAAGCTGACAGACTTCAACTTTCTCATGGTTCTTGGAAAGGGGAGCTTTGGGAAGGTAGGAGTTCTTCAGAATTAATCCACTCACATTCCTTTTCCTTTTATTTTATTTTTTTTTTTCCTTTTCATTGAGGAGGAATGAATAAACAGCTCTCTAAGAGGCAAATTCCAGAGTCAAAAGGATGTGCATTTTTGAGGAAGGTTTTCATAGCAGGGAGTAGGGTCATTCCCCCTGAGGCCTAGCAGACATAAGTCCTGATGGGCAGTTTTCTTGAAAAAACAAAAAGAAATTTAAAAACTCAGACTGTTGGGCAATATGGGAACTCGTTGCTGACTTTCATATCCTCACTTCTTGACAGTTTCAAGGAAATTATGTCTACTTTTCTGGCTTTAATACCTAGGTCACTCTGCCAGTTCTGGAAGTCACCAACACTGGTACAGGTGAATATTGAAAAAAAACCAACCAAGAATAGTGTGTGTATATATTAGAAATCCAATAGCTGAGAGAACAGACTGCTATTTTTCTCCCTGTTTGAACTAAACTCAGGTGATAAAGTGCCCTTTACTGAAGAAGTCTCCTGGGACTTAACATTTTATCAGCCCTTCAGCAGCCAGTCCACAATCAACCAGAGGTTTGGGCACAGGCAGTCTGAGACGTGCAATGATCATGATTTTGGAGTTTTGATCAAATTTACCTATACAAATTAAAGGAAAAGCTGGCTTTTTAAATCTAAAAAGCCAGCTTTTAGATGGCTAAATCTTCTAAATCTCTAAATCTTCAGGCCTCTCAGTGACCTTCCCTCCCTGGCCTGGGGGATTTTCACACTTCACCTGCTGTTTTCTCTTTCCTGCAGGTGATGCTGGCAGACAGGAAGGGCACAGAGGAGCTCTATGCAATCAAAATCCTGAAAAAGGACGTGGTGATCCAGGATGATGACGTGGAGTGCACCATGGTTGAAAAACGAGTCCTGGCACTGCAGGACAAGCCCCCGTTCCTGACACAGCTCCACTCCTGTTTCCAGACAGTTGTACGTGAGCTCTGGCTCTTTTTGATGTTCCCCAGGCTGTGTGGTCATGGATTTGATCACTCCACTAACATTCATTATCATCCAACCCATGTATGGTAGCCTCTGCATGTAGAAAATGGTGAAGAAATCCCACGTGTAATTATCCCTTGTATCTTAAATGTAAAAAAAATCATTTTAAAGGCTTTGCTTCATGCAGGTCAGCATGGCAATTCCTAATTGTAATTATATGTGCTTTGCCAAGTCAGAGCCTCAAGCCCAGATTCCCAAAGGTTCCTAAATATTTTTAAAGCTCTGAGGATAGTCCTTGAAAAGTCTCAATTGCTATTATTATAGCGTGGGGTTATGAGTCATGAATCAGTGTCTGTGGATTTAATTTAGTTTTCTGTCACTTCTGGGTGACACTGAGGGGATTTTTTTCTTCTTTCCTTACAAATATGTGCAGTGGATATTTGCCCATCACATTGCAAAACATCTCCCAGGGGCACATTTGAGGATGGATCTGATGGCCCAGTGTCACTGGGCCAGCCTCTTGGATGACATGGAATTATGGAATTACTGGGGCCAGGAAAGTTCTCTAAGATCACCAAGTCCAACCATCAGCCCACACTCCCCATGAAACGATGTCCTCAAGTGCCACATCCACACCATCTTCCAAAGGAAAACTAACTAGGAACACTCAGAAATGGCCCCAAAGCAGTTTGGAATTTTTGACCATCTTTGAGTTTGTTTTTTTTTTTTTTTTTCATTGATTTTTAGAGACAGATTTTTCAGGCTGAGCTACATTTGTATAATTCTTGAAACGGTTGGAGACAAATAATCTGTTAAACATGACACTAAAACTGGCAAAACTAGACAGATCTCATCAATCATTTACTTTTGAAGGTTGAACAAAACATTTCGCTTCCATTTCCTGATCTATAATTTTTTCCCCAGTCCTAATAATCCTGAAAGCTTTTTAATAACGTGCTAGTGACTTTTTTTTTTTTTTTTTTTTTTTTTTTTTTTTCCTTTTTGGCTGATCAATGAATATCTAATATTGTCTCTAATGTATTTATGTGCCTCTTCAATACCTTTTCCTAGGACCGGCTGTATTTTGTGATGGAGTATGTCAATGGTGGGGATCTCATGTACCACATCCAGCAAGTAGGGAAATTTAAGGAGCCACAAGCAGTGTGAGTGTTCCTGTATTTAAATCATATCATCATCTTGATTTTTCACTGTAGGAGGATTTGGTTTCTTCTCTTCCCAGGCTCAGGATGAAGTCCAGGCTGGCCTTTGTTTGTTTTTAAGGCTCAAAATCTGAACTTTGTGTTAAAAATGTTGTTTGAATACATAGACCAAAGGTAGCTGTGCCTTTATTCAGAAATGCAGCACAAACAAAGGCAGGAGAGGCTTACTTGAAAAGTGACCGGAATTTAAGCAGGGCACCAGGAAATTAAAGATGTTACTGCATGTTCTGGTGTTGCTTTTAAAATCAAATATTAAAAAAAAAAAAAAAAACAGTGAGTGGAACACTTCAGTCTGAATTAGTGCTATAGAGAAAGGCAGTACAAATAGACTCAGCCCTGCAATATAAATTACAGTTTATGCAAGATAAATTCAATGTATAGCTTGTAAGAATTTCTGTGATGTATTTGTGAAGAGTTAATAAGGAATTGGGAGTTGTTTATCTACATGACTCTTTTCAGGTAATTGTACATCTGGCACATCAGTGAGCAACTGAACATGATCTGTAGCATATTTAAGAGTGGATAGAGCCATCAGTACCATTTTAGCCATCCTTATAATAGCTCATCACCACTTGGTAGTGTTTCATAAATCATTCACTAATGAACCTCTAAAATCAAGGGTGACCAACTGCTTTAAACATGCAGTTAAAATAATCTCTCATTTTGATTTAAGCAATTGGGGCCTGTTTAAACGAGAGGCCTTCTAAACAGAAGCATTTCAGATGCAGACAAACATTTTTAACAACTCACTGCATCAAACCGAGGTGGTGTCAGATCATCCTCGACTCCCAGCTAATGCAACTTGCCAGCACTTGACAAAATCTGTGGTGCTTCATGACAGCTTTTGCCTGTGCTGCATCTTCACACGTGTTCACAGACACCTCTGATCGAGTGTTACAGAGCTCAGTTGCTTCCTCTCCCTTGTGCTGAGCCTAAAAATTAATCTCATCTTTAAATAATCCTCTCGCACGTAATTTGCACGGTTCCACAGCAACCAGCTTCAAACAGCCACCAGCATTCCATACCTCTTAACTGCAGTCAGCAATTATATTTTATATGGTAATCATTTTAATTAGCTGCGTGTAATTAATCCATTAACAGGCTGTATAAAGGAACACTATTTCTGCAAATTATTTCATGCCATATGAATTGCAATGTACATTGAGCTGCATCCTGAATTCATCAATCTGTGATTAGAGATAAGGACCTTTGCAGCAGAGTTAGTGCAAAAAAAAAAGCTGTGCTCCAGCTGCACTATTTTTTGTGGTCCAGGGAGCCATTTTCCGAATTTTGTTTTAGATTCTGCATTATTTTATCATCAAATACTCAAAATGTATCTGTTAACATCCAGCTGAAGTGATATGTCTTTTATGTCACCTGTATATATACACTATAAATGACATATTTCATATGCCACTATATTATCATCCTTTTCCATGATTCATTTCCAGTTTATTTTGCCAGAAGAAAATCATGAGGCAAAAAGAAATCTGTTGAGGTGTTGTTTTTTTTTTTCCCCCACACAGGTTCTATGCAGCTGAGATCTCAATTGGGTTGTTCTTTCTCCATAACAGAGGGATTATTTATAGGTGAGTATGATCTGGCATAAGTAATTTCTGAACTATTTTTAAAATCCCAAAATTATCTGTTTCTTTAACATTTCAGTGTATTTTTAAAACAGAGAGCCATCAGTGTACAGCTCTTTTTTGTTGTGCTGCTGCTGCTGATGTGGGAACCCAAGCCCTGTTTAACCTGAGCTTTCTGACACCTGTGCTCTGCCTTGCTCAAACAAATCCTCTTGAAAATGTGGAATTTTATGTTTTGTGCTTCTGTGTGATCTTTAATAATATTACACATTCCAAAGTCTGAGGTGAGGGGTCAGACACAGCCACCTCTTCATTCAGTGTCCAGCCCAGAGCAGCTGTGGCTGCCCCTGGATCCCCTGCAGTGCCCCAGGCCAGGCTGGACAGGGCTGGGAGCAGCCTGGGACAGTGGGAGGTGTCCCTGCCCATGGCAGGGGGTGGAATGGGATGGGCTTTAGGGTCACTTCCAACCCATTCCAGGATTTTAAGGTCATTCTTAAGATATCTGCCCAGCTCCCCCCAGGCTGAGCCAGCCCCACATGTGTACCCTGAACCTCCCCCCACAAAGAGCTGAAATATTCCTTGTTCAGAATAAGCTCACCCTAGCTGATCCCAAACATTAACCTTAAATTCCTGTGATTCTTCTCAGAGATCTGAAATTAGATAATGTGATGTTGGATTCAGAAGGACACATTAAAATTGCTGATTTTGGAATGTGCAAGGAGCACATGTTAGATGGAGTAACAACCAGGACCTTCTGTGGCACTCCAGACTACATTGCACCAGAGGTAAATATTGACCCTTTCAAGAACCTTTTAGTCTCTTAAGGGAGATTGTTCCTCCACATTTTATACCACTGGGTTTGGATGACTCTAACTCCAGATTCTCTGGGGATGGCACCATTTAACCTCTGCAGGTATATTGGGTATATTTGTGAATTAATGCAATGTAATCAATGGCTTCACTATTTTAAGAAATACCTGGTTAATTGAATAACCAACTTTTTATAAGATTTTGTTCATTAATAAAAAACTTTTAAAAGCCAGGCTCACCAACTTCTGATCTTAAATTTGCACCCTGGAAATGCTATTATACTAAACTTTGCAATTTGTGAAGTTATACAAACATCGTGGGTGTTGCTGAGCTTGTTGCTGGGATGAGCAAATATTTCACAGGGAGCAAACAATGCTGCCTTAATCTATTCCTCCATAGGGTCACACAGCTCCCAGCACACATTTATTTATTTAAAGGATTATTTGGCATTTTCAGGAAATCACAAACCACTCACTGGTTTTTGGGAAGGGACTCCTGAGGTCTTGAAGCTTTTTTGCTGACCTCTCTGTGAAACCACTGTGGTCTTCTCCAGGCCGTGTCCTGCAAGGGCTGCACAGGTGCCACAAGTTGCTGCTCTTCACCTCAGGAGAGCTCCTGTCATTGAAGGCCTCTTCCAAAAGCTGAGATTGGGCCTTGGGTGGAGTTGTTGTAATAAATCCATAATTTGCCTTGAGTTTTCCATACCTGTGCAGCTTTCAAGCCACTGTCAATGGGCCTGAACCAGCTGCAGTGGGTCTAAAGTGAAAATACAATCGTGAGAAGCCCAGTTGTGCTTTAAGGCACTGGCATAAATAGGAGCTTAGAGTTAAGACTTTGAGTCTGGTTATGATTTGTATTTCCATAGTTGAGGTCTAAACAAGCACATGTGGTGATTTGGATATAATTCAAATATATGAATATTAAAATCTGGTCTTTGTGCATACTGAGCTTTCAAGAGTCTTGATTTGTTTGGCAGCCAATTTGATGCAGGAGGCTGGTTCCTGATCCAAGGGAGTCAGTTGTTCACTGGGTACTGAGCAAGAGGCAGCTCTGGCTGAAGCATTTCTGGCTGTAACTGAGTGTTTGTTGGAATAGGGGAGATTTATACACGGACAAGTAAATTAGTGTCTGAGGTGAATTTTGTCATCTTGGAGAGATTGGAATGAAAAACAGTTTGCTTTTTTTCCTGGTTGCTAATTCATGCTTTTCACAGTGAAATGTTCTGTATTACACATCCTTGTTTTCTCACCATTTGCTGTCGCCTGCAGCAGGATATCAGAACAACCAGAGTAGTATTTCATTTTCTTCTGTCAAAACATAAATGAAGCCAATATTACAAATTAGTGTCCTTTCTGTGGCAATTGTCTTGTGCCAATTAATGCCAGAGAACATTTTGTCAATACCAGAATGCTCGGTGTGGGTCAATGCTGGAGCAAATTATTTTACTTTACTTGGAAATTTCGTATAAAGAAATAAACCTCTTACCAAAACATCCAGTAAGTGAGAAAAAATTAGTCTGTTATCTTATAAACAGATTTGATTTTATTTTGTTCACTTGGCTGATTTTCTTTTGTCTCTGAAGACATTATTGTGACTGACAGTTTGCTAACTAGTTCTGTGATAAACTTCAAAGGAACGCTCCTGTTTTGCTTGCAGGGGTGTTTCCATGGGCTAAACTTTATAAATTTCTAATAGATTTTAATGAGCATTCATTTGCATGGTCACATTCCCTGCTGGGTGGAGACAAAGGAGCTAAATCTAACTAAACTCTTGAAGGTATCTGGAGTAGAACCCTGTGAGTGGGCTGCACTCAAACATGGAGAATTAGCTCTTTTCAGCAGCATTTGGGGAAGAACGTGATGGCTCTGGGGGGGCCCACTCTGCCTCTGCAGGACCTGCCCACAGATGGATCAGAGAACACACAGCTGCAAGGACCTGCCCACAGATGGATCAGAGAACACACAGCTGCAAGGACCCAGCAGGGCCAGCTCAGCTGGTGCCCCCTGCCCCAGCTCTGTGTGGAACAGCAGGGGAATGCAGTGCTGCCTTCAGCAAAGCCAACCCCCCAGTTTAGTGTGCTGCAAAATAATGTTTTCCCTTTTTTTCCCTGAGTGGGAAAGTTGCCAGTTGCTATTTCCTAGGTGTATAATGGGCTGGAATTATTGTTAATTTTCCTACGCTGTGCAATTTGAGGAATGTGCAGAGGTTAAGCTGGTGGGATCCAAGGTCTGACAGGTGCTCTCAGGCAGAAAGTGGTTATCTTTTACAGAGTATTCCTGATGTGCTGAACTTAAATATTTATGGTCAGAGTGGTAAAATAGCTGTGAAATCAATTAGTACTTTGTGTTTCCTTGACCAGTCAAGAGAGACAGGAGGAGATGGATGTCAAGAGGATTAGGGAGAAGGGATTCTGCCAGCACAGAACCCCACCATCAGCATCCTGCAGCAGCCACAGTGCTGATTTTGAATTTCGGGGAAATTTAAATTAGAAACTCCATTTCCCTTCTCTTCCATCTCACAGCCTCAAGACCTTCAGTTCCAACCTTGAATTTGCCAGGATTGTGGGAGGCAAAAAGGTTTGGAAAGTGCATTTGACTGTTTCTTGTGCTAGTAATATTTATTTCTTTTAATAACTGAGTTTTAACTTTTCCAGCACACATCATATATGCTCACAAAAGATTTCCTCTTGCCTCTGGGATATAATCTTTTCATCCCAACTGGCTACTAGCTGCAATGATCTAAACATTCCTACAAATTGCTGAATGGAATCTCTGTGTCCTGCTCTGCTCTTAACTGTGCCTTCCTTGGAGGCAAAATAGAGAAAAAAAAAAGAAAAAAAGCAACTCCTTCTGCCAATTTTGCTTGATGACAGAAATTCCTGAGCTCTTTCTGAGTGGTTAGATCCACAGAACCTGGAAAGGCAGAGCTCTTAATGCATGGCAATAGATGGGTAAAATGGGACATTTAAAATGCAAAAGGACATGAAGAAGGCAATCATTTAAATTAATGATGGAGAAGGAGGGGAAGAGAGGGATCCCATCAGCTTTCCACTGCTGCCTGGCCAGTGAAAATCAGGAATCATAGGTGGAGGAGGGTACAGGTCTTCATTTCTAGGGACAGGAACTCCCTCACTGCTCTGGGTCTGCTCTGCACGCTGTGGTGAGACAGGAGGACACGTTCACACAGCCCCATTTGCTCTAAGAGATGCCAAAACCTGCAGATGCAGGTAGAATGACTTTGGCAGCTGCTGCAAGGCAGGCAGGGAGGGCTTGGGGTGCAGCAGCTGGGAGGTGACACATGAGGAGTCCTGGGGGATGAGGAGGGAACTGCTGGAAACACAACGTTTAGAACTCACCACTTCCTACCCATGCATGTTTGACTGTACACTGAGGGCTCACCTGCTCCCTCCCACATGTCATCCCTCCCTTGGAGTGAGT
>VWYO01016346.1:1696-12606 GCA_013400275.1 Rhadina sibilatrix | reverse complement strand
AGGTTGGATATCAGGGAAAAGTTTTTCACAGAAAGAGTGATAAAGTTCTGGAATGGCCTGGTAGAGTCACCATCCCTGGATGTGTTTAAAAAAGCCTGGATGTGGCACTGGGTGCCATGGTCTAGTTGAGGTGTTAGAGCATGGGTTGGACTGATGATCTTGAAGGTCTCTTCCAACCTAGAAATTCTGTGATTCTGTGGTTCTGTGATTCTGTGATAATCCTGAGCAGACAAATTCACAGTAAGAGGCTCCTTTCCTGTCACCCTCGTGTACCTGAACCAGGAGAAATTTCCTTAAGAGGCACTCCCAGTAATGGGCAGTGCTGATCCCGAGGGGATACCTGATGTGCCACGTGCAGAAAAATCTGAATTAATAAAAGACTGAAGCTCCCAAGCAGAAGTGTCCAAGGCCAGGTGGGACAGAGCTTGGAGCAGCCTGGGGCAGTGGAAGGTGTCCCTGCCATGCAGGGGGTGGCACTGGATGATCATTGATGTCCCTTCCCACACAAACCATTCCAGGATTCTGTGATTCCTTCAGCTTCTGACAGTGTAAACGCTGCTGGCACTCAGCGTTTCTCCTCTCAAACACTTCTTGCTCCTTCCTTTCCTGTTTGCTCCCCCTTCTGTATTTACACATTTCCTTGGAAAAATGTCACTGAAATGAACAATTCTGGTCACGGCACTTCTCTTCCAGATTGGTCCTCAGAGGCTTACCCTGCAAAACCAGCAAATCTACCTTCCCAACCTGGCCTGGCTGTCTCAGAGTGGTTTTGGGAGCACTGAGGTGGGGTTTGAGGATGTCTTGGGTGTTTTGGGGCAGGATTGAGCTGGTGCTCGCCTGAGTTGGTGCTTAAAGGGAGGGGTGGCAGAAAGGGAGGAAAGAAAACAAGAAGAGGGATGGGACAAGGGAAGGTGAATCTTTAAGATGGGGAGGAAGAGGGAGAAGGAGAAATGAGGGGCAAGTGTGAGGGAAAAGGGGAGAGAGAAAAGAAAGCATGGGCAAGAAAAATGAGGGTGAGACAGGGAAGGGAACAAGGAGAGAAGTAAGAAATGAAGTCAGGAGAGGAAGGGAAGAGGGGAAAAAGGCAGGTGGGAAGTGAAGAAAGGAGGGAAAAGGAGGAAGGGAGGGCGAGGGGCAATGAAGTGAGAGATGAAATCTGTGAGGCCGAGGAGCTGCCCTGTGGATATCCCGGGTGGCATCTCCCCCTCCCAGGGCTGTGCAGAGACACAAAGATGGACCTGAGTGAGAATTCAGAGGAGGAGGGGAGAGCCCGGGGTGGTTTTTAAATAATTCCAAGAGAAGATGCCCAGAGTGTGGAGATGAGAAATCAGAGGTGGGAAGCCGTGAGCAAGCGCTGGCTCAGGACACCCAGTTTGGGATCCAGTGGGAGATGCTGGGAAGGGTAAGGAAGCAAAGAAAGAGGGAATTCCAAGTCTCTGAGAGCAGTGGTGGGGCTGTGACTGAGGGATGCCAGAGCTCTGAGGGCAGGAAGGAACCTCAGGTGTTCCCCATCTCCCCACTCAAAAACTGTTCCCTGCTCTGCAGGCTGCACCTCATCTCCTCAGGGTGCCCTAAAGACACCCACACCTGTCTCCATCCCAAAGCAGGTGTCCCCCCTTAGATCTCTGTGCTTGTCCAATGTGGGATCTCCTCTGCAGAGAGGTTCTCTCCATTTTTAATGGATACTGGCACTAATGCTGTGCAGGACGATGGGCACCTCTTTAAATCAAAAATACAGCCTGAAAAACGTAATTAAATTAAAAATACACACTGCCAGGAGGAAACCAGACTTTAACTTGGAGAGACAAGGCACAGTAAGTTCTAACATCTTAGTTTTAGGAGATTCTTGTTGTCATTACAAAGCAGCTTTTCCTTTTGTTGCTGACACAAAGTTGTGGAGGAAGAGGTGAAGACCTTGGAGGGTTTGTGTCACACTACACTGACTTTGGAGTTTGGAACACTCACTCTCTATAAATATTGCTTCCACCACACTGCCCATCTCACAGGGTTACTGTGACAGCACTTCTGCCCAGATTTTGTGAAAAACCTGTGCAATAAAAATCACAAGAGAGGAAATACATTAAGTAAGCTCTAAAGATGACACGGACTAAAGAGAAAATAAAAGAGATTTTCTAACAGAGGTGAGTGTTCTGGTGGACATCCCAGGGCTGTGTCAGACAGAATCAGAATTTTGAATTTGCTGTCAGTTGTGGAGGAGGCTCTGCGTCTCTTCCTTTGTGTTTGATTTGAGCTTGGTGGGGTTTTGATGTTTTACATGGTGTGGGTTTTTTTTTTTAAATGTTTCTTGCACCATCGTTCGTGCTTAGGAAATTTACCATAAACATTTGGGTTTTCTGGTAATACAAACCCTTTTCTTCTCCTTAAGAAATAACGAGCATAAGGAAATCATCACCAGTGGGTTGGGCTGAGTGAACTCAAACCCACTGCATCCACACCCTCTCCAAAAAGCCTCTCCTGCACAGAAATCCACCTCATGTTCCATCAGAGGTTTTTTTTTTTCCTTCCCTCTCCTTCCACGTTTGTCCCAGATGAGACAGCTCGGAGCAGCCCAGCCCCACCTGCCCTCCTCAGTGCTCCCCCTTCCCTGCAGGGTCACAAACATGCACTGGTCCACACTGGGAAGGATCAGAAAGGGCAGAAGAAAAGCTGGGGAGGAACAAATGGGCCACCCAGGCTGACCTGGGGCTGCTGCAGCCACTGCTGGGTGGTCCCAGCCTCCCCTTTCCCCAGCACCTTCTGGCCGGGTCATTCTCAGTGGGTGGGCAAGAGAAATCCTGGTCACAAAGAGGAAGGTGTTTGCCACAGCCCTTATCCAAGGGAAAACTCACCCCAGGCTCCCCCAAGGTTCAGTTCTGAGTGCTTTGTGCTTCCTGACCTAAAGGGGATCAAATGAGCTGTGGTGTGTGTTGGATAATTGGAATGTGGCTGCTGGAGGAGGAAGGGCAGTACTGGGAGACAGGAAAGGGTCTTCTGGCCTGAGATGCCAATTCCTCAAGTTTTCCTTCAAAATCACTGGGGTTTTTACAATTTCAAAGCTTTCTGTGGGTCCCTGTGGGTGAGTAACCACCACAAACCCTTGAGGTGCTACCCTGCCCCATTCCAGGCTCGTGTGTCTGTGCTCCCACTCCTACCAGGCTCTGCAGTGCATGGAACCACAGAAATCAGGGAATCCTGGGGTGGTTTGGGTGGGAAGGGACCTTAAGGCCCATCCAGTGCCACCCCCTGCCAAGGGCTGGGACACCTCCCACTGTCCCAGGCTGCTCCCAGCCCCAGTGTCCAGCCTGGCCTTGGGCACTGCCAGGGATCCAGGGGCAGCCACAGCTGCTCTGGGCACCCTGTGCCAGGCCTGCCCACCCTCTTTGGGAAAGATTCCTTCCCAAAATCCCATTGAAACCTCTACTCCTTCAGTTTTAAACCATTCCATGTTACCCCATCACTCTCTGCCCATGAGGATACATTTCCTGGTGGCTTTCTCCACCAACTTAGCAATTTCCTGAGCAGTTTGGCTGCGTGGAATGGCACTGTCAAACCCACGCCCTGAATCAGAGCACAGAGAGATGAGCCCTGGATCGTGAGGGTGGGTGATTGCAAACCTTTCTTCAGGGTTAGAATTCCAGAGTTGTGTCTTTCAGGAGTTCATCATTTCCTCCAGCAAACTCCAAAACGCTAAATGTGTGAGTCCTACAGTGATCACTAAACCACAGATCAGAGCAACCAGTGCAATATCTCAGCCAGCAGCTCCTGGCAAAGCCAACAACCCTAAGCAACAATCACTAAAATTGGGTGAAAACCTGGAAATGCTCTTAACAGTTGCTTTGCAGCTGCTTTGGGAGTGATTTTTTGGAGGGGGGAGACAAGGCAGAATGTCTAGCTCCCTTATCTTATAAAAATACATCAGAGACACACAGCCATTGCTTAGACAGCCTTTTCTTCTTATAGTGACCCTCCCTTTAGTGAATTTGTGAGTTTTCATTTCAATTATTTATCATTAAAAGGTTCTTTCCCCCCCAGATTGAATCCATAGTGCAGCAGAAAGCTAAAAAAAAAAACAACAAACCAACACCCTCTAATCACTGTGTTTATTATCTTATCACTGATCCTGGCTGCAAAATGGCATTTCTGAGAAGCGTTTTACACTAAAAACACATTTAACACGTTCACAATTCCAATCACCCCCCTCTCCTCAATTAAGGCATTGAATGGTGCTTCCTATGATGAGCCTCAGGAAAAAAGGGGCCCAAACAGTCTTGAAAGCCAGGTGAGGTAATCTTAAACCAGCCCAAAGGTTACTTCAGCACTCAGAATGAACAGGCTGGGTGTCAAAGGCAGGACAGTGACCGACTGAGAGCTCCTGCTGGTGTTCTGGGACAGAACTGGGATGCTGCAACCTCTCAGGGAGAAAAGATTTCACAGTGAGTATTCCTCCATGTGCTGTGCAGAGAAAGCTGGTGAGCACAACCACAGCAGGAAAAACCCAACCAACACAACAGCTTTTATCATCCTGCGTAGCAGCAGACACTTTCAAAATGAACCTGAAGTGAAAATAGCTGAGCTTTTTTACCTTTGCAGTAGGTGATATCCCAAATTCAACCCGGTAAAGAGAGAGTGAGGATTTGTGCTGGGTCACTGATTTATGATCTGTGCAGGGCAGGCTTGGGGGAGCCTGAGAGAGCTCCCACACGGCCCCAGACACAAACCCCACATTGTGATAAACGTGAAGATAAAGCCCAGCTGCGACCCAAGAACACTTCTGATGAAAGACAAAGAATTCGGGCTGACCCAGTGGTTTTCTGATGGTCCTTTCCCTCCAAACAATTCCTTCATTTTTCACCCAGCAGCACCATCCAGCCTCAACAGCTAAACTCGACAGGCATTTTTGCCTGCTGGGGTTTTGCAGGGGTTAGTTTGACTACTGATAAAGCCTGTAGTGTTATGAAATTAAGTCACATTAAATGGATTGAACAGAGAGCATTAATCTGGGCAAATTACTCCCAACCATTAGAAAACCACGGCTGTGGCAAAGTCGGACAATGGTTTCCATTAGAGAATAGAAAATTAATGCCATATATAACCTCCTTTCTCCTAGGCCCTACAGCTCAAGGAAGCTTTTTGTTCCGCTGTGATACAATTTAGAAAATATTTCCTAACTCCCTGGTAGTGCAGATGATTCCTCTTCCCTGTTCAGTCGCTGTGAGGGGCTGGGATGATGGGGAAGAACACTTTTCTTGTGGGGAACCCTGAACTCCAGCTGGGGGGAGAAGGTGTGGGAAGCAGAGAGAAACGTAGCATCCTTTTATTTGTTTGGAAGTGTCACTGAAGTCAAACCAGGCTGGGCACAGTCCTGGTGTGCATTTCCAAGCTCTCTTTGGCAGGAGCTTTGCCATCTGCAGGAACATCTGGGCAGGAGGGAGGCGTGGAAGAAATGATTCATTCTGCAATTAGCCTGGAGATTGTGGGGGAAATAGAAGTTCCCTCACATCTGAAGCTCCTCTTGCCCCCTGAACTCCCTCCTTTGAGATTTTTCTCCCCTGTTTCAGCCATCCAATAATCTGCTCCCAGCCAACCACTGCCCAAACACTGTTTTTCCACCTATTCCCATGTTCTCATCATTTAGGGATCCTGGCACCTGCTGTGCTGCCTCCAGTGCTTCCCTCCTCTTTTCCATGGAAAAGAGTCTTTGCATTCTGCTAGAAATAGCTCCCTTATCTCATAAAAATACATCAGAGACACACAGCCATTGCTTAGACAGCCTTTTCTTCTTATAGTGACCCTCCCTTTAGTGAATTTGTGAGTTTTCATTTCAATTATTTATCATCAAAATCTGATGATTTGACTGAATCCATAGTGCAGCAGAAAGCTAAAAAAAAAACAAACAAAAAACCATCTCTTATCACTGTGTTTATTATCTCCAGGGCCCATATTCACAGGAAATTAAACATCTGAGCACATCAGTGTAGACTAAAAAGAGTCACCCATGTTATTTATCTGATTATCAGAAAATGCTTTTGAGGCAAATTTCAGAGGAAAATTTACTCAAGCCCCTTGAGTAAGTATCTCACTCCCTGAGTTTCTCTGGGTTACCAAGGGCAGAGCTGAGCAGTTAAATGCACTTTGTATGCAGTACAGCAATCTCAAGCATCCAAAAGGATACTGCAAAGTCCCCAAGTCTCACACGGAATATCAGAATAATCTTTACAAAGATTATAAATAATCATTACAAATAACATTTATAAAGCATTCTTGGTGGGACACACGTGGAGAGAAAATCCAGGGGTTTTATCCACGTGCCTTCCACCTCTCAGCTCCATCCTCAGCCAGCAAATATTCCTGTGCTGGCAGCCTGAGGAGAAAACTCAGCAATTTTCATTCTCATCATCAAAAAACCTTGTGCTGAACGTTGAAGGCCAAGACAAAGCCTTCATTGAGGCAAACAGGGAGAGTGCCTCATTCATGAGGCAAACAGGGAGAAGGAGGCAGGAGGATAAAATGACATTTTGCAGGCCTGTGGACAGCTCTGAGTGGCAGCACGGGAGCACTTGGCAGCCCTTTGGAGAACGTGGAATTCCCTGTGTGGGGTGTTCACAGCTGGCTCTGCTCTGCCAGGCTGGAGCAGCCCTGGTCCCAGCTGTGCCCACACACTGTCCCCAGAGCACTGCCTGCACACAGGGGCTGGCACAAGAGCTGCTTGGTTCCAGAGGTGCCATGGATGGGTTCGGCTCAGTCGGAGCTCAGGAGTTTCTCCTGCAGAGCTCTGGAGCTGGCTGAGAGCAGGACAGCAGCAGCATTCCCTGCTGGAGCACTGAGGTCAGCTCATCCCAGGGCTGGAGCCCCTCTGCTCTGGAGCCAGCCTGGGAGAGCTGGGAGTGCTCACCTGGAGAGGAGAAGGCTCCAGGGAGAGCTCAGAGCCCCTGGCAGGGCCTGAAGGGGCTCCAGGAGAGCTGGAGAGGGACTGGGGACAAGGGATGGAGGGACAGGACACAGGGAATGGCTCCCAGTGCCAGAGGGCAGGGATGGGTGGGATATTGGGGATAAATCCTTCCCTGTGAGGGTGGTGAGGGGCTGGGATGGAATTCCCAGAGCAGCTGTGGCTGCCCCTGGATCCCTGGCAGTGTCCAAGGCCAGGTTGGACAGGGCTTGGAGCAGCCTGGATGGTGGAAGGTGTCCCTGCCCATGGCAGAGATGGAACAGGATGAGCTTTAAGGTCCCTTAAAGCTCATCCCTTGTGGTTCCAACCCAAACCATTCTGGGATTCCACAATTCTGTAATTCTTTGGAGTGGGGAACCGGTCACAGCAGAAAGCAAATGGTTCTGGGTCTTGAGAAGCTCTTTGCTTGCAGGACCTGTAAGTGCAACAAGGGCCAAACAAAACATCTTTAGGGAATTCCCCTTTTGTTAAAGTAGTCCACAGAATCCAAGGAAAAATGGACAAACAGGGAATGTTGCCTGGAAAGTTATGAGGAATGAAAATTTAATAAATTTGCTAAATTAATTGCTTCCAATAAGAACAGCAGTCAGTGCAGCCTTGCCACTGCACATTGACCAGATGCCATTAAAGCAGCTCCTACACAGAGAAGAGAGAAATTAATGCTCATTTGGCTCAGTCAAACACAGCAAGTAAATTATTTTCTAAACAAAAACAAACATAGTCAATAAACATAAGCAGAGAATGTTGTAATCTAAGGCATGATACAATTTGGAATGTTGTTTTCTGTCACTCTTGAAGCTGTTGGTGTGTTTAAAGTCCCTTCCAGCCCAAACCAGTGAGTCTGTTCTGTGATTCTCTGTAATATTTTTAAGTCCATGACTCCTGTGTGCTCAAAACCAGCAGGGACAGGGCCCTCAGAGGGCAGAACCCACCTCAAGAATCCCCTGGAGTGTTGTTCTGTCAGATCCAGTCCCCAGACTGGTGATTCCTGAGGAACATCAATTCCACCTTCCCACACATCAATCCAAGTGATTTGCCTTCCCTCTGCACAGGTCGGGCTGTACATCCCAGAACACAGAACTTGCTCTGCTGTGTGGTTTCAGGAGGCTGATTCCCCACTGGAAATCAATGGATGACTCAAAGCCAAAGACAAAAAGCAGCCTTGTGTGGCAGCCTGGGGGATGCTGTGTGATCCTCTGCTGCCCAAGGCACTCACACACAGCACTGCAGCAATTCCAGTTAACTTGAAAGGATGCAAAGGAGATTTTCATCTTTATTTTGCTCTGCAGGAGTGAGTGGCACTGTTAATGTTTCCATAATGCATTTACTCTTTCAAAAAGGGGTTTGGCATCCACAGAGGTGAATCAAAGTGGCTGTAACTGAGCAGATGGAATTGTGCAATCAACCCCTTGGGTGCTGCTGCTGCTGCAAACAGCTGGAAAGAAGAATTCAGGTACCCTCAGCTTCAGGAAACTCCAGGAAACACCTGCCTATTCCTGGGGCAGCTCTGTGTGCTTCCCTCCCCTGAAAACCCCCAGCACGGTGTGGAGATAAATTCACAGAGCATGAAAATACCTCAGTGCTTTGTTCCCTTCCATCTGTGACAAATCCACTTCAGAGCACTCACTGACAAAACTTTCCTCAGCGAGCTAGTGGCTCCTCAGGTACAGAGTTCACCCTTTCTTTCAAAGACCTTTCTGAATGGAGCCTTAGCTTTAAAATGTTGTGTGAAAGTGCCTGAAAGGGGGTGACTTTTTGTCTCTTTTCCCAAGTGTCAGCCATACAGACAACACACATCGCTTACTGAGATGAACGCTTGGGAGATCTGTGTCCAAAACTATTTCTGTGTGTGAAAAGTGTTCCTCACCTGGGAATGAGCTGTTCCTGTTTGCCACGCTGGTCAAGCAGACAGGGATGAGGTTTTACCTGACTGAGAGCTGGGCTATAAATGTGCTCCTAAAGCCTGCAAAGGCAGAAACTCACCTGTCCAACTGGGTCGTGGTGCAAGGAACTTCAGTTCTTATTGCCAAATACACACGTGCAGGAGTAGGGATCCTCATTGCTAAGCCTTGCAATAAACCTTGCTGAATTTTATAAGAGATACAAGAAATTTCCTTTACAAACCTGCCGTAATAAATGAACTTCCCTTTGGTTTCAATTTTCAAATCCAATACGTTTGTAGGAGATGTTTAAATTCCCCCATTATTTCTGTGGCAGTAACTCCATGCAGTTTTTTGAGCCAAATCTTCAATTTTCAAATCCAGTATTTTTGTAGGAGATGTTTAAATTCCCCCATTATTTCTGTGGCAGTAACTCCATGCAGTTTTTTGAGCCAAATCTTCAGTTTTCAAATCCAATATTTTTTTAGGAGATTTTTAAATCCCCCCATTATTTCTGTGGCAGTAACTCCTTGCAGTTTTTTGAGCTGTTGCATTAAAAAAAAAAAAAACTCCAAAAACCAAAAAAACACCCCAAATCTCTTGTTTCTTGCTGTAAATTATGATATTATGCTGAACTGGCACTGATGAAAACCAGGATCTCAGGTACTGAATACGTTTGGTGCGTGAGATTTGGCTCTGACATATTTATGAAACACTGCAGCTAAACTGCTTCATGTAGTGTTTATCTCAGTCAGTGTTAGACTTACAGAAAGCAATGGGATTTGGGGACTTTGGTGTTACTGGGAGAGTGCACTGGTGAACTGGTCTGTGTCCTTTGTTAACTGCACCTGTAAACTTGTATTTATTCAGGGTTTGCTATAGGGAATGATGGCAAAGGGGAAATGTCACTGGCAGAGTAAAGCCTGAGCACTGCAATGCAAACGCTGCTGTTTTCTTTGGTGGAAAACACACATTTAAATTGTACCCAGCTCAGAACACAAAGATCAGCATGCTGGTTAATCCCAAATTATCGATCAACTTTAAACAAGCTGGGGGTTTCGAGGAGGTCAGCCTGGCTGCAGCAGGCTGGAGCAGCAGACAGCAAATACAAAGATAAATTGCTTTTTCCACTCAACTGATCTGAACGCAGCCCGTGGACACAGCAAGTGCAGGGTTTGTTAAAAGTGGGTGTTTGCAAAGCAGTGGTCACCAGCTGAGGGGAAGAGCCACGAGCTGCCTCAGGTGGGAAAGTATTTAAGAGCACAATGAAAAGACAGCTTAATTAGCCTCGAATTGTGATGGACTTAGAGTCTGTTAATTCAATTCACACAATGAACACAGAATGCCACAAGAGCATCAGGCACAGCCTCTGGGGAGTCTCTCGTGGTGACCTGCTTTGATAGTTATTTTTGGCAGGTTGTACCCAATCCATAGACTGACAATAGTGAATTGACTCACAGATTATGACCAAAAATGGGGTTTGGTTACAGCTCTGCATCAGCAGGTTTTTTGTGTTTAAAGCTTGGTAAAGACTTATTTAATATCAGCATATTTAACTAGGATTCCTGTAGGATCCACAGCGGATAAGGAACTTCCCGGGTTTTATTTCCAGCCCTCGCCCTGGCAGTAGCCCCTGGCACAATCTGTCACCCCGTGGGGATCAATGCAAACCCCTGCCCCAGGCTGTCGATTCCATGTGCTGGTCCAGGCTCTGAGCAAGGGACAGAGCCATGGAGAGGCTGGAAGAGCACCCGTGGGACGGCTGGAAGGGGGGAAATGAGCAGACAAGAGGAGGAACCTCCCTGCTGGTATAAATCCGTGTGTGTCTCCCTTCATCCAGCCACAGCTCCGTGCAGGGATGGACACCTCCCCACGAGGAAACGCTCATGGGAGAGCTGGGGGTGCTCACCTGGAGAGGAGAAGCTCCAGGGAGAACTCAGAGCCCGTTCCAGCACCTAAAGGGGCTCCAGGAGAGCTGGAGAGAGATTTGGGACAAGGGATGGAGGGACAGGACACAGGGAATGGCTTCCCACTGCCAGAGGGCAGGGCTGGCTGGGAGATTGGGAGGGAATTCCTGCCTGTGA
>VWYO01016342.1:6379-21284 GCA_013400275.1 Rhadina sibilatrix | reverse complement strand
AAAAGGTGGGAGGGGTGTTTATCTGCTCCTCGGCCTGGATATTCCATAGGATTCAACAATGCTGAGCCAGCTTTAGCCAAAATCTTTGTGACAATGTCAAGGAGAAGCTAGAATTGGTTTTAGGGGAGCTAGAACTAGTTTTGGGGTACCTAGAACTGGTTTTATTCACATTTATGAGCATGAAATCCAAGGAAATCAGAGAGCTGGATTTCAGAATCCCTTTTTACTTCGTGTTATTCCTGAATGCCACACATTTTCCACTGCTCTCTTTTACTCCAGTGAGGCTATCCTCACAGAATATCCAAATAATAACAATTTTTGCTTGGACTCCACAAGAATGGGTTACCACTGGCTGCTCTTGTAGCTGCTTTAGACCTCAGTCTCCTGTAGGGTCATAACATCTGTTCTGCATTTAGAGAATTCCTACTAATATATTAAAAAAGAGGGGATTTATTATGTGAGTGCTGACTGGTGGAGATTTTTCCACGTGCTGAAATTGGAGGTTATCCTGAGAAAGCTAAATATAGCTGTTTCTATATTTTCACCTATAGCAGCTGCTATTTTGGTCCCTCATCCCAAATCAAGCTGCACAGCAGACAATGGGAATATTCCCTTTGTTTGCAGGGTTGGGCCTCAACGATTATTGGAGTCCTTGTGCAAGGATATCCTCTCCTGGGAGAGATTTTAGAACCGGAATGTGAGTGGGTAGAAAAGGTCTCAGGGAAATACATGCAAGGCTTAAAATCAGATTTTTTTTAAAATTTATTTTATTTTTTTTAATTTTTTTTTTATTTTTTTGAGAGAATGGACCAACTTCAAGATAATATTTAGAAAATTTACTAAGGCCCAGGCTGGACTCTCTGGTCAGACCTTTTTTTTTAATGTTGGAGCTGCCTGATAAATCAAACACCTTGTTATTCCAGAGGGCAGGAGCAGAAATTCCCTCTACAGCACTGAAAGGAGGTGGAGTGAGGGGGGATTGGCCTCTTGTGCCATGTCCCAAGTCAAAGGATGAGAGGAAATGGCCTCACATTGCACCAGGGAAGCTTCAGGTTAAATATTAGATGTTTTTTTTTTTCCCTTGGAGGAGTGGTCAGGCCTTGGGATGAGCTGCCCAGGGAGGTTTGGAGTCCCTGTCTGTGGGAGTGCTCAGGAAGAGTCTGGGTGTGGCCCTTGGGGACAGGGTTTGGGGTGGTGCTGGTGGGACTTGGATGATCCTGCAAGGCTTTTCCCACCTTGACGAGTCCGTGATTCCCTTTGGGGATTAATTCTGATTCAGCTGAGTGAGGTGCAAGAAACTTAACTCCCACTGCCCATAACCCGAGGCTGTGGCTGGATTCTGGATATTTTACGGAGCATCCTCCTCCCAAGGAAATCTGAGCTCTTTCTGCCTCCCAAAAAACGTCAGCGCGTCGGAAAAACATCTTCCCATTTGTGCTCCAGTCGGAGCCCTCAGCGCTGGGAACGCCGTTTGCGTGTGCCTCTCCTGCTCTGAGCTTCCCTTGCCTCGTGGGTGGCTGGTGATGACATTTCCCCACAGGAAAACACCAACCCCACAACCTTTCCCCTCTTCCCGGGCCGTCGGTGCCGTCACCGCTGTGGGATGTCAGCCGGTTTGAAGCCAGCAGCTCCTGCTCCTCTCTGGGCTCCTGTCGCACCCCAAACCACACCAAACTCCTCAGTGTCCCTCTTTGCGTGGCCACGGGCCCTTCTGACAACGGGAATGTATTGCCACGAGTGCCTAAGGAAATCCTTGGTCAGGATAAACAGCTCCCCCACTCCCTGCCTGCTGCCAGGAAGCTCTAAATAGAGTCTCTGTGCTAGGCTGAATTTTCTTTTTTTTCTTTTTCCATTTTTATTGCTCCACGCTGGAGTTCAGTCCTGAAGCCTAAGCCAGAGAATCAAAGCTGTGCTGGAGCTGTTGAAAGGCCACAGACCTTGCTCAAAAGTTCAGGTATTTCAAATCCCTGGGAACATGTGTTGCATGTTTACGTGGCACAAAGTTTTTGGGACAGAGCAGCTCTGCTGAGACCTTCCTCTGAGAATTCCAACTTTTCCTGGTGGCAAATCCCCTGAAAAGGACCTTTCACACTTTGTGCCCCCCAAAACTTGATCAACTCCATCCTTGCTCGCCAGTGCACAGCCAGTCCTGCTGTCATCATGAACCGTGAGATCATGGAATGCTTGGGGTTGGAAAGGACCATAAAGGATCATCAGGTTCCAACCCTGCTGGCATGGGCAGGGAACCTTCCACCCTTGTGTTTGCAGGAGAAAAGGTGAAGGGCCAAGCAAAACATTGATTTTATTCTTAAAAAGGCCAAACCAAACCAAAAGCCCTTTGTGATCTTTCCAGCCTGGGTCATGAATTCCAAACGCTGATATAATTGGAGAGACTGAAATCATGGAATCATGGAATGCTTTGGGTTGGGAGGGACCTTAAAAACCATCTTGTTCCCAACCCTCTGCCATGAGCATGGACACCTCCCACTGTCCCAGGCTGCTCCCAGCCCCAGTGTCCAACCTGGCCTTGGGCACTGCCAGGGATCCAGGGGCAGCCACAGCTGCTCTGGGAATTCCATCCCAACCCCTCACCACCCACCCAGGGAACAATTCCTTCCCAATATCCCATCCAGCCCTCTGGCAGTGGAAAGGTGATCCATCTCAGCTATCCTTGAATATGTTTTTTCCAGTTGTTTGGGGTTTTTTTTAGGCAGTTTTCTCTTAAAATTCAATATTTATCAACAGGTTGGGAAAAAAAAAAAACAAAAAAAACCAAAAAAACAACCCACACAAAATGTTTAGAATAAGTCTTTTCCTTTTAAATTGAAAGCTCTTCCCTCAAATAGGAATTTCTACGTGCAATTAATTGTGGGTGACAACTCAGAATGGGTAATTTTGATCATTNAGGGGCAAAAAAAAAAAAAAAGGCTTTGATGATGGTTCAGGGGCTGTGGGAGGAGGAACAGGTAAAATGGTTCCATGGAGTGGAATGATGGGAATGAAATGGAAATGGGAGCAGCTATGGGAAAAGAGGTGTGATAAGAGGAAGAAGGGGTAAGGACAAAACTCTAAAGATGAGGAAACCAGATCACAACAGCTCTGAAAAATACAGTTGGGGATCCAGTTTGTCAGGATCCCTTGGTTTTTTATGCCGGAGTTAATTTCCACTAACAGATGTTGCCTCGTGTTGCACGATGCCCAGATGGATTTGGTTTCCTCCATCCCATTCCTGGCATGAAATGTTTCCTCTGTGCTGGGAGAAAAAGCTGCTGTGCTGTCAGCAGAGGCCAGGAAGGAGAACCAGGAGAGGGCTGGGGATGCTGCCTGCTCACCTGGTATCTCTGTTAATACCAGAGCCAGGATTTATTTGAATTCCTTCCTTTGGATTTTGATCTCTGGAGTTATTTTCCAGCACAGAGCTAGTCCTGCTGGTGTAGATCATCCCAACACAACATTGCTTGCAGGTGTCCTGGTTTCTCAGGGCCATTTTCAGTCCCATTTTTTGGTGGAAGACCTCTGGTGTTTTCCCTAAATTCAGCCCCGGGTTGACTTCAGGTGGAAATCCCTGATTGCTTACACTGAGGATTGGGTGCAGCACTAAAAAAACCAACCAAAAACAATAAAGAAGAGAGATCTAAGTCTGCTTTATGCCCTGTGGTGTTTATTTTGCCCAACCACACTGAAAATGAAAGGAATATGGGAGGACCAAAATTAGTGGGAAAAGGGATTGGACTAAAGAAGTGTCTGACAGGAGATGCCTAAAAATTTCTCATGTTTTGGGGCTTTCAGTGAATTCTCAAAGGCTCAGTGCAGATTTTTTTGGTCATGGCAGGTAATTGTCTCCCCAAGCACTCATCGAGTTGCATGATAATGACCCTGCCTCCTGGGGAAAATGCAGGTGAACCTTTTCTTGGGAAAAGGGGCATAAAAAGCTTCCGACATCCTCGGTTTCAGGGACAGCAACAAATGCAGGTCTTGTGGAAACATTTCATTTTAATTCCACAAGATCCTCTTAGGTAAACACTGCAACACATTGAATCCATTTTTTTTTTTCAGACCAACTTGTAAAACCAGAAAATCCCCCAGCCCCTGATAGGCAGCAGCATTAATTGCCAGGAGCACAAAGAGGCATTTAAACATCGGAGCGTTTTTGGCAAAAACACAAATGACTTCTTTTCCTTCCCTTGCCCTTGAAAACTGCTCTGCTCAACTCTGGGCTTCCTATGATGGAGGCTTCACCATTAATCACCTTTATGACATCTCATATGTGGAGCAATCCTAGGGCCTAATCAGCCACTTTCCTGAGGAAATTGGCCAAATCCCGGCGCGTTGAGGCGGGGGATGAATCACAACAACTTTGCTATTCAGACAAATCCCTTTTCAAGTGCCCTTTGAGAGGTTTGGTTTGGTTTGGACTTTTTTTTTTTTTTTTTCCTTCTCATATACAGTGAAGACAGCCCCACAGGAAACAATAATAGTTTAATCTCTGGAAAAATTTCCTTCCTGCACTGCAGCAGCTTTTCAGACAGGTACTCCAAGCCAAGGAAAATTAACAACAAGCCATGCCAAGAGCTGCTGTTATTGCCTTTTACTCTGTCCCTTCCCTTCCCTGGGAGTGACAGCCAGGAGAGACTCATCCCCTCACCAACCCCCTCTTTTTCCAGGCATTAATGACAATTCCCAGCCTGGAGAACTGGTCATGGAGAGGGAAGTCACAGAGGATCCTGCAAATTCTTCCTGTGGCACCACCATCATGAGCAGCCCCAGGGATCCACATCCCTGCCCACAAACGATGTCTGGAACCTCCCAAAAATCCCAAGGAAGGATTTGCAGGATTGTAAGGTACACGTTGTCAGTTGCAGGATTATTTCCTCTGCAGTTTTCCTTCCTTTGACTTGAAGTTCTGCCTTGCTTAACATGGAAGTGTGGAGTAAGAAATAGAGTTTGTTTTACTGGTGTGAATCAGGGCTCAGCATCATCACGTGGAGTTTTGTTTTGGCTTGGAATTTTGGTCAGTTTGGGTTTTTCTCTACCCAAGGCAGGCTTGGTTCTGGTTTTTTGCCCCAGTGTCACAAGAGGGGAACACCAACGCTGAGGCAGAGAAGGAAATGAGGAATTGGCCTCAGCCCAAACCTCCTGTTTGCCCTTTTCCTTTCCTGCTTCCACTGCCTGTTCACTTGAGCTTGGGAGCACTCTTGGAACCAGATTCTGATGTTTCCACCTCTGCAACTGAGAAGGAGCTGTGAGGTAAAAAAATTGATGTGGAGACCTCTGCACACACCAGATCCAGGGAAGGAGGAAAGGAGGGCCAGGGGGAAATTTTCTGCAAGTGGGTGACATTTCTGTCCCTGTGCCCCCTCAGGTGAGAGCCCAACCTGCAGAGCTGCCCCAGCCCTGGGGCCCAGCACAGGGAGAGAGCCCAGAGGAGGCAGCAGGATGAGCAGAGGGATGGAGCAGCTCTGCTGGCAGGAAAGGCTGGCACAGCTGGGATTGTTCAGCCTGGAGAGGAGAAGCTTTGGGCTGAGCTCAGGGTGGCCTTGCAGGGCCTAGAGGAGGTTACAAGAAAGACAGACAGGAACTTTTCATATGGGCATAGAGTGATAGGACAAGGGGGAATGGTTTTAAACTGAAGGAGGAAAGGTTAGATGGGATCTTGGGCAGGAATTGTTCCCTGGCAGGGTGGGCAGGGCTGGCACAGGGTGCCCAGAGCAGCTGTGGCTGCCCCTGGATCCCTGGCAGTGCCCAAGGCCAGGTTGGACACTGGGGCTGGGAGCAGCCTGGGACAGTGGGAGGTGTCCCTGCAATTTTTCCCTTGATTTGTGGAATTGCAGGTCAGTTATGTTATGGATACCCTCAGAGTGACAAACTGGACCCAGGACATGAGATGTTTCCCATCAGAATTTTTAACGCTTCCTGTCAATAGAACCAAGTGTTATAAAACTCTGCTTTGTTTATCTTGAGCTGTGCTCTCTCCCCCTTATAAAACAGCAGCTGGATTTTCCAAAATAACAAGAAAAGAGTAAATATACATTGGCTGTGTCCTAAAGGAAAACTTTTCCAAGGAAATTGCTTTTTCTTCCCAGAATGAGAAGGTCCTGCTGAGCAGGGGCCGGATCCAGCACCCACAGAAGGCAGTGGAAGAGTTCCCACTGATGACAGTGGATGTTGGATGAATTCCCACCTCATCCTCGTGTTCAAATGATGAAAATTCAGCTGCTGGGTTCTGGTGAGTACTGGGAAAGCCTGGTGTTATATAAGTTCCTTACAATAGGTTGTTACAACCATTAAAAGAAGCTGATTATTTTTATTAAAAGCATATTTTGCTGGTTCCTTTTAAGCTATTCCCAAACTCTACACATCTCTTCCCTCACTTTGCTCTTTGGCATGTCTGTTTTCCAAACCAAACCCAAGCAAGGACATGATTTCCTGTTGGTTGGGGAAGAGGGGCTGGAGATTTATTCTTTACATGGGAAAACGGTTGCTGAACACATGTGACAGCACATGGCCTTGTTCAAACATTCCATCAAATCAAAAGCAGATCCCAGCTCCAATGTTCCAGATGAAGGGGCTGGGAGAGGCACTCACATGGAATTGTGCTGCAGTTGGGAAGACAAGAGATCAAAGCTCTGCAACTCATTGAGGGACTGAAAGGTGAGTTTGTCTTATCTGAGCAGCAAGGAATAATTCTAGGGAATTATGTGATGTTCCCCTCAGGTGAACCTCCCAGTGATGATGGAGCAGGTTCTTCTCTTCCAGGAAAGTCACCACGATGCACTTCCCAGATGGCATTAAAATAGCAGCCTGGTGTTCACTAATTGACATCTTCTCTCTCTCTCTTTTGCTCACCACACCCTGCTTGGGTTTGGGCCCACCTGAGAGACAATTCCTGATGATCCACGGTGGCCAACCCCAAACTCCCTGTATCTCTGAATGTGCCCAAAAGCTGTGGGAATTCCCAGTTAAATGCAACCAAGTGAATAGGCCACACCTTTGCCCTCTGTCTATGCTGTTCTTTTGAAAACCAGTTAATTTTGCGAGCCATACATTGATTTTCCAGATATATTATGGAACAGAAAACTTAAAAATAGAATTCACCTCTGCTGTTAACAAGTTTTGACCTTTGCTCACATTTGTTGGGGAAAGTAGCTCATAGTACCAATTAACATGAATTATTAACTCCTCCATTAATAATTAATTTATTAGAGGGCTAAAGGCATCAGTCTTTGCCAGCTAACACTATCGAGAGAAAATGAAGCAAACAACACAACCCTAATTAGAACAGCCTAATGAGGATGTCTGGAAGATCTGATGGGATTCAGTCACTCTAAATGCTCTTTATTTCCTCTCTGAAACCACACTGGGTGCAAAGAATCAGGCAGTTAACTCCAGTTTCCTGTCGTGCAGGGTTTCTTCCTCCTTTCCGAGAGGAGGGAGCCCACTCAGGAGAGCTCAATTTAGGGATGATTAAGGACTGATGAAGGATGCCACTGCCTAAACAACAGGAATGCTGTCTCTCCCAGTAATGAACAGTTCTGGGGCTGTCTGAATCCTTAATGGCTTCAATGGGCTGCAGGAAAACTTCCACATCTCGGAATGGTGTGGGATTTCACAGGATCCTTCCTTTGTCATCTGAGTTTGGGCTTTGTCTGAAGAGCTTGGGATGGTGCCTGAGGTCTCTGTCCATGTTTTGGGCAGGATGCAACAGTGAAAGCCAGGATGGTTTAACAGGGAACATCACAGCCTGGAAAAGTGTTGAGTTCTTCCCCTGCTGGTCCATCCCAATCTCAGGTGATTTTTCCAAGTTTCATGTTTGTGGCTCTTGGAGTCCTGAGCAGGGAGGATTGCAGGCTTTCTGTGCTGCCAGGCACTGAGCCCCAGGCAAACCCTGCATCCCACCTGAGGCCCTGGAGGAGGCTCCCAAAATTGAGTGACAGCACTGGGATTGTGGGAGTGGAGTTGGAATGGAAGTGTGTGACAGCACAGGGGGCAAAACTTACAGTTTAAGGGTTTAGAAGACAGGAATAGAGAGAAAGCAGGGTGGAGGATTTAGGGCTGAACCCTTCTTTTTCACCTTCTTCTCCATGGGCTGGGTGCTGTTTTGTGATTGGGTGGAGAAATCCGCATTGCGGGCCAGGGGTGGTTGGTTATTGGGTTAAAAGTAAAAATAATTCAGGTGTCATTTCTTAATTTGACAATTTGTGTTTAAAAGACCTTGTAAAGAGGCGGAGACAGAGCCATTTTTCTCTCTTGTTAGCTGGAACTCACAGCTTCTGAGACTGTAACACAGATAAGAGTGTTAAGAGTCCAAACACAAAATCCACNCCGCATTGCGGGCCAGGGGTGGTTGGTTATTGGGTTAAAAGTAAAAATAATTCAGGTGTCATTTCTTAATTTGACAATTTGTCTTTAAAAGACCTTGTAAAGAGGCAGAGACACAGCCATTTTTCACCTTGTTAGCTGGAACTCACAGCTTCTGAGACTGTAACACAGATAAGAGTGTTAAGAGTCCAAACACAAAATCCACCTCTGGAGCATTTAATCCTGGCTCTAACAGAAAAGAAGATAAAAAAGCCACAAGTGGCCACATCTTCCTCCTCCTGCTGCTCATAATGTGACACAGAGAAACTTCCCAGAGATTCTTTGCTGCAGCACAACCTTTGCTGGTTCACACCTTCCCTTTTTGTGCCAAATCCGTTTGTTAACACATTTTTTTTCCCCCTTTTTCCTGAATTATGTCTGAAGGTTGTCTCAAATCTTCCTTTGTTCCCAAGCTTTTAGTCCCTGATCATGTTGATGTTTCTTTGGATAAATCCCAGCCCAAGCTCATCTTTCCCCTTTGCTCCTCCCATGCTCCTCTGGACATTCCAGCTTTCCTGTGGCAGCCACGAGATGGGAAAATGTTTTCTGCTCCTCCTCCTGTCCCACATTGTCAGTTTTTTCTTCAGAAATAACGGCAGAATTAAAAGAATTACAGCAAACACAACTTTTAGCATCTCCTCAAGCCTTTCTTCCTTTGTTTTGTTTGAAAAATTAAAAAAAACCCAAAACCCTGGACTGTGCAATAATTCTTCAGTTTCTTCAGGTCTTTGGCCCACAGACACTTCCCAAAGGTTTGCTGAGCAGATAAGTATTAGAATGACTTAGACTTAGATGAACATTAAATTAATCAGACAACACTCTGGGGGGAAATTGCCACTAATTTCAGATTTTTCATCTCCCAGAAATCAATTATTATTATGTTTATTGATATTGGGCTTGTCACTACTCTCAATCCTTTCGCTGTGGTGACAGAGCCTAAGAGGAGAGAGAGGAGGGGAAAAACAGAGTAAATAATTTAGAATTTCTTCCCAAAGCAGCAGAACTTCAATACCATTTCTGTGTGAGTGAGAAGATAGAAGTAGTGGGAAATCTGGAAGATTTTATACACGGTGACATCTTTTCCATGTAAAAAGTTTACCCAGCTCTACTCAGAGGTTGTCTGGGGTAGAGGGTTGAATTAAATCACAGGAAAAAGGTGTTTGTGACATTCTCTGTGATTTATAACCACAGAATTCCTGAATTATTGAGGTTGGAAAAGACTTCCAAGGCCGTGGAGTCCCAGCTGTGCCCTGTGCCCACCTTGTCCCCAGCCCAGAGCACTGAGTGCCACCTCCAGGTGACACCTCCAGGGATGGGCACTCCAAACCTCCCTGGATAGCTCCTGCCAAGGTCTGAGCACCCTTTCCATGAGGGTTCCATGGACTGTGGGATGTGTTGCATGCAGGGAGTCAGGAAAACATCTCAGAGCATCCCTCTGTTGGATCAAACAACATTTTCCTCTCTAAACGGGTTGGATTGCTGAGGACTCTTTCAAACCATCAGAATTTGGCCTTTTGAGAGCAGGATTGACGAAATTTGTGTCAGTAGGGCTCAGGACAAACAAAGAGGAGCTGGTGTTATAATATTGCAGGCACAACTTGTCATTAAATCAGGCTTCCTGCTTCACACACATTAGAATTTCAGAAGGAACTGGGGACTTTAATCAGAAAATATAGAAAATATTTTCTCTGATTATGCAATGATAACAATCATTTACTGCAGCGGTCACCGGATGCTCCTGTAAATCTTGTTAATGAAATCCCAATATTGGAATCCTCCAATCAGAACTCAGGAGTTAATGGGTAACCTTTCCCTAGGACTCAAGGTAATTCCAGCCTGCTCCAAGTGAAGATCCACATCAATTAAATTTAGAAATTGTCATTCAATTAATTTTTTTTTTTTGTTTGGTTTAACAACATTAAGTGGCTGCCCCAGTGGCACTGGAGGCAGAAGTCCAAGTCCTTGTTTTCCATCAAATGTTTAATTTAAAGCCTTCCCTGTCTGTGGGACTAAGGTGGTAGAAAGAGGAAGGAATTTTTGAGCTCATTAATTACAAGACAAGTTCCTTGTGAGATTGGGCAGGTTAAAGAAACCAGAGAAACCTGTGGGTCCCTTCCCTGAACTGGGATCATCCAAATCCAACTGAAAGACTCCCCAACAATCCCAGCCTGGGCACCCCTGGCAGTGGTGTCCAAAGGCTCCTGGAACTCTCGCAGCCTTGGGGTCGTGCCCATTCCTTGGGAAGCTCCTCCCTGAAATGGCTGAGCCTAAAATTCAGGGGTGGAATTATTTTTGGGAACTTCCCTCCTGTGCTGTTCAAAATTCAGGAGGACTGAGCCAGGAGGACTCACATTTCCTTCCCTTCCAGGTTTCTCTGGAATTCTTCTCTTAGGAATAGAGCCCATCCTGACTTTCTTTCCAGCTCTCCAGACAGAACCTCAGAGTTGTGTCTTGTAAAATGGGGGTAAAGTAAAACTGAGAAATTTTTACTCAAGGAATTGTCTGTGGACTTTGCCTACATTGAAAGGATCCACCGAAAACCTGTGTTATAAATTCATAACAATATTTTTTTTTTTTTTGTGAGTTATAGATAGGATAAATTACCAAGAACAACCTCCTCTCACACAAATATAAAACAACTTCCAAAGTTCCTCAATAAGTGCTTACACTCAATTCCTTATCTCTGCACTGGCCCCAAAGCATTCAATAGAATATCCCCAGGTGAAATCAGTGTCCTGAAAAATTCAGCAGGAAAAACAAACGCACTGGAAAGCAAAAGTATTGGAAGCTGATGTAGCTGAATGTGGATCAATGACTGAAAAATCCTGGGGAGAACAGGATTTCTGTCCAGCCTTTCCATTTAGGAGAGTCCTGTGGCAGGGTTACACATTAATGATAAAAAATAAATGAAATGGTTCATCCTTGATGCTGGCAAGACAGAACTTTTAAAAAGGAATGATGTACTGGACAGAAAAGGTGTCTTTTTGTTGGAGCTTTGGATCTCTGCCATGGAACAGGAACACCAAATTTTGTGCAGGTCATGGCAGGGAAAGGGAGACATTTTATCCCATACTGTAACAACAAAATGGAATAGTTGAAATCCCAGAAATGAAAAATGGGGTTTTTTTCAGTCATCAGAACCTTCCAGTTTGTTGTCATGTATGTCTCAAAGATCAGGAAGAGATGCTGGCAGAAAAATCAGGTTTATTTTTATTTTTTTTCCCTAAATCAAGAACTCAGCAGAGAAGAAACCTTTTGGAGGAAGAGAGAAGGGAAGAATATTTGGGCACGGCACGATGCTATGCCAGCCACACACCAGAAGAATCAACCTTTTAATTTCCATTTTATTAGCACAAACTCCATGTAAAGAGTTGTCAAGCACTCACCACCCCGTGACAAGGTCTGAGCTTCTAAAAAATCCCCCAGAAAGAATAAATTAAGGACTTATAAAAGGATAATGAAAGGCTGGAAAAGATGTTTTAATTAAGAATGCCCCTTAGGTGCAGAGGAAATAATTCCAGGGGTAAATTTCTCCTCCATTTTTGGTGAGAAGACAAACTTTTGAACATTTGGGGAAGCACTGAAGTGAAGGACCTTTCCTGATTTTTTTCCCCCTCCGGGAAGAGCCCACAGGTACTTTACAGGCACCGTTTTTGAGAGAGCTCTCCCAGGACTTGGAAAACTTGGAAGGGAGGTGATGCAGCCTCAGGGAATTCCTCCCTCTGTCCCAGCAGGGTCGGGTGGCAGCAGAGCGCCTGGGATCCTTCAGCACCCGGCTCCCGGTGGACAGTTCCCACCGGGATGGATGTGTGGCAACCCCGGGATGGTGGCCAGGGACCAGCTCTGCTCTAGGAGCCAGTTTGGCCAAATGTCATGGGAAAAGGTGACAGGAGAGTGCAGGGTGTGATTTGCTCTGACCTGCTTTTGTGGGTGGAGTTTGGGAGGAGAAATTAGGGAGGAAAATAAAGGAGGGGAGCACAAATCCGAAATTGGGTTGAGAGCTGAGTGGAAAAATCAGAGAGGGGGAGGTACAGGAAAGAGTGGGCAAGAAATGGGATTCACTGGGACACAAGTCAGAAACGTCATATGGATAGGAGAGGGAAGTGATGGAGCAGCTAAGAGGAAATAGGAATAGTTTCATAGAATCATGGAATGGGATGGGTTGGAAGGGATCTTGAAGCTCATCTCATTCCCAGCCCTGCCGTGGGCAGGGACACAGAACCACAGAACCACAAAATCATGGAATCACAGAACCACAGAATCACAGAATCACTGGGTTGGAAGAGACCTTCAAGGTCATCAAGTCCAACCTATCCCTAACACCCTCAACTAAACCACAGCACCCAGTGCCACATCCAGTGTTTTTAAACACCTCCAGGGATGGTGACTCCACCACCTCCCTGGGCAGGCCATTCCAGTACTTTATCACTCTTGCTGTGAAAAACTTTTTCCTGATATCCAATCTCTATTTCCCATGGTGCAGCTCAAGGCTGTGTTCTCTCCTTCTGTCAGCACTGCCTGGAGAAAGAGGCCAACCCCACCTGAGCACAGCCACCCTTCAGGAGGTTGTAGAGAGTGACAAGGTCACCTATGAGTTTCTTCTTCTCCAGACACCTCCCACCATCCCAGGCTGCTCCCAGCCCTGCCCAGCCTGGCCTTGGGCACTGCCAGGGATCCAGGGGCAGCCACAGCTGCTCTGGGCACCCTGTGCCAGGGCCTGCCCACCCTGCCAGGGAACAATTCCTGATTCCCAAGATCCCAGCCAGCCCTGCCCTCTGGCAGTTTAAAACCAAGGTAAAACCTGGGATCATCTTTCCAAAGAATCCCCACAACAAACTCACCCTCTGCACCCTGCCAGGCCTGGATTGTGCCTTTCCCAACCCAGCCCAGGTCTCATCCCAATCCATGTGGGGCTGGGATGCCCACGGAGCAGAGGCTGGCTGTGTCAGGACTGCAGTCACACAGCTCCCTGTCCCCTCCTGGCTCTGAAATCTTTATTGGATTTTCATCCATCATTTTGAGGGATCCCTTCGGCACCGCGGAGGTGCCGTTTAGATGTGAGTGGATTCAGTCAAAGTGGCATAAATTCTTAATTTATTTCTCATTAAAGCCACCAGCTCTGCTCTCAGGGTCCCTCTGGCTCAGGCAGCACTGAGGAGCTCTCCCAAAAGACCAGCGGAAAGTGGGGGAATGGAAAAGCTCGGGGATCTGCTGTCCTGACCACGGGGTGTAAAAACCACTGAGCCACACCAGTGGATTTCAAACCCTGTTCCTGCTGCAAACACATGACTGTCCCCAGAATCCAGACACTGTGGGAAGAATCCCATCTCCAATCCAAGTTATCACCTTGGAACAGTCACAGCAGCTCCCAGGAATTCCCTCTGGCAAGGAACAGCTGCTTGTTTTGCCACTTTGTGGGGTTGCTGTCGTCACCCGCTCGGATACATGGGAATATTTCATGGGATTCCAAAGGATTATTGGGAGAGCTGCCCTAAAATGTGTAGTGAACAGCCAAGCTTTCAATGATTTTTATCTTTCTAAGAGGAAGGAGAGACGCTGGAAGGGAACAAATGTTCTCGGAGCTTTTCACTTTTGGAGGAAGAATAAAATAAAGGTAAATTCTGCAGGTGGAAATGCTGATGTGTCAGAGTGGGGGCCAAGGTGGTGAGGAGAGGACATTTTGAGTGGCACTGAAAAGCAGGAGAAAGCATTCGTGGGCTGCATTTGACCACTTCTGATTTCACTTCAGAGCAGCTGTGCTTCTTGTTGGTTTGATTTGGCTTCATGTCTGCTTTTTTTATCAGTTCCCCCTTTTTTTGATTTGCAAAATACAGCTAAGGAGAAGCAGTTTTAGAGTAATAAGCCTCTAAAGAGTCGGTCCCTGTGCTTTATTTTTGGCTTTTCTTCTTTTGGAAACACAGGTGACAGAGGGAAGAGTTAAGAGAGTTTCTTTATTTTCATCGGAGTCGATTATAAATGGAAATAAAGGTGTAAAACTGGAAGTAAAGCTGTAAAAATGGAAATAAAACTGTTAGTTCAGGCTGAATGATATAAAAAAATACAAATTAAAGGTGAAGCCTCTGAAAAATAAATGGTTTTCCATGNAAAAAAAAAAAAAAAAAAAAAAAAAAAAAAAAAAAAAAAAAAAAAAAAAAAAAAAAAAAAAAAAAAAAAAAAAAAAAAAAAAAAAAAAAAAAAAAAGGTTTATCTATTTCTATTTCAAGAAATGACTTTACCTCGACAGCATCCCTTTAATTCCAGAAATCATTATTGAAATTCCGAAGTGCTTTAAGGAGCTGTCAGCGCTGCTTTTCATCATAAGTTTGCAGCTCTATAATAAGTTTGTTTGGCAGGGCACAAAGCCCTGCTTGACACCTGAACTGTGGCCGAGGTGTTTGAATTTCCAATGCCCTGAACCCTGGCCAGAGGTTGCTGCTGTCACGGGGTCATTTCCCCGAGCCAGAAAAGCCATTTACAAAAAGTCATTTACAGCTCTTTTGTGAAACTTCCTCAGATTTTGCCTCTAATGACCATTTGCAGCTTTTTT
>VWYO01016341.1:0-15018 GCA_013400275.1 Rhadina sibilatrix | reverse complement strand
AACGACACAAAGCTGTGTTAAGGGACGGTTAAGCTGCGCAGGGCCAGGAGGTGGATTCAGTGATTCTTGTGGGTCAATTCCAGTTCAGCAGATTCTGTGATTCTGTAATTCTATGAAAATCACAGTCAAGAATTAAGGATTAAGCAAAGATGATGATTAAGATGAGAATGATGGATGAGTAAGTTTACATCTCAACTCAGTGAGATACAGCATTATTGCTCATCAGACTTCCCACCCTCAAGGGCAGGGTGGGTATCATTCCACTAATGTGTAGTATTGAACTCACATTAAATCCGCCAAATTCTATCAGAAGGTCATCCCTTCATCCTCCTCTTTGCTAACACCCCTTGCCCACCATCTTTTTTAGAACTGCAACAACCACTTATTTTTGCCAGCATAATATTTTGGTCAAGAAATCAAGCTGGAAAGATGACCAAGTTAAAGCTATATCTGAGAGTCTATTAAAGCTTTGAATGGCGTGATGACTGCAGCCTGAAGTTACTGAAAAACTGCAGTCATGTCCTATGTGTCCTGTGTAGGCTGTTCTGCTCTCATCTGGAGACTTAAACAAAAGATAAATATGGAATGCCAAGACATCATTTTCACAGAAATACTTTTCCAACTTTGTTTTACGTGGTTGTTTTACAGCCATGTTTTAGAATCTTGTTTATTGTCTATTTTATTGGGAATTACTGTATGTATTGTGTTTTCTCCTACTAGTAAAGTTGCTTCCCCATTTATGGAATATGAAGAGAAAAAATGTAAGTAGGAAAGTTTGCAGCAGATAGTGCATAATCAGCCTTTTCTGTTCAGCACAATGTATGGAACCATTCAGTATATGCTGCTTATGGAAATTGCAGATACCAGGACTGTCTCTGTCAGGTGCTTCCTGTGTACTGAGCCATGCAGTCACATTGGCATGGTGGTGAACTTGGATTGCAATATCTTTTCTTTCAGCAGTTAATTATCAATTTTGCCTTATCATCACATTCATGTCAGATGTATTTTTTGTTAAACAGAGCAAGAACAGCACATCTGATTTCCAGCTGCTTTGCTACACCATGACAATGCATTCATTAAATCTTTTATTTGGACCATTAGCTGGAAGGTAGGATGTGTATTCTGACTCCAGTTAGCACAGAAATATTTCTAGTTCAAATATAACTAATAAGATTTACCTGCATCTTTAAGTATCTTTGGAAGCTTACAAACAGTAACTGAGGTTACGCTCTAGACTTGGGGTGTTTCCTGAGATAGACAGCAACCACTTGGGGATGCACGTATTCTAAAATCTAGACTTCTGTCCCAAACACAACTTTTTTTTCAGCAGGTCCTACCTCTGTCTCAGTGTTATCAGCCTTGTGATGACTTTGCAATCTTCTGAAACTGAGTGTGGCTCCCCCTGTGTTCTCAATGCCTTTATGAAACAGGAAAATGTATTTCTGATTATGCCATTATGGCATTAGAAAAGCTGAACTAGCGTTTTTATTATTTTTCTTTGACTAAAGTGAATATCTTCATCAATGGGAAAAATGAGGTTCACTTTCCAGGTAAATTTTAATAAATAGGTTTAATAAAAAATAAAGACAATTAGGAAACAGATGAAGCAAAGGAGCTTATGGCTGAGTGACTTGGCATTTAGCCAAAGGCACAATTTTAAGGAAAGAGCTTGTTCCTTAAAAAGTATCAGCCTGTTGCATATGTATAAATTCACATGCATTACTCAAACATTCTTTTTGGGTAAGATTTTCTTTTGTTCACTTTCACCTCTCCCACAATCATTTTATCTGATAGATCCATCTGTGGGTGGCTCCATTCTGTCTACCATAAGTCCCATAAATTCTTCTCCTGAGGTTTTGGTTATCTTCATTTGAATAAGATTCTTGATAACAGAGGTTCAGTATCTTTTTGGTCAGCAGTCTTCATGCAGGAATGCAGGATGACTCCCCCTACCTTCTGGTTTGGCCAGTTTAGATGTTACAACAAAAAATGCCCTAGTCTTTTACTTTTAACGCTACATTACAATCATAAAAAACTATACATTCATCACATTTCTAAACTCTATTAATAAAAGAAAATACAGTACAATCTTCCCACGTTATACATATAGTATTCATCTTAATACTTGTGAAAAGCCAACTATATAATATGCATTTATAACATTCAACAAGCCTTCTTGTAGATGTGATATCTACAACTGGTATGAAAGTATGAAATTTAAACAGACCATCACTGAACCAAGACAAACACTAACCCATGACTGCCCCGTCATGTTGGAAGCCCAGACAGTATTTCCAGAAGCAAGGCCTGAGGTGTTTGAGTGAGTTGCACTGAAGAATGAGGAAAAGAATCCTTAATCAAAACACACAAATCTCTCCTCTAACTTGGTCTTGTAATGTGGCAACATTATGTAGATGCTTTAAACTTGTCTGTGGTGAAAGTACAAAATTGTGCCTCAATCGATGACTTAAATCTGCCAGGAATTAAGGTGGTCATTATTGAAGGCTGGGGAAGAAAAAAAAAAAAACAAAACAAAACACACACACCAAACATATACTTTTCTTTAACTTCAGTCTGCAATCATGTTGTTTCACAGGAAAACACAGGACCAAGCCAAAGCAAAAATACTTCCAGTAGTACTCAGAGGTTGTTCCAGCCTTTCAAAAAAGATTGTAATCAAATAAATTTGAATACTTTTGCAGTATTCTGAAGGTATTCTGTGATAAGATAAAAGTATAAAAGTAATGAGAGGGAAAAACTAAGAAAGAGGGTAAAAGAAAGAACAAACAGGATTTCAGCCTAAAGGATGAAATGGCTCATCTCACTATTTTGAGTATGGCAAGAACAGCTACAGATTCGTGTTTTCTTGTCAACTTAAGGCCTGTTATTGGCACTTCAATAATTTTAATGGAATGCAACTCTGAATACAAAAACATACAGTAGCCTATAAAAGGGTGTTTGTAGCCTGTCCCCAGCAGACTGTTTTATATTTCGCATGTGTTTTCAGTGTTCAAACTCATGTTTTTATTAGAGCTACATTTTTAGAAAACGCGAGTTTGCTATCTTTTGTCCCCAGACCTGAAACAGGCTAATGAGTTACCTGACATTCTGAAAGATTTACCAACTTCTCTGAAATTAACTCCAATACTATGTGTTANTGGCCCCGCACTGCCCTGCCCTGCCCTGCCCTGCCCTGCCCTGCCCTGCCGGGACATCCCCGCCGTTCCAGCCACCACCGGCGGAGCTTCTGATCCCATCCACCAGCCCGGGATTTTCCACCCTTCCAGCCTGCTGCTCTGAGAGATCAGACTGACCCCGGGCTTTGTGCAACAAAGCCCCTCCAGGTTTTCCTGGTTCTGTTTATTGTTAATGCTGTAGTTGTTGTTGTTTGTTTGCCTTGTTACACACACTAATAAAGAACTGTTATTCCTATCCCCACACCTCTGCCGGAAAGCCCCTTGAATTTTCTAAATTATAATAATTTGGAGGGATGAGATTTGAATTTTCCATTTCATAGGGAAGCCCTGCCCCTCCTTAGCAGATACCTGTCTTTCAAACCAAGACACTGTGTAAAAAACAATAACAACGAAACCAACAAAAATAAATTAAAAAAATAAACAAACAACAAGAACAACAAAAAAGCCCCAGTATAGCATAGAACTTGTGTTACTTAAATTTCTATACCTCTGGGCACTTGAAAAATTCATCTTCCCAGTTCCCTCTGTTAATGCAGAACACCAAACTTTTTGCATCCCTGCCAGGCATGCAGAATCAGGATGTCATGCTTTCCACAGCTTTTCAAGAGCTGTACTGCATACACTGTACCCAACAGAGGCTCAGCTTCCTGCTGGGAATGGGGACACAACTACTGCATGGTACTACACCTGTCAAGAGTGCTGGCACTTGGTGGACTGTATGCCACTACAGTGTTTTAATTTGCCAAGGAAAAAAAGGTATGCTGACATGCCATGTTTCAGATTTTATTCCTTTTTAGCCTGTGAAAACAATAAATCTGATTTGCAAGCAGCTTTATTGAGGGAAAATCTGAAGCTAATGCTGCAGAAAGAAAAGTGAATTTTATTAATCACATAATTTTTTAAAAAACAAACAGGCAACAGCGTTGAACTGCTAAGTATTGAAAGAAGTAATCTTCATCATCTCTTTCCCTCTGCAGGGAAAACAAGATTTTATGGTTACTGGGTAAGTATATTGTCCTGCATCAGATGCTGACAGTTACAATTTTTCTTCCATTTTAATTTTCTGCTACGAATATGCTGATCTCAGCAAATTAATTTACTGCTTGAAAAAATAAATTGCCATTAGGATCATATTTTAAGAGAGCAGCAACTGCATATTCTTGTATTACTAGATCATGTAGTCACTACCACCTAGTTAATTTAATAGTTCAGAAGTATATGCAGGGCGAGGGGGGAAATCTCAGTGCCCTAGTTTGTCCATCTCAGTTACTCTTACTCTCTGAAGTAAGAAAAGAATATCCTTTCTGAAAAGAATTTACTTACTTAACACCAACTACACCTGGCTACCTGTGATAATAACCAACAAACACCTCAAATGCCATACAGAGGAATCACAGAAGACTGTGCTTTTTAATGCAAGTTAAAGGATTACTTGAGATCTGCATTGAAGACTTCACTTATCAAGATATCTGAAGGGACTATCTATGTGTGTCCAGCTGGAGTACAATGTGGAGGTACCTGAGTTCCATTTTAAATACTCAAGGTAGAAGCAACTGCATTTATCCAACAACTTGTGCTTGTTCAGGCAACTTGAGGTGAACTTACTTTTCAGATTGCTGAGGACATAAGTCTTTCAGTAGAAATGCTCTGAAGAATCTCCACAATAAAACACATGGCTCATGTTAAAATAAGCATTATGCCATTTTCCTAATAATGTTATTTTATCATCTACAAGTGATGTTAAGCACTATTCTAAAAGGACGTTATTGTTCAGACAAATAATAACCTAATGAGCATATTTTTCTAATGTTTTTTCTTCCTCACCCTAAAAAGTGAATCCTATTTCTAATTCCATATAATACATTACAAATACCGCTTTCTAAACAAAATCATAGAATATAAATGCAAGAAAAATATTTTGTCTGACATACAAAATGTGAAAAAGTTACAAGATAAAACTAATAGCTAGCACTTTGCTAGTTTTAACATGATAGTGAAGAACAACAGAATACATATTGGGTGCACCAGGCAATCCATGCAAACCACTATGGAGTTCAGGATGAATGGAATGCCTTCAAAGTAAGTGTAAATATTCAAAGAACAGAGTCTTGTTAGCAAGACACTACCTACCATTCACTGTGTATAAGATTTCACACTTTTTCCACAGAGTACAGAGTAACAGCATTCAGCCCTGTTGAGCCCAGGTCAGTTCTGCTGCCATTTATAAAAAACACAGTACTGGCAGGTTACGTATAAACAAAGTACACAAACCTACAAATGGAAGAATTAACTACATCACTGTTGTCAGTCTGGTTTAGCTGGATAATTTTTCACAATGAAGCAAACCTAGTCACTGTGACTCTACCAACTTTAATATTAACTTTAATTGCCGTCTATGTACACAAGGGATGTAATTTTGAATTGAGACTTCTTTAAGTCTCAAATGCCATCACAAAACAATGTGCAAAACACAAGCTTCCTCAGACACTGAAACCGAAGAGTAATTCCAAAAGACCCATTAACATGTAATTATAATGATGTAAGGTATACATAGAATGTTCACCAAACCTATCACACATTTTTTCCCATAATCATTCCTGCACCAATTTAATTTCTTCTTTCTGTGACTTCTCTTGAAATTGACTTCATGGTACAATAATCTTCATTAGCACATAGCAAATAATAACAATATATTCTAGCAGAATAGGAAACACTAGTGCAAAGCTAATTGAATATTAGAACACCTAACTGGAATGTGTAAATAACTTTTCCTGGTTTTAATCAGTTTTATTATCATGGGAATATACTTCTTGAATTCATAGACACTAAGTACTTCGATTAAGCAACAACGTGCTAAAACTTACCTATGTGTTTCCAATTTTCAATTATTTATGTAGCTTTTGTATGTAGCTGAAGAATACATTTGTACGCCAGCATTTGGGACAGATGTTCTGGATTCTAGATGATTCTAGATCAAATTCTATCCAATCCACATTAATTTCCATCACAGTTTATTGACAGCAAACTGTTGCTCTGTAGCTTAAGGGCTTCAACATGCATATCAGCAATCCCATTATATGATACACTTTCTGGCCCAGTAGTGAAATCTCTGTAAATATTTCACGCAATGATCATAGCAGCTGCTCATTATGGTTTGTGAGTTTTATGGAAATTTTATTTAGAAGTTCCCAGAACACCTGCTTGATGTTCCAAGCAGTTTTATATTTGTTCTTTTAATTAAAAGGGGGAGGGGAATAAGTGAAGTTTTTTTTCTCAGTTAATGCAGGCAGCCTCAAGCAACAGGAATCTTTCTTGCTACAAGCACCCTGAAATAAAAAAGCCTCAAAAAAACCAAACTGGGATAAAAGCCATGCATAGCAAAAAGTACAAAAAAAAAAATTTATAAAGCTCAGTCACATTAGTAAGTGAAACTGTTATTTAACAATGTGCATTCCACGCATCTGTAACATTGCAAATGGGCATCCTTTATAGCAATTAATTTAGAACAGCAGGATTCTGAATTGACTTTAAAATGCATTAAAATTACTTTAAATCAAGTACATCTTAAGCACAGCATGCACAATGTACAAGTTCAAAGGAAAACCAAGGAAAATTAAAATACTTAGCACTACTACCTATTGGTTGTTGCTCATCTTACCTGCTTAGTCTTCTAGTACTTGACTGTTGCAATCTGAAGATTCTTTACACAGAATTTTTGGATAGCGTGTAGGCACCTTAATGTGGTGCTGTTTGAGTATAATGCAAGAAACTCCAGAAAGCATGTATTGTGTTGTTTTTCACAAATAATAAATAAAAATCAACTGAAATAATCTCAACAGTTTTTCAGTTTCCATGCCTTGAAACAGGAAAAAACCAAACCTATACCCCAATGTAACAGGCTGGGGGAAGAGTGGCTTGAGAGCAATTCAGTAGAAAGGGACTCAGTGGTTCTGAGGACAGCAGCTGAATGTGAACCAGCAGTGTGCCCAGGTGGCCAAGAAGGCCAGTGGCACCTGACATGTATCAGGAATAGTGTGGCCAGCAGGAATAGGGAAATGATCATCCCCCTGTACTCAGCACTGATGAGGCCACACCTCAAATGCTGTGTCCAGTTCTGGGACACAGAATATCCTTTAGAAAGGACATTGAGGTGCTGAAGCGTGTCCAGAGAAGGGCAACAAGGCTTGTGAAAGGTCTAGAAAACACATCCTATGAGAAGCAACTGAGGGAGCTGAGACTGTTTGGACTCGTGAAGAGAAAGCTCAGGGAGGCCTCATCGCTGTCTGCTACAGGAGGTTGTAGTGAGCTGGGGGTTGGTCTCTGCTACTGTGCCTGCAGAGAGGACCAGAGGAAATGGCCTCAGGCTGACACACAGGAGATTCAGATTAGATATTAAAAAACAATTTTGGTGTGGTCAGGCATTATACCAGGCTGCCCAGAGGCTGCACTCTAGGTTGGTAGACTCACCATCCCTAGAGGTTCTTAAAAGGCACCTGGATCTGGCACTGGGTTATGTGGTTTAGTGGTGACAGAGGCAGTGTTGGTCTTTTAAGATCATGGACTGCATGATCTTAAAAGTCTTTTTCAATTTTGATAATTCTATGATTCTATGAGAACACAGAAAAATCTTCATTGCTTTGGTCAATATCTCTCCAGATAGTTTGAGGACTGCTTCTGGAAACTGTGTAAAGCACTTTCAAAGTTTGCATGGGAGACCAAGTAATAACATATTAAAAATTCTTGAATAGCTTCTTAGACAGACTGGGCTAAGGCATTTAGTTTTTTTCAATGCCTTAGTGGCCAACTCTAACTTTTAAACAGGAAAAAATTTCATTAGAACTTCTGTAATTCCAAAACCTAACAAAACTCACTTGCTTAGCTCTGATTACATAACTGGTTTCAAAATTAAAAAAAAAAAAAAAAAAAAAAAATCTGTTTAACTATTCCCAGAATGGTAACTTCAGTACTCAGAAAATGTCCAATAGAGCTTTTTAGCAAAATAGGCAAGGAAAAAAATAGTAATTTTTTACCATACCAATAAAAAAAATTCTAACTCCAAAAGGCTCTGAGGCAGACTTTCCTTATCAGCTCAAGTACTCAAGAAAACACAAATGTCCCAAAAATTTGTAATAAGTTCTGCTGAAAAATACAGTAAGATCCATAAGATAGGGTAGACTTACTACTACTGCAAATTAAGTAATAATACCCAATTGCTTTTGCAATTGTTTTCAATTGCTTTCACAATCTGTCCTATGGGTATCTCAATGACTGTCTGAACATGTGAACATGATGAGAAAACCATTTCATGATAGAAACTACTGACTCAGTAGCTCTGACTTGCTCACATCCCTTTCTTTACAAGATTTTATGCATCTGCTCATCTTGAAATTTAAGGATACTTTGAGGGAACTGCACTCATGACTGAAGTTAAATATTTGCTCACTGAGTGGTGGGATCAAAACAATAGGCAAGAGCTTTTCCATCGCTTTCAGTCAACAGAATGTGCAGGAGACAGTTCTTTAATAGTTAGTACTAACTAATGCCAAAAATGGTATTTGTATGAAGCCAGAACCCTGTTTAAATGAAAACTACATGAATATGAAATTCATGTTACCTTGAGGATTTTTAAATATAAAAACATTTGCTTGGAGTACTCTCAGTTTTAGTTATTGCAGGTTTAAATGATAAATCCTCTCTTTCTGGTTTGGTGGTGTTTTTTTTTTTTTTTTTTTTTTTTTTTTTTTTTTTTTTTTTTTTTTTTTTTTTTTTTTTTTTTTTTTTTTTTTTTTTTTTTTTTTTTTTNTTTTGTTTTGTTTTGTTTTGTTTTGTTTTGTTTTGTTTTTTGTTTTTTGGGTTTTTTTTGTTTTTGTTTTTTTCATCCAGTTTTTAAGGAACCATTAGCAATCATAAAGTTGCTTCTCAGGGCAATGTCACTGAGCACCTGTAAAGGGCATCTAGTCCTCCAGGTCTCCATTCCATCGCCTGGTTGACCCTTGGCTGTAAAGGCCAGTTACAAAGTTGTAACTGAGTTGTAACTTTCTCTGGTGAATGGCACTCACCCCTCTGTTCCAATGAATTTTATGAACTTTTCTGGAAGTTTCAGATATTTGTGTCTTTTCTATGTCAAATATGGTACAGATTCAGTCACAGCCAAAAAATTTCCAAGAACTACATGAAGGAAACTTTAAGTAAGGAGGAAACTGACAATAATAGTCACATTTGCCTTATTTTCTTAGGAGATCAAGTTAAAGAGATTCCTCATTGATATGCTTATCAAATGATGAGGCACCCAAAGGAAAACAGAGTCATGCCCAATTTTGTTAAAATTGGGCTGGAAAATGCTAGCTGGAAAGGAAACATTAGCATATCATCTTGTAAACAAAACCCACAAAAAATAGACTAGTTATGCATATGACAGACCCTGAAAGAGGGTAAATAATTTTCATAGCATTAGAAAGATAACTCCTTTAAATTGCACATAATGTATGTTTTTTCCTTGTAGCTATCCTTCTGTGCTGGTTTTGCCTGGACTACATTTAGTTTTTTTCACAGTATCTGGAATGTTGTGCTTTGGATTTGTGCTGAAAACAGTGTTGATAACACAGGGATGTTTTAACTATTACAGAGCAGGGCTTGAGCTGAACCAAGGGTGGTTTGCTTCTCACCCCACCAATGAGCAGGCTGGAAGTGCACAAGGAGTTGGGACAGGACACAGCCAGGTAACCCCAGATGACCAAAGGGATATTCCAGACCATATGGCATCATGGTTTACATAGAAAGTTTAGGGAAGACGAAGGAAGTGGAGGATGTTTGGAGTGCTTGGCTTCTCTTCCCAAGTCATCATTACATGTGATGTAAACCTGTTTTCTTGGGGATGGCTGAACAGCTGCCTGCCCATGGGAAGGGGTAAATGAATTCCCTGATTTGCTTTCTTTGCACGTGTGGCTTTTGCTTTACTTATTAAATTGTAGTTATCTCGGTCTTAAGGTTTTTTCACTTTTACTGTTCCAATTTGCTCCACTGTCCCACCAGAAAGGAGTACAAAAGGGGTCCTATGTGGCTTAGTTGCCAGATGGGGTTAAACCACAACACCTACTGCAATGTTCCCACTGCCAGATTTGTTTCCAGGAGATTTTGTGCCTATGCAATCATCAACTGTATGTCCTTGTGTTCTGGTAGACACAAATAACTGGTTTACAAAGTTCTTCAAATGTAGATCATTAACGTGACTAGAATAAAATACATCAGCAGTGTAATCTTCTTTATCTCCTATATGAATTTGCTTGTGTCAAGTTTTCAGTCTGCATTTGTTTTATTTCATATCTCCTGATATACCTGTTTAAGCATGTTTATTTGCCAGTATCCTGCAGGAACTGCTTCAGCTCACTTATTACAGGTAATTACTTCAGTTTTGAAGCCTCCATTATCCGTAGCCTGACAGCTTGCCATTTGAGGGAATGGCAATAAAAGCTGGAGAAATGTGAAGTGCAAAGGTGGAGATGTGGATTTGCATTAATCACCAGGTTTTTCCTAATCTCTGAAACCAAACTCTACATCAAGCCAATTAAAACGTGACAAGTGTGACAATTTTAAGAAGTGACTAAGTAGGGAAAAAATTCTGAAATCACTAATTTTCTATGCCTAGATTACATTTCTATCATAGCTCAGTCATTTTTACCAGGTTTATAGGTTACCAAATCCTTTCTGTTTTGTGACAGAATTTCCTCCAACTGGATACATGGCACACATATCACATATCAAACAACTATTTTGCAGTTTGTCTAAGCACCCTGATTCTCTTTAAATAAACAGCATAATTTTCACAGACTTCAGACCCCTACTTTATTATTTTAATTCCATACAAATGAAATATTTCCTTCATTTTGTACCTTTGAAGACAATCTCAGAATAAAATACTGGGAGCAAAAGAGGTATCAATTGAGTCCAGTGATTTTTTGAGGTACCTGAATAGTTTGGAGTGAATGATGATTTTTCTCATTTTTATAGTTCACCTTTGCTCAAGAGCACCATTTCGTACTAAAAATTAATATATTCATTATGAAAGCTCAAAGATTAATAATGATCAGAAAGGAACTTTGTATGTGCCACTTCCATTGTGTTCCACTTGTACTTCCATTTTGGGCATTTACTAAGGTATTTCGTAACTGAAAAGAAGTGGGTGTTTCATAATCAGTTACTACCACTCCCATTATGCAGATTTTGAAAGGCATACACATGGGTAGGCTGCCCAAATTCGTAAGACTCCTCTGTATAACAGACTCATTCTTCTGCTGTATTTTCCATGGAAGCAGCACACAAATAATTTATTCCCAATTTTTTTTTTCATCATATATTAGTGAGATACAGGAGTAACAGCCTTCCTGTGTAATTTTGTAAAGTTGCTTTAACGCTGATCTTTTTTGCCTGTGTATTTCTATCTTGTGGGGAAAAAAATCTCCACCCATATAAAAACAGAGCTGCATAGTGTACTTCAGAGACATGTCATGAAAAGATAATAAGTCATAAACAAGCATATTCATTTATTTACCACAAAAAGAAAGTCACCAGTACTGCAAAAGCAGAAATCAAGATGACAAAAGGCACTAGTTACACTTTCATTAACTGAGTATTTTTGCAAAAACTGCATATTACCTGCTCTGCACTCTAAAAATTGTAATGTTGCATGCAAAACCCAACAAAATTAGCTATTTTTTAGCAGAAACAGAACCATCTGTTGGGGAGGGAAAAAAGCACCCACACACTGTAAAAATCCCACAACAAATAAATAAAAAAAACCAACCCACAAACAAAAGAAGTCTAAAATTCTAATGTCTTACTGTATGTTCTTCTAGTGTAAGAAAAGACTAGGAGCATCTTTTATACTCATTAATTCATAAAAAGATACTATTTAACCCATAGCTCTTCTGAAGGCTTTCAGACTCAGATGTTTTTCAGTAATTTTCTTACAGTTGCTTGTACCTGAACCTACCTTTAACAAGGTAATTGCTTTAACAAGCAATTCTTCATCCTATCATCATCTCAGTAATGGTCAGCAGCTGAGAAACATGGTAAAACAGCTAATAAGCTGCAGCATTGCCGAGGTTCCCATGTTTCTGTCCATAATCTGTCAGTAGATGTACTTTGGTCTACTCTGTTTATAACCAACATATTTCATGTTGTTTTGTTCAGATACTTCTAATCATGTACAAAGAGACCTCACAAACCAGGCATGTATACAAAATACTTTCATGTTTTAAGTAATGATATTTATGGCAGCCACATGCAAAACAAAATTCTTATTTTCCCCTTTCTCAATATTTATGACACCAGAAGGAATGTACTCTTGCCGTTGCAAGTAAATTTAATAGCTTAATACCAAAGCTTGGTATTAAGCTATTAAATTTGGAGAAGTTTTCAAACAAAAAGAACTAGCTTTTTTAACAATGGCTTGCTTTTACTGTCCAGATAGAGGTTGAGGTTACCTTATCATCATCCTTCCTCTTCAAATGAAAGAAAATGTAGTTTGCAGTCTCGGTTTTGAGATTAAAAAATATACGTCAACCAAGATCAGTTTAGTCTCACCTGTAACAGTTAATTGCAGTCACTCCCTTGTATAACTCATGGAATCCTATATATTTACTGGACAGAAGCTCCAATAAAGTTCTGTATAATTCATTTGCACTAGCCATATAGGGCAATATATTTAGTTTTAAAAGCTTGCTTCTGATTCATAGATGAATTACAACATTTGTTCTACAATGTTTAGTTGGGCAGTCTTGTTTACAGCAGGACATGTTTCTAACAGTAATCATGTTAGTTAGAAGACATAACTTTCAAAATGTCTTAAATGATCCTTAAATTGGACAATACTTGAATTTCTTAAACCCTAAATCTGTGGTAATTCATATAACCTCAAAGATCAGAGTCCATGAATTGAGCAGTCCAACCACTCTAAACAGCAGTTCACAGAGCATGTGAAAATCACAACTTCTATTTGAAGTATTTTACCACTGTTACCATGAAAAGAACTATAACCACCCAGTGAGACATACACAGAATATTACTTGCTAAGGGTTCCTTAATATTAATATGAGTTATGAGCTGATATGAAACAAACAAACAAACAACAACAACAACAACAACAACAACAACAAAAAAAAAAAAAAAAAAAACCCACAAGAAAAGAAACCAAAAAACACTGTGCAGAACCAGATAGGTCTCCATCCTTGTAAGAACACATATAGAAGCTACACGTCGCATACATGGTGAATGGGGCAAAAGTCCCACAGAGGACCATCTCACAGAAACACAGAACCATTTAAGGTGGAATACTTGAGATCATCTAGTTCAAACCCTCTGCTCAAGGAAGGCCAGCCAGAATAGATTATTCAGGATCATGTCCAGTCAGATTTTAACTATCACCAAGAATAGCTTCACAAATTCCTGAGAAACTTATTCCAATGTATGACCACCTCCACAGTTAAAAAAAATTTTCTCATGGTCACAGGAAATTTCAAGTGTTCACTTTGTGTGCACTGCCTCCAAACTGAACAGAAAGTTGGGAATTAATAATGATTAATTATTAATTAGTGTGGTTTCTACCTCTTTGAGGCTCAAAACTCCCTTGAGCCTGATCTGCCTGGCAGAATGAACTTCCCTAGCTCTCGGTACTCCTGTCCCTTAATCTTCTCTGTAGTCCTGTACCACACCCATTCCAGTGAGTCTGTATACCCTTTGTATAGAGAGCCCAGAACTGTCCCAGCACTCCAGATGTGATCGCACTAGCACTGAATAAGGGCAGCATCACTTCCCTAGATCTGCTGTCAGTGCTTTTGCCTAATGCAGATTGAATACACTCAGCCTTTTTTGCAGAAAAGTGTGTGTATTGCTGCCTTGTGGTCAGCTTGTCCACTGTGAACTCTAGGCCTTCTCTGAAGGGCTGCTTTCCATCTGGGTGGTCCCCTACATATTACTGGTGCATGAGATTATTTTTCCCTTGGGTGCAGGCTTTTATACTTTGTTGAAATTCATAAAGTTCCTGTTTGCCCTTTCTCAATCTTGTAAAGGTCCTTCTCAATGGCAGCAACCAGCCAGTCTATCAGCCACTTGTCCTGAGCACAATATATCCCATCATTCAGGTCATTAAAAAAGAGCTGAATTTTACTAGCCTCAGCATTGGTCTGCAGGGTTAGCACTAGTGACTTGACTCAGCCTGGACTCAGTGCTTTGACACTCAGGGGACAGTTATTGGGCCAGTTTTTAGCTCACCCTCCCTGTCCAGGTACATACATGTGCTAGTTTTGCATTGATTGACATGTGGTGAGGAAAGGAGCTACCCACACAAGTTATTCTAAGAAAAGCTGTGATTCAACCAATCAATGACTGATTTTGAATACTGACATCTTGTTACATCACTAGAACGTTGGATGAGCCTCTGTGAACACACGTTGAAAATCAGGAAACCCCAGGAAAAGTTCTCCCTTTTTTTGGCCTGGGAAGCCAGCTTGGCTCCGTCCTTGTGGCGGGGACCAGGCTGAGAGGGCCCTGCCAAGGGGCCTGGCTCCTTCCCTTCCCCTTCTCATCCCAAGCTGCTGCTAGGCCAGGCAGCTACCAGGCAGGGAGAGGGGAGGAGAGAAGGCCCCATCTGACCAGATCAGGCCCCCAGCAGCTGCCGGGCAGGGGAAGCGGGGGAGCCCCAGCCACAGGCATGCTGCTGCTGAGATCCTAGCTGCTTCTCTCCCCTCAACTGCAGCTCTGCAGCCACGCAGAGTGACCCTGCAGCTGGAACTGAATGCAGCAGAGCCCTGAGATCCTGGCACAG
>VWYO01016340.1:53279-103843 GCA_013400275.1 Rhadina sibilatrix | reverse complement strand
AAAACCTAAGCAGTCATATTTATTAAAAGGCTTTCCTTTTTCATCTTCCCCAACAAATATGAATTCCCCTATGTTCCCAGGCCCCCCAGTGCTGTGAGACCAGGGCAGTCATGGCTTTGTGCAGGTGAGTCTGGGAGCCCAAATGGGGACATCCCACCCTCCCCAGGGCTGCAGCAGCCCCTCAGAAATGACCCTTTCCCAACTCCAACCAGAGACTCTGAGGCTTCATTCCTTGGCCACCAGCCTTCAGATAAATAGAGATAAACATTACTCTTTAGAGGGATTCAAGTGAAGAATTGTAATGTTCTATCAAACCTCTTCCTTCCACATTTTCACTGATTATTAGCACTGAATTTGGACCTTTTTTCCTTGTTTTTTGGGGTTCTTTTTGTGGTTTTCTTTTTTTAATTCCTAGCTAAGCTGTTTCACAGTTCTGACTATTACTAATTTTATTTTCTGTTGTATCAAACTTCTTTTTGTTGTTGTTGTTGTTGCTGTATATTTATTTTTTGTAAGAATTTTAACGGCATTGGTTTGCACTCTCCTCTGTTAGTCCTTTATGCCATGCTTTATTTAACATTTTAATGTCTAGATAAGGTTCTTTGTTGTGATCTTAATGGAAAATCCATCAAAGTATGAAATGCAGCTCAACTTAAGTGGAGATCCAGGCTCACTACAAGCACAGTAAAATCAAACCACAGCCCTTCGAATTTGTTGATAAAAATCAATTAAAAGTGCATTTCAGGTCAATCTAATATATATAAACTGCCAGGATGAGATAACATAGATAATAGGATGTTGTGGGTCTCAATTAATCAGATCAGGCCACATATATGAAAGTGTCATATTTATGCTGGTTAGTACATTATTCATGAGAATTTATGGAGCTGGGAATGCTCTCAATGGGAAGATTTGCAGAGAGGGAAATAAATGCAGTGTCAGTGGTCGTGCAGTGGAAAGGAAATAATCAATCGTGCATTTACCAAACGAAGGGGAGAGGGCAGGATGCTAAAATCAAAATGATTTTTTTTTTTTTTTTGGCTGGGTTTTGTTAGTTTTGTAAAATAAAACAAAAAATAAAAATTCCCTGAGGAATTTAACAAGGTTGAAAATTACCCTTTGTGGTTCCACAGATTCATGTATCCCACGAGTAAGAGTAGAATTAAATAAAAAAAAAATCCAAGTGTGACTCCTTCTTCTTGTTTTCCGAATGTAAATGTCTGACAGATGTTATTCTGAACCAAAGGTAAGATCATTTCATGTGAAAATGTCACAAGTCACGGGTCTGGCTGGTCAGGCAAATGATTCTCCGTGCAATTGGTTGGACTTCAAAAAAATCCTGTTTTTTTCTGGTTGAAAAGATTGGCCACACAATGTGAATCTTTTTTACTCATTTCCATCCTTCCTGAACTCTTCCTTTTTCCTTTGCAAATGTGTTATTAGCAGGAAATATGGACACATATGGAGGTGTGTGTGCTGGGGGCGTGTCAATAATTGCATTTACTGAGTACAACAAGCCCCCAGTCCTGCATCCCCCCCACCTGCAGGTCTGAGCAACTGTTGGGGGGAAACAAAGGATAAAATTGCCATTAAAAAAAAAAAAAAAAAAATAGAATTTATAGAGAATAAATAATGTCATAAATCCAGGGATGGTGTAGAAAATGGCAGTGGATTATTACAAAGAAAACATGCTCCAAACCCTGGTAACAGTCTCAGTGAGCTGTGGCGTGACAATAAATCCACATGGACAGCACAGCCTGGTGGAGTGAAAATGGCAGGAGGGGCTAAATATGGGAAACCCTTTTGTTCAGATTAAAATGTCCTTTTTATATCTATTTATTTGGGAGGAGGGAAAGAGGAGGAAGATTAAACAAATTAATTTCTTTCGCTGGAAACATGTAAACCTAATTCATTTTTTTTCTCTGGTACATGGAAAGAAAGTTTGAGTTTGCACTTGGTTTTCAATAAACAAAAGATGTCTAAAATACCTGAAGACAGGAAATAATTATTTGTGTACATTTCTGGTTTTTTCTGCAGCCTTGGTGTCTGGAGGAGATGCTGCTCTGACCTTATTTCCTCCCCAACTTAAATCCTGCAACTTTTCAAAACACCAAAAAAGGTGCTGCATTCTGCATCACATAGAAAGAAGCTGGTCTTCCCTCTTGGAAAACTCCTGCTCAGTAGTTTTGTCACTCTCAATCAGATATAAAAATTTAAGGTGTCTTGCTCTTTATATCAAAATATTAGGTTTATTCAAAGCTGTGTTCCCTTTCCCGTGCCTTCTGCTGTAATCCCTATCCAAGTTCAACATCTCCATTTCAGCACTTTGCTTGTTGCATTTATGCCAGATAATTCTCTAATAATTTAATGTTCCATGCTGAGCCTCAGCTTTCTTTCTGCTGCATTTTATCCCTTTATATTTCTCTGTTTTCCATTGCCTATCTTCATTATGGAGCTGTGGATGTCAGCTGGGTGTTCCAGGCTGATTCTGTGAATGTGCTGATGGTCCCTCTCCCATAGGAGATCCTTCTCAGAGCTTCCTGGTCTAGACTGACACAAAGCTCATGACAAAGGGGGGTTTTAATGACCCCACACGATTTCTGATCGCAGCCTCAAGCCAGCACATCAATACTCCCACAGGAAACACTGCCTGCAGCTGTTCCCTGCCCCTTTTCCAGACACTCTCCCTCTGAAAGCTGTGGAGGTGGTGGCTGACTCCCAGAGAGTGGAGCATTCACACCTTGTGGGTAAGGGTTCCACGTTACCTTTTATGTTCCCCATCCAGATGTATTTTCACAAGACTTGGGAGCTGGGTCTGGCAAGCAGCAGTGTGGGGCTGTCTCCAGCTGGGACAGTTCCTTTCCTCTTTTCCCTCTGCCCCTGCATTCCCACACAGGTTGGTGGGAGGGAAGTTGTTGTACGAAGAGCAAATGTGCATTTTCAGCAGCAGGAGTAGGAGCTGCTGTTGGCAGTGGTACCTGGAAGCAGGGCAGGGGTCCCTCACCAAACAGTGCAAGCAGTGGTGCAGGAATGTGAGGTGCAGTAATTTCAGCTTCCTTCAAGCTCCGTGGGAGGGTGCTTTACCCACATTATTGACTGTGTGTGTGTTTGAAAGGACTAGGAGAGTGTCGCCAGGGATTGAAGACTAAGAAGCCTTTAGCTCTCTTCAAATTAACATCTCCCGCAGTCTGTTTTAGACTTGAGGCTGTCAGAGTAATCTCATCCTTAGTGCAAGACCACGGTCAACATCCTCCTGGGCTTCCCTCAGCCTCCCTAGCTCTGTCTGTGACTGGAATCTCTGCCCTGCTGTGGTGTCTGTGATGTAGGATTACATCAGAGAGGTTTGAGCTGGAAGGGACCTCAAAGATCATCATTCCCATTCCACCCACAGCCTTGTTTTGTCTGGGAGTCTCTGGAGTCTCCCACCACAGACCACACCGGGCCTGTGAGCCTGAACTTCCTTCTTGCTGGTATTGTAGGTGATCCCTGATGGAATTCCTGGGACAGCAGTGGAAGTGCTCCAGAGGATTTTCTTTGCACAGGTATTGGCAGCAGCAGCTGCTGGGCACTCTGGGTCCCAGCGTTGTCTGTGGTGGGAGACTTTGGAGACTCTCAGACAAAACTGCAGCAGGGATGTGGCCCACGGGGCCATGGATGGAATGGGAATGATGATCCTTAGGGTGCCCTCAAACCACTCTGTGGTTCTACACCAGAGACTGCAGAGGGGCAGAGATCCCAGACACAGACACAGCGCCAGGGAGGCTGAGGGGAGCACAGGAGGATGTTGACCATGGACTGGTCTTGCACTAAGGATCAGATGACCCTGAGAGCCTCAAGTCCAGAACAGACAGTGGGAGATGTTACTTTGAAGAGAAGGAAAGGCTTCCAGGTTTTTAATCCCTAGAGAGGGTTGGAGTTCCTCCCACTCACTTCCTCCTGCTGCTCCTACCAGCAAGATTTTTCCATCAGCCTTTGCTTTAAACAAAGAGTACACACCCGCTGCTCTGTACAAAAGGTAGGGAAACCCAATGTTTGGTGATTCCAGTGGATTTTTCCACCCAACTTGTGTTGGGAAAAACATTTCAGGAAAATAAAACCACAACAAATCAAGGTCACAGGAGAGCTCGCCAATTCAAACTGCTCAGTGGCCTGGATTTATGATTTTTTTTCTTTCCCAATTAACTTCACCTTCCCTAAGTGGGGATTTCACACCCCTCGTGTTAAGTAAATTGGTGTCTGGATTTTTATGAGCTTTGGCAGGAAAAAGTAGCCAGTCAACCAAGAAAAATCCCGAGCTTTTGGATGGGGGTACCCAGGATTTCAGGCTCACATCTGAACCAAAGGAACGCTTGTGAGACGCTCTTTGATGAGTAAAGACAATCATTTTGATGCAATTTGTAATTAAATATTGTTGTGCATCTCCGGTCTTCCAGAACCTCCCCCTGCCACTAGAGTTTCATGGGGGTTATTTATGCATCGGTGATATATTCTGAATGCCTCACTAGCATTGACGGATATTACACTTGATGTTTTTCCTTATGTCCCTTTGGTGGTGCAAATGTGAGAAAGGGCAATGAACTTTCGATGACTCTNGAGAAAGAAGAATTACATTCTCCACAGGCTCTTTTGAAAAAAAAAAAAAAAAAAAAAAAAAAAAAAAGATTTTTTTTTTTTTTCCATCGGGTTCAAAAGTTCAGGCGCGTCAAGAGAAATCATCTTCTTGGCGCCATTGCGCGAGGGGCGGGCGAATTTTGGGGAGGTTTTCATCTCGACGGCGAGAGATAATTGTTCTGGGGTGCAAGTTTGGTGGTTGTCACCACCAACCGGCTTTGACAGTGCCGCGCTGATCAATTATTTGTCACGTTTTTATCATCCTCCACGAGCCACGGGGTGGGTTTGCCATGCTGGGGGTGGCTCGCGTTGAAGGACAAAGAGCTCTTGGTGCGCCATTCATTGCGGGAAGAGCGCCTCGGGGTCCCTCAGCCTGCGCTTTGCTGAGGTTGGGAGAGTCAAAAAAAAAAAAAAAAAAGAAAGGTCTTTGCCTTGACAGCAGCGGGCACGATGGAAGGAAGCATGGAGAAAGGGCACAGCGAGAAATCCCGGCAGTTCCGTCCCTCTCCGTGAATGCTTGGCGGATTCGGGGCTTGGGCCTTTCCAAAGGCAGCGTTTCCTCAGAGCACACTCATCGGGAGGAGCTGAAGAGCAATTATGTCCAAAAATAAATGTGTTGGCAGGAAAAGTCCGTTCTGGAAAAAAGCCATCATTTTGGGTGGCCAAATAAAACCCCAACCGGCTTCTGTGCATGGGGAGAAAAAAAAAAAAACAACACCAACAAAAACCCAAATGCCAACTGAAGTGTCGTTAATAGGATCAGCTTTTTATAGAAGGTGGCTTCTCTGGACGATGGGCCACAAACTTAAACAGAATTATAGAATCCCAGACCACTTTGAGTTGGAAAGGCACCTTAAAGCCCATCTTGTTCCAGCTGCTGCCACGGGCAGGGACACCTTCCACTATCCCAGGTTGCTCCAAGCCCCATTCAGCCAGGTCTTGGACACTTCCAGGGATGGAGCAATCCCCATCACGCTGCACAAATCTGGGCAGAGAATCCCTGATGGTCACTTTTATCATCATCCAGCCCCATTATGGGACCTCAGCAACAAACCTAAGGCTTTTCCCCAGCCAATGACACTTTCTCCATGAACTAGTCCATGTGGAGGTTGTAGCAGGGTGGTTTTGTCCAGTGATATCTGTCAGGGCAATGCTGCCCTATGGCCCAATGCCTGTTGGACAAGGGAATGGGGAAATCAGTGTTGGGGCAGAAGTGTTCTTCCCACTCCACCCCATTCTCCTCCTGACTGATCCCAGCTTTGAGACCCCTGCCATCTGACCTTTGATAGTCCTGATGGAAGTGGCTGAAGCAGGATTGTTTGTGACAGGAGCATCCTGGAGAGTCTTTGGCAGCAATTGCATTGTCCTGTGTGCACAACAGCTTCTGGCTCAAATAAAACATGCAGCTGATGCCACATCTGAGCGCCCTCAAAGCCTTGAAGTAACTGGCAGAGACAACCATCTGCCCTGCATGAGGGGCTGGGAGAGAGGCTCACCCCCCACCACCACAGACATGTTTGCAGACACATTTATTTTAAAGAAGAAGGTAGAGCCAGATGCACTTGAGCAGCCTTCTCCACTTGCTCAGGTCTGTCCATGCACTGTAACATCCCAGAGTCTGAATCAGGCCAGCTCCCTCATCTGACAGCATTGGATTCTCTCAGTCTTGCTGAAGAGTCACAGGTTCTGCTGAGGGAGCTGTGGATTTCAGGTGGGATGCCTGCCAAGAGCTTGATCTCATTGGAGATGAGGTGAACCATGGCCTGGGCAACATCAGAGGGTTGTGCCCAGCAGATCAAGGGAAAGTCACCCTAATCCTGTGTCCCAGTTCTTTGCGGTGCCGGAAAAACTTCATCTGCTCCATCATCTAGGACTGCATGAGCTCCGTGGAAAAATTTAGATGGAAATCTTTGGCTTCAGGAGACAAGATTTGTCTGGGATGTTCTCTGTTATGGCTGAGCAAGACATTTCACAAGTGTATCCACAAGTGGTGTGAGGAGACAGCTGTCTGTTTGCATCCCTGGCACATTGGGGAAAGCTTTTTCTGGGAGACAGGTTCAGCTGCTGGTGGTACTGCACTGGCTCAGCAGAGCAGCAGATTGCCTTTGTTTGGAAAGTGGGAAAGTCACTCCCAGCACTTGCTGAGACATTTGCAAAACGATTGTGCTCATCTTCATAAACTGAGCTTTGAAGGGTTTTTGGCTGGAATGAGCCAGTTGCAGGGAATGTGAGTGCCAATGAGGGAGATGGAGTTTAAATTTTTGAGCAGCAGTGATTGGGCAAAAAAAAAACCCCAAAAACCGAACCAAACCAAAAATATTTTGAAGACTGCATTTGCCAGCACTGAAGTTTAGCAGTTTCAGAGCAATCTTTGTTGGTTGCTGTTCAGGGGCCAGCTCTGTCCCTGGTCATTTTTTTTTTTTTTCTTCTTGGTTAGTGCTCCATGACTGATGAGGATCTCAGTAAAACACAAATTGATTTGCTTGGCTTTCATGGTCACCTCTGGACTGTAATTACTCAGGCAGGAAAAATTAATTAGTCCAGTGTGGGCCGACTGCTGCTCTCCAAGTGCTGCTGAATCTTAATTGGAGAGCTCCAGAGAAAGGTGCTGATTCACACCATGGCACGATGGGGTGGGGATTTTTCCAGGGACAGAGGGTGGAGGGGTGAAGGGGGCTGAAGGTCAAGAGGAGATACGTTGTCTGTTCCACCATCAGCAGCTGGATTTCCTTTCCTCTCCTCAGCTGTGATAATGAGCCTGTTAAAGCCAATTTGCCTCTTTCAAGCAGCAGCTGAAACAAGAGGCTATGGATTTTGGTCATAAAATATCTGCACCAATCTTTCTGGAGAATACAAAGCTCACTAGGAAAAAATAAGCCAGGACGAGTCAGTGGGAGTTGATCTCTGAGACACAGCAGTGATTAATATCCTACCGCTTTCCATGATGATGCCATTTGTGAGGCTGGTGTAGCACTGACATCTCTTAGAGTCACAGAATCACAGAATCACAGAATGATTTGGGTTGGAAGGGACCTTAAAGTCCATCTCAATCCACCTCTGCTGTGGGCAGGGACATCTTCCACTATCCCAGGCTGCTCCAAGCCCCAGCCAACCTGGCCTTGGACGCTTCCAGGGATCCAGGGGCAGACACAGCTTCTCTGGGCACCCTGTGCCAGGGCCTCATCACCCCCACAGAGAACAATTCCTTCCCAATATTCATCTAAATCTGCCCTTTATCAGCATAAAGCCATTTTCCCATGAATGGCTTTGGAGGATCACCCTGCTGTGGTTGGGACTGTGCAGACATGAGCTGCTGGCACAAACTCCCAACGGTTCACAACGAGCTCATGGCAATGGGAATGGCTTTGCTGTTGCTGAATTATTTTCATTTTAGCATCTGTCTGCTCCTCTCTGTTCCACAATTGTTTGGTGCAATCTGATGCAGCGAGGTCACCTTTAGCTGTGCAGTGAAAGAAATACTGAAGGCGCTGGTTTGTGGAGGACCGAAGAGTGAAACATTGCTCAGCCCTCATTTGAAAACTGGTGTGGGAGACTGCCTGAGAAAAAGATGGGGAAATTAAATTCAGCAAAGACAGTTTTCCAGACAGTTTTCAGTGATTACTGCAGCTTGGCTGTGGGCTTGTTTCACTTCCCTGGTGTTCCTAGCCGACAGCAAGCATCAGCACGGTGAGAGCCAAACGGGATTTTCTCATAGCAGATCAGCCTTGCTCACAGATTTGCTAATTAAATGAAGTCTCGTTAGCAAAAAATCCTTCACTAAGCTCTAAATATTTCCATTTTGGGTTTTGTTTAGGAGGATCTGAGGCTTGCTGCACTAAATCTCTAGTGAGGACTTGGTGCACCCCTGCCTGGGTTCATGATCATGGCACAGAGCCTGGCATGTTGCTCATTAGTGCAGCAGACAGCTACATCACCTTTACTGCTCCTGTTCACTCAGAAATTTATTGTCTCAGAAGCACAGTTTTATTGAGAAAAGATAGAATTCCACGTCTAATTTACTGCTCCCGGGCTGGCTGCTCAGGCTGCAATAGGCAACAGGGCTTGTGTCCCTCCACATTAAAGTAATTGCCAAGTGGGAGGAGGGGGTCACTCCTGGTTTGTCCTTCACAACATTTCTGAACTTAATCATAATAATTTTAATCCAGAAACCAAATCTACCCCTGGCTGCCCATTTGCAGTTCAAATCTCCCACCAAAGCCTTACATTTTCCAAATGGGAATTTATCTTCAGCCAACCAGTGTCACCATATCCTCTTCCTCTGCCCGCTCCTTTTGAAGGTGGGGAAAAAGGCTTAAAATTCAACAAAACTCTGAGAAGATGAGAAAAGGCCCTGAGAAATGTAGGTGTGGTTTGATACACAATCAATTCAACATGCTGTTCTTTCCAGGTAAGAATCAATATTCCAGAAAATATTGGGCAGGAAAAATGGAGCTTGGAGACAGCACTGACTGGGAAGCAGTAATGGGTCCTAAGGTGCATGAACACATTGCTGCTGGAACAGAACACAGGAAAAAAAACCAAACATTTATATATCACAGAATCATGGAATCATAGAATCCCAGAGTGGTTTGGGTTGGGAAAGAACTTAAAATCCATCTTATTCCACCCCCAGCCATGGGCATGGACACTTTCCACTATCCCAGGTTCCTCCAAGCCCCATCCAGCCTGGCCAGGGATGGGACAGCCACAGCTGCTCTGGGTAAATCTCTCTCTGCCTTTCTTTCAGCATGTGCAGTGATCATCATGTTGTGCTCAGAAAAGGCAGGATCACAGTGGGAACAATACTGGTTTAGAAAGCTGGGGGAGAGGCAGCCCACTTGGATAGAGAGCTACAAGGGGGGAATAAAGGATTTGAGATGTTTATCCAGAGGAAGAGCTGATTTACACAAATAGCCTTGGTCCCAAACCCATTATGGATAGGACAGAAACGACTCAGTTTCATTTGCATAACAGGATTTAGGTCAGAGTCAGCAGGGAGATTGTGGAATATTTTGATGTAGAGATTAGATGAATATTTATCTGGGAAGATGAATGTGCAGAGCTGCACCAACAGGCTGCAGATCCCCACAAATTCCTGCTCCCTGATTCTGGGGCTCACCAATCCCCTGCAGGCTGGAACAGAAGCCCTGGGGTGGCCTGGGCCTGGCTGCTTCCATGGATGTGTTGGTTTGGCTTTGCCTTTTGCCAGTGACCTTCAGCTTCATCCCTGAGCAAAGCCTGTCATTCCTACAGGATAATTTTCCAGGCAAGTTGGTGTTACTTGGGCATCACCCACATAATAAAACTCTTCTCTTGTGGAGGGGAATCCACCCATATTTCATCTGACAGAGATGGGCCCCTTTTCTGTCTTATAATGATCCAGCTGGGTCACCAGATTGACCTCAGTTCTGCTCTGGTTCCATTGTTTGAGTGCCTGAAATTTTTATATGAAAAGGGCTTTTCATTCCAAATCATTTGTGCAGAATGAAACTATTTCTTGAAGAAAAATTCATTATCATTTAAACGCCGTGCTTTTCACAAACTTACTGGTATCTAAAATTGATATTTTAATCAAAGCATTACTAAACATCTATCAAACTAATTTAAATAATTACTGCTTTGCTGTCTTTACAGTAGACACAATTTTCTGTAAGCAAATGCAAATGAGCAAAGAGTGAATATTTCAAAAATGGTTTTATTAGCTTTAGAAGAAATCTTCCTTAAAATCTGATAGATTGTGTAGAACAAGGAGCATATGTTGGATCCAGTTAATGGAAAGCATTTCATAATCTTGATAAAGAGTAATTTTCCCATTTTTTTGCCAGTTTCCCTCTATCTAAAGCATTTTTTACATTAAGGACTTGATAATGGCCTAACCACCTTGTACCTCTTTCTAGTAGATAAAATGCCTCTCTATTATTGTGAGCATTTTCACTCAAACATTTGCTCCTGCTTCGTGACACCAAATGTGACTCAAGAGAGAAAAGCATTCTCTCCCGGTTGATGGGTTGAGAAGAGCAGCTCCTGTAGCAGTTTCCCAGCAATGGTGAATTATAAAAGCTTCAGAAATGGGTCCACTATCAAAATGAATGGGTTTTTTTTGTTTTTTTTTATTATTCCATCTTTGCCAGCAGCTCCACCAGGAGCTCTGCTTCCCTGGTATCACGTGTGTCACAGAGGACGACTGAGCCACAAGGAGTGTGATTCATTAAAAAAGGCACTAATTGTTCCACATGAAGCAGGTGGGGTAGGAGGATGAGGAGATGCAGAGGGAAGGGACAACCAAACCATCTGCATCCCATGAGACACAGGGATTGCAGGATTGCTGCCAGGTTCCCTCAAGGAGGAGCTCAAAGGATCACGGTGTCATTGAGGATGGAAAACACCTCCAAGATCATCGAGCACTGCCAGCACCACCACAAAACCCCAAGTGCCACACANCTTTCTTGTGGTGAGGAGCCCAGAACTGACCCAGGATTCGAGGCAGGGCCTCACCAGTGCCCAGCACAGGGGACACTCACTGCCTGGTCCTGCTGCCACCCCATGGCTGGGACTACCCAAGGGCCCTTGGCCTTCTTGGCCAATGCTGTTATAATATTTTAGCCCTGTAAGGACTAAGGCAGCATGACCTGCAGCATGGTCTTCACCATAATTACTGCTTTGCTGTCTTTACAGTAGACACAATTTTCTGTAAGCAAATGCAAATGAGCAAAGAGTGAATATTTCAAAAATGGTTTTATTAGCTTTAGAAGAAATCTTCCTTCTTCACCACGTGAAGATTATGCTGCAAGAACACCCACGTGCTTCCCTGACTGCTCCGGGACCTCTGCAGCTGCCGAGGGAGTTGGGAAGTTCTCTGTGACTTTGGGAAGTTCTCTGTGACTCTGATCCCAGCGTTTGCCACTGGGGTACAATGAACTGGCCACTGGATTTTAGGTGAGTGCTGACTTGACACCCATGGTGCACTTTATTCTTGAAATGGCAATGTTCTCCTAACTCCAGTCCAAGCTGGCTGATGATCCATCTCCAGCCATCACTGCAGATCCATCTCTCAGTTCCTACTGACACATACATGGGGTTTATGTTCTGTCTGTCACATGAACATTTCCCCCTGGAGGAATTATGAGCACAAGGCACAGAACAACCTGGTGGAAGGTTATCCCTGTGGAAAGGGGTGGAATGAGATGGGCTTTAAGGTGCCTCCAACCCAAACCATTCTGGGATCCTTCAGCTGTACAAGAAGTCTCGAATGAGTGTCAGAACTGGTTGGTCCAGTGTTAAAAAATAAAAAGCCATATGCAAACTATAAATGCTTAAAACTTTTCCACCTTCCTTATGCCTGTAGTTCATGCATTTTTATTTCTTAGCTCTTGGCCCCCTATTTTACAGCAAGTATCAAAAAAGGCAGCCTTGGTTGAGATGCTCTAAGGACACGAGTCTGCTTTGTGCTTTTGAATGTCATCTCATTCAAAAAGTGACCCATTTCAGGGTGAGATCCAGTTCTTCTGCCAGTCTTGGTAACACTTCCCAGTTTGGTGTCACATTCCAGCCATGAAGCTCAGACCTCATTTTTAGTCTCTGCTCACCATCCCATATTAAAGAGATTTCCCTTTGCAGTCAGCTTTGCCCTAAGAGGAGTTTTCTCTGCAGAGATCTCTCCCAGGAGACTTTCCCACACAAATCCATGTCCGGATGGATTCAGAACTGCCTCTGAGCACCACTGTTCCCTTCTGTGGTAATTCCCTCTTCAATGGGAACACTTGCAGACTCCTTTTATTCACTTTCAGCTCCAGAGCCCAAATCCATGGCTAATTTATTAGCATCTCACAGAAAGTGAGAGGGATTTAGTTCATGTATGTCCCATGCATGGCAGCACTGATCCTACCAGGAAACACTGCTAAATTATCCAGAAACAATTTAGCTTTGTTAAATTATCTTGTACTTTATACACTTCTCCCCGCTCCCTTGGCTTTATCTGTTCTTGTTCCATAACCTTGACATCCAACTAAGAGCCTACACTTGTCTGAACCATGCTTCACCCTCTTCTTGACAGAGGTGTTTTGTCTGTTACCCCATTACAGGGACTGTCCCTGATTTCCATAATCGTTATCCAGATAGGTAGAAATCAGTGTTTTATTTTTCACTTGAATCAGGCCAAATTGTGACTTTTTCTCAGGTGACATCAGGCCTCGTGACCCACCCTAATTTGCCCTGGGATTTCTGTTAATGCCCTTGATATCACCTTGCTGCTGCTGTTAGTTGTGGTAAATAAGATTTTCAGGCTTGGCAACTGGTAACTTCTGATCTATTTTTGTCTCAGGTGTGTGACTGTCCTAATTTTCTCTTGGCTCCCCTTGGTTTCTATGGCTTAAGTGCCATTTACTATCATTAATTTTAATTTCCTGTGTGAGGTGGGTTTTTGGTCATTCTAACTTTCTTTTTCAGTTTGTAACCTCTCAAACATTCCTCTTCTCACTGCTCTCTCTCCCTTTTGAATTTTGAATTTTAAGTACCTGTGCCTTCTCTGCTCACAGACCCCAGAGCTGCTTAGTCAGACTCAATAATTCATTTCCTTAGATTTCAAAGTTTGCCTTTCTAAGCTTCCAAACCTTCATTCTAGACCTACTTTTGCCCAATTTGAAAGTTAAAGCAAGAAAAGGCAGCTCAAGATTGCACTTTATTCAAATTTTACTACTTTTATAACCACACAGGAACGAGGTTTAAAGCAGTGTTATACTTGACTTTTGCAAAGAAATCCATCACCTAAAATATCCGAGTAATTACCTCTCAATCCATTTTTGAGATGTTAAAGGCTCCCATAATTCCCCTCAATGCCCATGCATTTGATAACTGTAGGGGACTAATCATGATTGGATTGGAGCTGGGGGCACAGAGGTGGCTGTTGAGACTTCCCTGCCCTGTCCAGCCTTCCCCCCTGGCCCTGCTGTGCCCTTGCCATAGCTCAGCATTTCATTTCCCCACACTCTTCTTGCTGACACAAGGCACCACCTTCCTCTATCCACTGCTTTCCAGCATCCCTGAGGTTCCCATCACCTGTGAGCCTTCCATGGCTCTGTCCCAGCCTTTCATCTGCCACCATCCTGTTCCAGGTGCTGCAGGACGACCCTGCTTAGAGGGAGGTTGGTCCATAGGATCTCACTGTGGTCCCTCCCAAAATGACCCTCTCTGGGGTTCAGAGAGGATTTCAGTGACTGCTGCAAAGCCCTGTGCAGGAGAAGATCAAAGTGTCCCTCAGAGTTGGGTGTTCCTTACATTGTCACCAAGGGTCACTTTTAACAGTCGTGGGGTGTTGGGATCACGTCTCAGCATTAGTTTTTATGCTGGGGGTCAAATGATGCCTTAAGTTTCAGCTTTCATGTTTTCCAGATTCTGTGCTGCCCAGGGATGCAGGTCTGAGCCTCACATTCAGTGTCAGTCAGCTCCCTTCACAGAGCAGAGAGACAAAACAAATCCTTTTCCTGCTGGAGACCAAGCACAACTTTCAGGCCCAAAAGCACAAACAAGGGTGGCTGAAGGGAGGAACAAGAAGGATGGGACCTCACAGCCTGCAGCTGTAATCGGACAATTAAACCCCAATATGCAAATGGACCAGAACTTATAAAAATGTAAGATCTCATGACTGGTCAGCCATTTTGTGACCATTCTTAGTCCACCTTGGGTATAGCCCCGGCCAGGCCCTGTCCTGCCCAAGGTGTACCCTAAAGGCCTTTCAATAAATCCCTACTTTATTCTCCAGCTCTGTGCAGTCTCTGTTTCAGGTTGGCCTTCCCAGATCACCAACATCTCCTCAGTCCACACCACGGCCACCACCTGAGGCCTCATCCTGCCCATCTACCCTCCCAGGAATCAGAGAATCCGACAAGTCATTAAATAGTTTGGGTTGGAGGGGCCTCAAAGTCCATCCAGTCCCACCCCCTGCCATGGGCAGGGACACCTTTCACTACCCCATGTTGCTCCAGGCCCTGTCCAACCTGGCCTTGGACATTCCCCAGGATTCAGGGGCAGCCACAGCTGCTCTGGGCAGCAGCAGGGCCTCGTGGGGCCCAGGAGAACCATTTTGAGGCCATGGAATCTCTTGGACCTAAAGCTCTGATGCGACACAGCAGGGCCTGAGGGGGCCCAGGCAACCTCCAGGAGGTTTATGGAACCTTATGAAACTGAGGCTGGAATTTGAAACTACTCGTGGAATGGAGGAGACTGCTGGGAGGTCATGGAACCCAGCGGAACCCGGGCTCAAATGTGACACAGAGGGGCCTCAGGAAGCCAAGGGACTGCGGTGAGGTTTTGGAACCTCGTGGAACCAAGGCTCCAGTGTGACACTGTGGGGCCTTATGGGGCCCAGGAGACCACAGTCAGGTTATGGAAACTCATGGAACCAAGGCTTCAGTGTGACACTGTGGGGCCTTATGGGGCCCAGGAGACACAGTTAGGTTATGGAAACTCACGGAACCAAGGCTCCAGTGTGACACTGTGGGGTCTTATGGGCCCCAGGAGACCACAGTCAGGTTATGGAAACTCATGGAACCAAGGCTCCAGTGGGACACTGTACAGGAGAAGCTCAAAGTGTCCCTTTGAGGCTCCAGTGTGACACTGTGGGGCCTCATGGAGCACAGGGAGACCACATTGACACTATGGAATCTCAAGGAACCAAAATGCTAAAGTGACACATCAGGGGGGGGCCTTATGGAACCCAAAGCCACAATGAGGGTGTGGAACTGCACAGAACCAAGGTTCTAAAGGGACACACACACACAGTGGGCGCTCATGGAACCCAGGAGATGCTCTGAGGTTCTGCTCATTCAGGGAACCACGGCTCTTCTGTGTCACAGGGAGGCCTTATGGAAGCCAGGAGACATAGTGAGGCCATGAAACCTCTTGGAACAAAGCCCCTAACGTGACACAGCACAGCCTCTTGGAACCCAGGAGACCACTGCAAGGTTATGGAACCCAACGGAACCAAGGCCTCTAATGTGACTCAGAGAAGCCTCACTGAACCAAAGATACCACAGGGAGGATATGGAACCTCATGGAAACAATGCTCCAGGGTGATGCAGTGGGGCCTTCTGGAGCTCAGGAGACCCTGCAGAGGTATTGAAACCTCATGAAAGCAAGGCTTTCATGTGTGCTACTCTCATGAGTGCCAGGGCCTCCCCACCCTCATAGGGAAGGATTTCTCCCCAATATCCCATCTAACTCTGCCCTCTGGCAGTGGGAAGCCATTCTCCCTTATTCTGGAACTCCAGGCCCTTGTCCCAAGTCCCTCTCCTGCTGTGTTGGAGCCACTTTAGGCTCTGGAAGGGGCTCTAAAGTTTCTTCACTTTTCCTTGCTGGACATCCCCAGCATTCCCAGCCTTTCCTCACAGGAGGGGTGTTGGGATCGTTCTGGTATCTCTCCAAACATCCATCCTCTCTTAAAGACAATTTCCATTCCTTAAATTGCCATTGGCTTTAGAACATCATACAAAATTAAAGAACTTTTATCTTTTCATACTCTTCTTGCTTGGATCAGGGAAGGATTTTCCTCAGCTTTCTAGCAAAGCTCTGAAATCCTGTGCGATCTTTTGCAATTTCATGGTCTGTTATATTCTTATTTCCAGTGCAGAAATCACCACAAATAGTGTCAAAGAACCAGAAACATGACCATGAAAATGGTATTTTGATGTAGAATGGATATAAGAAATGCTCACCTTTTCCAGTCAGGACTAGGAAAAAAAAAAAGATCTAAGCCCTAAAATGGCAGAATCATGAACAAAGAATTAGGAGAACTGGCATTTTTTTTCAAAGCTGGGATGTTGTCCATTCCCCCAGCTGGGTGGGCAGAGCACTGGAGACCTGGATGGTTTCAGCTCACAGCTGAAAGCCTGAATGACTGACAGGAAGCTCTTCTTCCCTCTGTGCCTCAGTTTCTCCTCCCACCCTCCCCTGTCTCCCTGTCCCTTTACATCCCTGTCTCTCAAAGTGGTTTGGACATGTCCATGCAGCACCATCACAATGTGGTTCCAGGCTCCTCCAAGGCATCCCCACCCCACAAACAACCAGCAGTGATCTTGAGTGTAATTCCTACAGTCAAACTGCTGCAGCCCTGCATCATTAGCTGTGCCCTGAGGGGAAAACAAAAACAAAAACAAAAACAAAAGAACAAACAAACAAACAAACACCAACACACCACCTTTTAATCAGTCTGATCTATCAGCTGTGCCTTCCCTCACTGTCACTGGAGACCTGACAAACCCCTCCTTCATGCTGCTTGATTAGAAACACCATGGCAGGCACTGTGACTCCTGGCTCTAGGGCAGCAGGGCAGTGTCTCACCAGGTTTCCTGTGGTCCATCCCTCAAGAGCAGAATGTCTGAAAATCTGCCACCTGTAGAAGGCTTTGCTCCCTCCTTGTTGGTTCCCAGGTTGCTCCATTCTCTTGGTTTCCTCTCAGCTGAAGCTTAGTTTGGTATGGGTTTTGTTCTGTAATTGTGTTACTTCTCCAGAGATCACTAGAGGAAGTTACCAGTCTCTTTATCCTATTTAAAGTCCTCTTTATCATCTAATAATATTGGGATCATTCTGGCAGATCAGTCACACTGCAGATGAAGTTCAGACATGAGACTGGCTGTAAAAACATCACTGCAAAGGGGCAGGAACAGCAGGTGCTTCGTGCAATCACATAAACTTCTGGTTTCTCTAAATTCCTGTCATTTCAGCCTGCCAGGACCAGTGGGGAAGCAAACTCTGGCCAGGCACCAGCACAGAGGTTCAGTGAGGCTGTGGGATCTCTGTCACTGGGGGTGGTCAAAGTATGACTGGACAAGACTCAAGCAGCAGGATGGGTCTTTAAAGACCTGCTCAGACTATGGGGTGACCACGAGATCTCCATGGGTCCTTTCCAACCCAGGATTTGTCTGCTATTATATGACATGAAAATACATTGACCATTTGTCATTATCCCTGTCTCAGGAGTCATCTGACACCTGGGAATGGTTGTTACAGTGCTGACAGCCTTTATGGAGAAGGCACGGACCTCATATTTACACTATTTCTACTGAAACATTTCTCAGATATACCTGTCATTCCTTAATTCTTCCCTGTGAGGGTGGGGAGGCCCTGGCACAGGGTGCCCAGAGCAGCTGTGGCTGCCCCATCCCTGGAGGTGTCCAAGGCCAGGTTGGATGGAGCTTGNTGACCAGCAGGGTGCCAGGTTGTAGCTCTGACTCTGTCAGGCTTTTCTCCAAAATTGTTGTTTGTTTGTTTTCTTGTTTGGGTGGGTGGTTTTGGTTTGTTTGGTTTTTTTTCTACTATATTTGTATTGTTAATATTCTTAGTAAAGAACTGTTATTCCTATTCCCAAAATCTTTGCCTGAAAGCCCTTGATTGCAAAATGATACTTTTTGGCGGATGGGGGTTACATTCTCCATTCTCAGGGAAACTCCAGTTTCCCTGGTAGATACCTGTCTTTCCAAACCAAGGCACTGGGATAGTGGAAGATGTCCCTGCCATGGCAGGGGGTGGGAATGGGATAAACTTCAAGGCCCTTTCCAACCCAAACCATTATGGGATTCTTTTTTGTTGCTTTGGGTTTGTTGCATTTTTCCCCCAGGAATTCCAAAAACAAAAATTGCACAACGCCCGCCTGGATGGGATACCTAAAATAATTCAGACCCATTGAGCTTTTGTTATTTGCCATAAAAGATGCTCTGCTTCAACATCTCGCCATCTTCAGTGAAGGTGAAAGGAAACACTCACATACCAGCTCCTCTCTGAATCCTGCTTTTCTCCATGAGTGACCAGAGTGCAGATAATCACACATATTCTTTCCTCTTTTCCCAATATTCAGAATATTCTGTTTGCTGAGGTGAACCCACAGGAAACTGCAATATCCAGGACATTTCTCCATGTGTGTCTTTTAACATTTTTAATGTCCTCATTCCCCAGAGCTCAAGAATCCAGAAGGGGACATCAAACTTAGTGGCTGCCATGACTTTTTCTGAGCAGGGATATTCCAGCCCAGAATAGCATCAGGTTGTTGGATCTGGCAGGCAGACTGGAAAAAAAACCCTCCTTGTTCTTACCCTTTTTCAGATAAAATATCTGTGGTTTGTTGTTGGTTTTGATTTAAAGAGAAGTTTCTTAGGGTGTTTATGGAAAAGGACCAAGGAAATCCATTGGAAAATTATGGACAGTTCAGATCCTTGTTACAAAAGGCAGTTGGATGTTTGGTATTTCCTATGTTTTCAATTCAAGTTTTCCATTGACCATATAACTAGCATTAGTTTTAATATTTAATTAAAGACTATGAAAAAAAACTCTGAGAAAACCCTTTTCTTGCCTCTGCTCCTCTGGGGAACAAACTTCCATTGCAGTTATTTGATTTGTATCTTTTAATGAAATCAGTTATTATGACTCATTTCCCTCTCTCCTATACCTATTTATTTTCCTTATGTCTTTTATGGGGAACCTCATAAAAATGTGTTTTCAAAATCCAAGGAAATGACACGCACTTGGGTCACCTTGCTCTCGGATTTTATTAACTTTTCCAGGTTAACAAGACACGCTTCTCCCTTCAGCAGCTCTGATGGTTTGACCCAATCAAGCTACTCTGCGTTTATCTAAATGCTGGATTATTTGATTCTTAATTAGACTGTTTCTCTGGGACTGCTGTTCCTGACACCAATGGGCAACTTTCTAATCTTCTTGGTAATTGCTGCTGGTTCGGTTACAAGGACTGATGCAAAGTCCACTGGAAAAGCAGCCTCAGGAACTGCTTGAAAACCCGTGTGGAAATATGTCTTTTGCTCCTGGTTAGCAGCTCCTTTCACAGCTCCATAGCTTTGGTTTTAATGATTAAAAGTTCTTTCAAGGTCAGATTCATCTTTTTTGGGGGAAAAAAAAAAATTAACAAAAAATCAAACCAGGACAAGAGCAACAAAAAACCCCAAACCAACCAACCAACCAAAAACCCACACAAAAATACCTGAAGCAATCAACACAGACCTCAAAACACCCAGAAAGTTCTGCATGCAAAGGACAATTACATATTTTATTATTCCCCCTATGGACTGGGTGTCTGTTTTCCACGTTCCTCTTCCCTTCCCTCTCTCCAGGTGCAACTTTTGTTTGCAGAAGTCTCCTCCTTGTCCTGTTTTTCAAAATGCACAGGGGTTTTGGAACTAAACAGCCAAAGAAGGAGACCAAACCCCCCTGCACACTCAACCAGCCAGGGAATGAAGTACAGCTTTCTGTGTGTGGTTTTCCCACCTGGAAGATTTGCTATCCTGTGCATTTGCTGTGCTCTGGAATTTGTAGAATCATGGAAATATTGAGGTTGGAAAAGCCCTCTGAGATCAAGTCCGTTACCCCAGCACTGCCATGGTCACTGTTAAAGGTCCCCAAGTGCCACAGTTAGAAATTTTTTGCACCTTCCCAGGGACGGTGATTCCACCACTGCCCTGGGCAGTCTGTGGCAATCCCTGACCACTCCTTCCACGAAAAAAAAGATTCCTGTTATCCAATCTGAACCTCCTCTGGCACAACCTGGGGCCACTTCCTCCTGTCCTGCCCCTTATTATCTGGGGTGGGTCCTCATCCTAAGATATGATACAGGAGCAAGATATGCAGAATCCAGATATTCCATGGACCAAATGATACTTTTCCATTTCCCATTTCCACCATTTTATGCTTAAAGCTGTGGATAAACAGTCTGAAAACACAAAAAAGGAGTAGCTGAAGGCATTATTTGCATAACTCAAATGTGTTTGTGTGGAGCTGTGCAGAACCAAGCACAATGGGCAGCAGGTGCAGCTGGAACAACTCTGGGCCCACAGTTTCTGGCTCATTTCCACGTGTGCCACATTCCTCTCATAATCTCTTGTTAGGAAAATTGCAGAGGGATGTTTGGCAGTGGTGGGAAAGGGTGAGGAACACAGGTTGACCAAGCAAGGGGATTTGTGCAGGCGAGAGGAGCACCACAAGAATGTTCAGAGGAGCTGTTGCTGCCCTATCCCTGGAAGTGTCCAAGGCCAGGTTGATCAACCAACTTTGGAGCAAGCTGGGATGGTGGAAGGTGTTCCTCCCTGCCCATGGCAGGGGATGGAACGAGATGAGCTTTGCTGTCCCTTCCAACCCAAACCAGTTTGGGATTCTGTGGCTCTGAGGAGGAGAAGATGTTAGGGAAGAAGACAGCTACTGGCCTTAGAGCATAAATTCCATCTTTCAGTATGGGAACAGGGGGATGGAGCTCTGGGATCCACAGGGATGTGTTCCACATTTTGCACAAAGTGCTGCAATGGCCTCTCTGGCTTTGGGCTGAGGTTTCTCATCATCTATGATGGGCTGCAAAGACAATTCCTTTGTGGGGCAGGGAAAAAGAATGTGCTCCAGAAACCCGGCAAGGGCGCGGGGATTGTGCAGGAGTTCCCCACCTCATTCTCTCATTAGATGGGGGCATTCATTATTCTCAATTTGAGGAATGTTTGGGGGATGGGAAGGACACTGGAGCTGCATTTTCTCCCAGACCCTCTCACACCTCATGCTGCTCGTGCTTCACTTTACTTTCTTTAACCTCTGGATAGTTCTCCTCTTTACGAGCGTTTTGTGGGTTTCTGTCTTCTTTCTCTGTGTCCAACACTGATTTTATTGCTCCTTGTCCCTCTCCTCCTGTTTTGCCTCCCTTCCCTGCGGCCGGCCAGCATTGCCTTGATCAGTGAAGTGACAACATATCACCAACCCCACAAACTGCTGAGCTCCCCAGTGGCCAGAGCAGCTCTGGAGCACAGCTGCAGACCAAGGGGAGACCACCCATGGATCACATTTGTAAACTGCTTGTCACAGTTCCTTGCTCCCCAGCCTGTGATGCTGCCAAGAGCAATCTCATCTCTTAGGCACCCATCCATTTCCTCTCTTCTCAGACCCTCAAGGTATCTGAGTCAAACCACCCCCCTCCATCCTGCCCCATCTGTCTGTCCCACATTCCGCTTTCCTCAGGGCCCATCTTTTCTTTCCAACAACAGTAGCTCCTGCTGCTTGAGTCCCCACCTCCCAGGGACTTGGGCTGAACTATTGAAAAAAGAAAAGCTCAAAATAACAGGAGGAGGGGGTGATACCTGACAATCTCTGAGAAGGAGGCACTTAACGGCACAGAAAATTGATAAAGGGGTTTAAGGTCCTCAGTGCAAAATCCACAGCTGCAATCAATAGAGCAAAGAATCTTTTTCGAGTACATTAGAAACCAAAATTCTGGTAATGACACAGATCCAGTGTAAGGTGAAAATTGCTCTACAAGGAAGAAAAAAGTGTTTTGTGTGTCTGTGTGCGTGTGCATGTTTTGTGTTGTATTTAGGGGGAAAAGCAGCTTAGAGAACACTAAGACATTGATGAGATTATTGTTGGCAAAGAGGATTGTTTGTCTCTAATAGAGTGTTCTTAGAGAACTGATTTTGAATGAATAGCCTTGGTGGTAGAAAAACTTCCTGCATGTGATATTACTGCAATCTTCACAGCTTTAGATTTTGGCCAGGTTGGGTGGAGCTTGCAGCAACCTGGGACAGGGGAAGGTGTCCCTGCCCAAGGCAGGGGTGGAAGAGGATGAGCTTTGACACCCCTTCCAACTCAAAGCAGTCTGTGATTCTATGATTCAAATGCCAGGTTGGCATTTCAAAATTTAATTCTCCAATAAAAGCTATGTAGGTTTTTCTGCTGGACATCCTTGTGGTCAGCTCTGGGACCAGAGAACTGAAACCAAGTTGGGTGTTACAGCTCACACCTGTGGTGGGTTGACCGCTGGCTGGAGTGGTAATTAATTAATTACACACTGATGAGCAGCATCATTACAGACAGAAAAGAGCAAATAACATTTGACAAAGTCTAGTGAAAATGGTTTTTATGTAGGCAGACATACATCTCTGGTAAGGAGTGGACACTGGTGTGCTGGTCTCAGTAAGTGGCCAAACTCCTTCCCAGCTGCTCACTCACTGCTCCCTGCAGCAGGAGGGGAGAGGGTTTGGAAGATCAGGAACAGGAAAACTCATAGGTTGAGATAAAGATTGAAGACCTCTTACCAAAGGTCATAGAAATCATCCTGGAAATCATCCTAGATATCATGGAAGGTTTGGGTTGGAAGGGACCTCAAAGATCATCAAGGAGGGATGGCCCCCACTAGATCTGGCTGCTCAGGGCCCCATTGTTGTGGACTAAACAGATTCAGCTTGTGGAAATTATTTTAGTGCCAAATTATATATAAAAACACTAAAATTTATATATATATTTTTAAACATTTTAAACTATTGATTCAGGTAGTGGGAATCAGAAAGACAATAACCCACGAATGGAAACAACCTTTCCTCCTTCCTTTCCTTGGCTGACCTCATTCCAAGTCCTGTTCTGCCCTTGCTGTTGCAACAAAAGGTCACACCCAAGCCCTTCACTACAGAACAGGCAGTGCAGGACAGGGTTGCAGTCAGGACACAGAGGCTCCTTTCTCTCTCATTCTCCTCCTCTGCTCTGGCCCAGCTCCTCCACAGGCTGTGCTTCCTGCCAGGAACCTCCATCTGCTCTGGGGCAGGTCCTGCGTGGACTGCAGGGAACCCCTGCTCTCCCATGGATTTCTCCCCATCAAAGCCTTGTCACAAACACCCCAAAGATACCTGTTCAAAGGAGGTCTGTCTTTTGAAACAGCAGTTTGGGATCCAAGTGGGGAAAAGATGTTTCTTTTTATGTTTCTGCAATGCTGTTTTGAAGGCACAGAGAACAAAAAGGTGCTCGTGGGTTCATCTGCTTTGGCCCAATTCACAAATTATCCCAAGTCCAGTCTAAATCTGTTTTAATTTCCTGGTACTAGAACCATCCATCAATGCAGACAAGTCTTGTCCACTGTTATTAATGTTCAACTCCTTCTTCCTCCACGCTCATCCCTCATCATGACAACGTTCTTCTGGCGAAATTCACGATGGACTCCTGCTCCATGGTGTGCAGCACTTCCCAAATTGAGGAGCAGCAGCCCAGTTCCAGGGATGGAATTTGCAGCGCTGAGTTGGGGAGACCTGCACACGCACTGGAGGGAAAATGGCAAGTGCAGGCTCAGGGAGCAGGGTTTGTGACAAGGGTGATGCTGAGCACAGGGATGTCCACGGCCCTGCACTGGAGATGGCAATGACACAGGTTGTGTGGAGTTTCTTCCACATGAGTTCACGTGTCTATCCAAGAGCGGCACTTAGGCAACTTGTGAAATTGGGATTTGGAGCATGAAACTTATTCCTATGTTTAGACACTTAGACCTCTGTCTTCTTATAAAACACGTACAGCTGTGTTGTATCCTGCAATGAGAGCACCTGCCCGAGAGACAAAGGGCAAATCCTACATCCCTGCTGGGATCTGCAGGGATCACTACAATTATTAGGGAAAGGGAGAGTAGAAGGTACCTCCCCCCACCACCCTCCCTCTCTGTGAGGATTTGAAATTGAAAAGGAGCATCAGTGCATTGTGTGTGTGTGTTGAAACTGAGCATAAAATCCACAGGTTATGGAACAAGTAGCTGGGAAATCTCTTACGTGGCACCTGCTGGAAAAAAAGCTGTGCCTTGAGGTTCTGCTCTGACTGTTTAGGTGTTTTACATCTGACATTTACTGGGTAAGGAAAAAAAAAAAAAAAAAACAAAATCCAAAGGGCAGAGACTTGACAACAGATCTCTGGGATGAGCTTGGCTCAGTTCTGTGCTGTGGGGTGAGAGCAAGACACGTTCTGCATTTCCAGATCTGTGCCCAGCAGCACCAGCACCCCAATTTGGGTCCAGGGAAGCTGAGAGTGAAGGATGTGCCACAGGATCTCTGTGTGTGGCTGCTCACTTGTCCAGGGCTGGGCTGTGCTGCAGCTCAGAGAGGCTCTGGACTATGTGTAGTGAATGGAACCAGGGCTTCAGGGAACCAACACCTGAACCCTCCAGGACTGGAGGAGACACATAAACATGGTAAGTACATTAAAGTATCATTTCAGCTCTTAGAGAGTGTCCAAAGGAGGCCACGAGCATGGGGAAGGAGAAGCCTTGTAAGGAGCAGCTGGGGGCACTTGGTCTGTTCAGCTGGAGGAGATTGAGGGGAGATTCATCCCAGTTCCAGCTTCCTCTGAGGGGAGGAGGAGAGGCAGACACTGATCTCTGCTCTGGTGACAGTGACAGCACCCAAGGGAACGGTTAGAGCTGTGTCAGGGGAGGTTTAATTTGGATGTCAGGGAAGGGTTCTTCCCTCAGAGGGTGCTGGGCACTGCCCAGGCTCCCCAGGGAATGGGTACGGCCCCAAGGCTGCCAGAGCTCTGGGAGTGTTTGGACAAGGCTCAGAGGCACAGGGGGAGATTGTTGGGGTGTCTGTGCAGGGTTGGAAGTTAGACTCTGACCCCAGTGGATCCCTTCCATTTCAGGACGTTCCACAATTCTATCACTGTTGCCCTGCTCTCCCCTGTTTTTCTGAAGTTCTCTTTCAGTCTTCTCTGTTTGCATTTTTGCAATGGAGTTTCTCGTGTGCTTTTCATGTGAATAATGATTGTTTTGCATTCCTTTCTGGAGGGGAGAATTGATGGACTGTTGGGTTGACCAGTGTGGCTGGAGAGGAAAGTTTTCTTCCTCCCATCCATGGTCACTGTTGGAATTCTATAAATGTTGAGGTGTGTAAATAAACTGCCCCTTTTTTTACCTTGGACATCTCAGCGTGTGAGTGTCGTTCCTTTGTGTCGAATTGTGACATATCACCTTCTGTTAGCAGAAGAAAATGCCTCTGCTCAGCCATTTTCAGGAAGGTTTATCCTAAAGGTTAATCTTGAGCGAGGCCATGGCATGAATATAAAATAGGACATTGTGGTTTGGATCCATCTGTTGGCTTTTGAACTTCCCTACCCCTCCACATGCCACAGTGTGGAATAACAATGGAAATTACCAGCTTTCATGTGGAAGGAGGTAAATTGAGAACACCCCTGCCCAGAAATAAACACCATCAGAGTCAGCAGCCCCAATCCCAGCTCCAGGTCCAGCCCCAGCTCCAGCCCCTGTCCCAGTTCCAGTCCCAGTCCCAACTCCAGACCCAGCCCCAGCCTCAGCTCCAGTCACAGCCTCAGTCCCAGCCATGGTCCCAGTCCCAGTCCTAGTCCCAGTCCCAGTCCCAGTCCCAGTCCCAGTCCCAGTCCCAACTCCAGACCCAGCCCCAGCCCCAGCCTCAGCTCCAGTCACAGCCTCAGTCCCAGCCATGGTCCCAGTCCCAGTCCCAGTCCCAGTCCCAGTCCCAGTATTGCCAGCTCCAGTCCCAATCCCAGCCCCAGCCGTGGTTTCAGTCCCAGTCCCAGTCCCAGTTCCAGTCCCAGTCCCAACTCCAGACCCAGCCCCAGCCCCAGCCTCAGCTCCAGTCACAGCCTCAGTCCCAGCCCTGGTCCCAGTCCCAGTCCCAGTCCCAGTAGTCCCAGCTCCAGTCCCAGCCCTGGCTCTCTCTGCTCCACCCTGGGTTGCTTTACAGGCTCCTCGGAGGCGCTGCCTCAGCGCTGTGACTTTATGAATGTGACACATCACTCAATAGCGTCGACCAAAAGCCACTCTGTTGCCATGGCGACTGCATCCTTAGCCCAATTCCTGGGGCTCCTCAGGACTATTTGATATTCACCTTGACACCTTCGCAGAGACCTTGGGGAAGCACATTAAGTGTGAGAACCCCCATGTCCCTGGGCCAAGGTGATCTCTCCCCAGCCATGCCCATGGTCCCAGTGCAGATGGGCTCCCACCCCTGACTCCTGTCCATCCCCCCTTCCCCCTCTCCCTCCATGGCTGATGAGCTGCAAAGCCAAACCTGAGAAGAGCTCGTGCTCCTCTCTAATCAGAAATGCTGAATTCTCAGAGCTCTGCCCGGGCTCCTGCTGGAGTATTGACCCCAGCCAACACGATTTCCTTGTGTTCTGAGCCCTGCATGTGGCTGCCTCTCCTTACTTTGAGCATTCCTTCTTTCTTGTTCAATTATTCTTTTCTCCTCATTTTCTGGGCTAGGTATAAAGTTTTCTGATTCTCTGTCCTTTCCAGGGATTTCCTCTGGTAACTTTTTCTTACACATTCCTTCACTCTGCTCCTGTGTATGTCTCTCCATTGGCTGACCCACTGCCCACACTGTCTCAGTTCCCTAATTCCTGCCAGTTTATAGGACTGGCAATTCCATGCACTGCTGCTGGATCCTCTCCCTGGCTCCCTACACCCATCATGGAAGGATTACAGGGAATCATAAGGGTAAAAAAAAAAGAACTTTATTAAGGCAAGATGCTCAATCAGGGAAGATGCTCAGTCAGGCAAATTGTGGCTGTCCTGTGCAGGGCCAGAAGCTATACTTGATGATCCTTGTGACTTCCTTTACAGCTCAGGATATTCCAAATTTGATGATTCTAAACTTCCAGGAGACATGGTCAGTGGGAATGAGGAATAAATTTGTTCCCAGCCGTTCCTCAGCCTTTTCCAACAGCTGTTACTGATGGCACCTGTGCCCTTCTGCTGTATCTCATCCTGCCAGGTGTCTCTCCAGCACTCCTGTCTATGGATAATTTGGGTTTCCCTAATGCTGTGCCCTCACTGGAGATTTCCAGTGATCTGCTTCAGAAACCAGTCCCAGAGTGAGTGAGAGCCAGAGCTTTGCTGGAAGGCAGAGATACTCTGGAAGGAGAAAGTCTCTGTGTTGCTAGGAATGTCTTCTTTTCTCAGTGGTGGCCCTGGCAGTGCTGGGATAATGGTTGACTCAATGATCTTAGAGGGCTTTCCCACCTAAATGATTCTGTGAAAGATCTCATCCTGTTTCCTGTCTCCTCCTCATTTGGATGAGAGATCTCCATAACAAGGCTCTAAACCACACGGAATCTGCAGCAGGTGTCAGGAAGCTGCAGAAGGGGGAGATTAGGTTGGATATTAGAGAAAAATTCATCACAGAAAGGGTGATCAGACATTAGCACAGGCTGCCCAGGGCAGTGAGGAAGTGTTCAAAAACTTGTAGGTGTGGTACTTGGGGACATCATCTAGTGATGGCCTTGGCAGTGCTGGGGGAATGGTTTCACTCCAGGATCTTAAAGGACTTTTCCAACTTTAATAATTCCATGATTCTGAAAGGCAGAGAAGTTTCTGTTCCCAGGTTTGCAGCACAGCACTGATGCCAAACAAGGTTCTTGGTTATGCCTTGTTTGGAGGTCTGGAGCCCTGTGCTCCCAGCAGCCACTCCTCGTTATCTCCTGGAGCAGAAGGGTGTTATCCCACTTGTTCCTCAGCATGCAGGAAATTGGGAAACTGAGGCACGTGACACATGAATAGCACAGAACAGCTCCATGTTGTCCACACTGCTGTGGAGGAGCTGGATCAGATGGGGGAATATGGATGGAGGGCAGGGGATGTTTGATGATTCCCAAGTGCTCCCTCGTGCTCTGGGCTGGTGCTGGGAGAGGAACAATTTAAACTCAGAACTGAGGAGATGGGGCTGCCCTGAGCTGGCCTCACAGCCAGTCCCTCAGCCTCCCCCTGTGATGTTTGCTCTGCTGCAAAGGTTTGCAGTTTGCTGGGAAATAATCAAGGAAACATTTTTGATAGGAAATGCTATTTGAGCATTTGAGCACAAGAATCCAGTAGCTTTTGATGGTGCTCTCCCCAGGAAGGTGTCCGAGGGCAGGAGAGCCTCCTCTGCTCTGTGGCTGTGTCTGCTGAAGCAGCAGGGGTGGCCAGGCTGGAGCCTGTTTTCCAGCTCTGGAGAAGGGAATATACATGAGCTCCTCTGGCAGCAGCCCCCTCCACCCTCCCATCCCGCTGCTGTTTCCTCTGCTTTCTGCTTCTGAAAGGTTTCAAGCCATGCTGGAGGTTACTCATACTTCACCCATCCCAGGGCTGTGTTCCTGTATCCCCCTGCACAGAGGGACAGTGAATTCCCAGCCTGCCAGCAAAGCACTTACAAGGGAGCTCTGCACCAGCCCCATCAGAACACTCTCCTTGTAGCTGGCGCTGTCCTGGGGAAGGGCAGCTCTGGATCTGGGGGTCACACAGGGCTTTTGGGTGTTCTCTCACATATTCTCCCTGTGGGGGGACAAAAGGAGATGCTGCTGAAGGCAGTCTTGCCCTTGATATATTACAGCTGTGTTAATTATCCACGAGTGGGAACAGCCTTGCCCTCACAGCCATGGGTGTGATCAAGAGGGAGTGAGCTGGGAGGGAGTCAGCTGGAGTCTGCTGGCTGTGCTGTGAGGAGCTGGGGACAGGAGGTGGTGGGAGGCACAGCAAAGGTGAGATGCTGTTTGTAGGACAGACAGGGTGAGGTGGCCGTGCTGGGGACAGGCAGGAGTGAGGCAGAACTGGAGAAGAAAGAGAGACAGAGCCAGAGCTGTGTGGAGCTGCCCTTGGGAAATACAGAGAAAAGGTATGGGAGACTCTGGAATAACAAAGTGCTGATGCTTGGAGCTTTCTGATGGTTTTTAATGAAGCACCTTGAGTGCAGTGTCCATCTCGACTACGACATCTCCCCACTGGCCTTTTCTACAAGGCGCTGGGTGTTGTTCCCACCTCCAGCTCAGCTTAAGTGAGGTACAGAGCCAAGCTCTGGCACCAGAGAACTCCAGCTCTAAGGGGATGTCTTCAATTCAGGCAGAGAAGAATTTAAGCCGTGTTTGTGCTTACAGCTAGCAGGTTGTGTCACCCCCACACTCCCCATGAGGCTACTGTGACTCCCATCCCACACAAATCTCTCTCCTGGACCACAGAAAGATAGAATCATGGAATGGTTTGCATTGGAAGGGACCTTACAGCTCATTTGGTTCTACCCCTGTGCCGTGGGCAGGGACACCTTCCACTGTCCCAGGCTGATCCAAGCCTCATCCAGCCTGGCCTCGGGCACTTCCAAGGATTGGGCAGCCACAGCTTCTCTGGGCACCCTGTGCCAGGGCCTCACCACCCTCACAGGGAGGAATTTCTTCCCAATATCCCATCTAACCCTGCCCTCTGGCCGTGGGAAGCCATTCCCCCTTGTCCTACCAATACATGCCCTTGTCCTAAGCCCCTCTCCAGCTCTCTTGTTCCTTCACAGACCCCGAGGACAGGAAAGTGCCTGTCCTTGCTCCACGCTGTCCATGGCAGGTGGGGGTGGACCCCAGCATGGGGCCCTTGCAGGGATCAGCCCGAGGAATCCCTTTGCTGGCAGCTGCATGGACTCTGTAAACTGCACCCACAGGGTGAGACCACTGGGAATGGCAACAACAATGGGACCACAACAGCCAAAGCAGGATGGGCAAATCAGAGCTTGGAGCCCTGGAGAAGGAAGGTCTGGGTAGGCTGGGAAATCCCTGCCAAACCCTTCTCTAGTGGTTCATTACTTTTGAAATACTTTGTGTACCTCTGAGAACATTTGATCTCCTCTGATAGCAGCAAGTTATCAGCAGACACTGTTGGGTTTGGGGGTGGGTGTTGAGCAGGGAGGGGAGCAGGCTGTGAACACCGAGGTGTCTCTGCCACTGGGACTGGTCTGGGCTGGGATGAGATGTGAGATTGGGATGTGCTGTCACAGGGCTTGATCCCCGGCCAAGACAAGTTGTGAGCAATTGCTCAAGGGCATGTTTGAGCAAACAGAGCCAGTCTGGATTCAGACCAGTCTCTGGGGCTGTGCTTGGAGACCCAGAGGCCGTGTTCCTGCAGGTGGGAACACCGGGATGCTGGAGGCAGTTTGTGATGAGCAAAGGAGGTGACAACATCTCCCTGTCCCCTGAAAGCTTGAGGACACTGTTCTGCTCTCACACCACATCCAGCAATGCCTCACAACCTTGGAGATATCTGATTTTAAATGCAGACCTGTCGCAATTCAACACAAAAGAACAACACTCACATGGCTGAGATGTCCAAGGCAAAAAAAGGGGCAGTTTATTTACAGACCTTGATATTTATAGAATTCCAACAGTGATGCTGTTGAAGACCACAACGACACAGACTCTGACTCAGAAGGCTGACAATGACTCTGTTTATTTCTGGCAATTTCTTCCCTTTTATGCTGTTCTACAGAGAGCAACTCAATTGGTGAAAGAAAGACAAACTTCTTCAATCACATTGGTCACGTCAGAGAGATATCAAGAAGAAGTCATTCCTAGGGAAAGGAGTGTAAATAAAGGTTACAGTTAGGAAAATTTGTCTCTTGTTGACAGAAAACTCTCTGGGAAAAGAGTTTCAGAAAACCAAAACATCTCAGGCATGAACCAGAGCGACACAACAGTGACCATGGATTGGAGGATGGAAATTGTCCTCTCCAACCACACTGGTCAAACCAACAGTCCATCAATTCTCTCCTCCTCCAGAAAGGAATGCAAAACAATCATTATTTACATGAAAAGTGCCTGAGAAACTCCACCTACAAAAAGTAAACATCAGAAGGCTGAAAGACCTTGAGAAAAACTTTAGAAGAACAGGACGACACAGACCCTTCAGACAGACTCTGAGGATCCTCTGAGCTCCCAGCAGCTGCTTGGTGTGTGCAAACACAAGAACTGACCCAAGATGGCACAGAAAGACAGAATATTCTTGTCACCTCCCCTTCCAAGCTTTGCTATCAGTCCATCTGCTCCCTCTTTTGACGTGACTGTTGGAACCAGAGGAAGATGTGGATGTTCTTCCCAGCATGGCCTCTCCTATTAGGTGGGAAAACAGGGTCAGGCAAAGGTGTGGTGTGTAGGCAGAACTAGGGATGGTCCCTGCGTGATGTGACAGTTCCTGCTGGCACAGGAATCTTGGCAGGAGCCACTGGGAGAGCTCAGGAGAGGAATGCAAACAGCACATCTTGTAGGAAACGGGGAATCTTGTTCCCAGAGGGTGATCACCTGGTGCCTCCCTTTGGCTGAACTTGCATGAGAAACGACCAGGACTGGTGCAATCCTTCCACTCCTGCCAGCCCAGGGCCCTACACCTGCAATGAAACAGAAGCTTTGGAGCAGAGCTGTGTCACACACACCTCCAGCCAGGCACACTCGGGGTCACAGATGGTGGTGAACCAGCTGTGAGCAAGAGCTGGGAAGGTGCATTTGCAGAGGCTGAGGAGTACAGTGTGCCCTAAACCTTGGCTTTGACTTTCTTGGGATCACAGAAAGGTGGAAAAACCCTCTGGGGACCTTTAACGTCCTGATCTGTCCCCAAGGCTAATGTCAAGGTCAAAGCAGGTTGCCCAGAGAAGCTGTGGCTGCCCCATCCCTGGGAGTGTCCAAGGCCAGGCTGGACAGAACTTGAAGCAGCCTTTGTGTAGGGAGTGCCATGGCAAGTGGGTTGGAAGTGCATAATCTTTAAGGTCCCTCCCAGTCCAAGCTTTCCTCTAATTCTGTGATTTCTCATTACCTTGTCCAGTTGAGTTGTGAAAATTTCCAGGGCCAGAGATTTTTGATCAAACCTTTGCCACAGACCCTCCCCAGCCAGGCCAAGCAGCCCCAGTTCCCTCCCACACCACACACCCAGTACTTTGGGAGGTTCCGGTGACTCTCCACTGGACTTTTCAGGCTTTTCAGGCCTCCCCAGAGTGTCTTCAAACTGTCCAGAGTCCTGCAGATGCAGCCCCAGGAAGGCAGAGAGGGCGGGAACAACACCATTCCTCCAGCTGTGCTCTCCAGCTGACACAGCTGGGGCTGTGCTGCCCTTTGGGGGAAGGAGCATCTTTGTTGCACATAAATCTCTTTTTTTGATCTGCATTGGTGCAGGTGAGGATACCTGTCCAGCCCATAGGCATTCCCAGTGCATCTCCCACCCAGGAGACATCCCTTGGGATGGCTGTCACCAGAGCTGGACTGACACCCAGGGGAGCAGACAGGAGGACCTCACCCAGAAGCAAAATAATGACCTGAAGGAGATCAGACTGTAAATATTTTGGGGAACTCAGACTGCCTGGAGAGCAGATGTTTTAAGCAGCTGGACGGCAGTCGTGCAAGGAAGGATAGAGATGGATTCACAGACTAAGTTTAGACTGAAAACTTGAAGTGGTGGAAGGTGCAGGTGGTAGTAACAGCCTAGAGAAAACCTCCACTTTCATGTCAGGAGGGAGAAAAATTCTGAGAAGGTGAAAAAAAAAAAAAAAGGATGGCAAATTCCAAAGAGATCAGCCTGGAAGCAGGTGGTACCCTGGAGAATTTGGGCAGGGTTGTCAGGGGTGAGTGGGAGCTGGCAGGATTTATTGACAGACACCCAGATGACTTAACAGAGCCCAGTGTGCCCCATTTGGCCCAAATTACTCACATCTTTCACACCAGAAGTGTGAGCCTCTGGATTATTTGGCCTTCTTGGAGCTGCATCACGTTCCTGTGGGCTCAAGGGACCCGGCACAAATATGGGAATTTGGGGTTTAACAGTTTTCTCTGATCCTGTAATGTGGAAGTTTAAGGCAAGAAAAAAGAAAGGGATATTCCATGGGTCACTGGGGTGATTCTGGCCAGTTCCCCAGCTGAAATTTGTAGATTCAAACTGGGGGCAAATAGGAGAAGAATGAGAAAATCAAAGGCACATCTCCAAAGCTACATGAAAAAATATATATAAAAGGAAAGCATTTCATCCATCTGCTTGCATTTTCCTTGGTGCTTCTTTTCCAGTGCTTTGATAAGCAAGACTCCTAAAGAAATGCTATGGAAGAAATTTCCTTCCCCCAACAACCACTTTCCCTTATCAATTCCCCCCAATTGAAAAGATTATTTAAAAAAAAAAAATAACAGAGGAAGAAAGGAAAGAAAGGAGAAAAAGCCGCAAAGGTTTCTGTGATTTAACAAGGCCATTGTGGGAGATATGAAAGAAACTGAGGAACCCACGGGCTGACTTTGATGTGGAGCCTTTGAAAACCCGAGCAGGGAGAAACAGCCCTGACCCAGGCAGGTCCTGATGAAAGGGCGGAGCAGGACTCGTCACACCAAAACCAGGACTCCGTCTGCCGGAATCCCACCGAGGTGCCAGCTCCAAACACGACTCGGCTGGCTCCGGCTCCATCCCGGGGCTGGAGGATGGGCTGGGGGGTGGGAAGAGCAGGGAATCGCCTCCTCTCCGGGCTGCCCGCATCCCTGCGCAGGAGGCAGGGTGGGATTGGATTCCCGGTGCGCACCTGCCGGGCTTGGCTGGGCTGCAGAGCCTCCGGTGGCAGCGGAGCAGCTGCCAGTGATCCCCTGCCATCGGGAGGGCCCCGCAGGCTGGCAGGGAGTGCCCGCAGCGAGGTGTGGCATCCACGGGATACAGTGCACACAGGAGTTGTGGTACTCGAGGGATGCACACAGGGAGTTGTGGTGTTCGAGGGATGCACACAGGTGCTGTGGTACTCGAGGGATGCACACAGGGAGTTGTGGTACTCGAGGGATGCACACAGGGAGGCGAGGTACTCACAGGATACAATGCACACAGGTGCTGTGGTACTCAAGGGATGCACACAGCAAGGTGTGGTACTCAAGGGATGCACACAGGTGGTGTGGTACTCGAGGGATGCACACAGCAAGGTGTGGTACTCAAGGGATGCACACAGCAAGGAGTGGTACTCGAGGGATGCACACAGGGAGTTGTGGTACTCGAGGGATGCACACAGCAAGGAGTGGTACTCACAGGATGCACACAGGAGTTGTGGTACTCGAGAGATGCACACAGGAGTTGTGGTACTCAAGGGATGCACACAGCAAGGTGTGGTACCCACAGGATGCACACAGGAGTTGTGGTACTCAAGGGATGCACACAGGTGTTGTGGTACTCGAGGGATGCACACAGCAAGGTGTGGTACTCGAGGGATGAACACAGGGAGTTGTGGTACTCGAGGAATGCACAAATTGAGTTGTGGTACTCAACAGGACCATTCCCAGATGACTTTTGGTTATCTCCAGGGATGGAGATTCCACAACTTCCCCGGGCAACCTGTTCAGCACAAAGTGCCAAGTCCTTGTCACTCATGGAAATCTCTGGAGTGGGAACACCAGGTGTGCCCAGGTGCAGCTCTGGCAGCTGCGTGCAGGGGCCTTTAATCCCATGGATGCAGGGCAGGGCTAGACTGGACCTGTGTCATGGCAGGTGTCTGTGGCTGGGGGTAATCCCAGGAATAGAAAATCACAGGCACAGCTCCAGGAGTCTGTGTGTGACACCAAGATCAGGGCTTCCACCTCACTGCCCAAAGCCACCAGCTGGGGGGTTTGGGTATCCATTAGCACTGAGGTGATGGGGATAAGTGGGAACAACAGGGGGATGAAAACGTGGCAGCAAGGCATCCCCAGGAGTCCCAGCCCAGTGACAGGGAAGTTCAAAAGTTCAGGAGCATGGCTGACAGGGAAAAACGTGTTGGAAAATAAAGACCTTAATTACAGTGACCCTGCCTTTGTTGGGGACTTGGTGGCTGAAGTGCCACTCAGGCAGGGGCTGGTGCCTGTGCCAGCAGCCCTGGCAGCAGGGATAGAGCAGGAGCCCTGAGGGCCAGGGCTGCAGGGCCCAGCTCCCCACTAAAAAACCCCTCTTCAGTCCTTGGGGGATGACAGTCCCCCGGGCTGCAGGTCTGTCTCCAGGGGAAGAGCTGGAGCAGCAGGGGCTTTGCATGAAAACGTGTCAGGGAGACACAGGGATAGAAGATTCCACTGGCAGAGCACGAGCAGAAAGCCACAGGGGAAATTTGTTGAGATAAGTGCCTGATTTTCAGGTACTTACACAGAATTTCTGTGCTGCCTCTAGCAGTGACTTTAACTTACAGTTTGATTATGTGAGAGACAGCAAGGCTGGAAATAACACATTCATAGAAACACAGAATGGTTTGGGCTGGAAAGAACCTTAAAGCCCATCCAGTTCCACCTCCTGCCAAAGGCAGGGACACCTTCCACTGTCCCAGGTTTCTCCAAGCCCCATCCAGCCTTGTCTTGGACACTTTCAGGGATGGGGCAACCACGGCTTTCTGGCCAACTCCTTGTAGAAGTAAAACCAAAGAAATCATCAGTCATACTGCCAAATGCAATATTTTCCTGAGCTTCACCAATGAACAATCAGCTATGGGAAGTCCTGGCCTCTGCACCAGCCAAGCAGAGCCAGGGCTGTGCCATGAGAAGAACCCCAGGGTGCTCTGATGGCTCAGCAGCCTCTGCACTCACAGAAAGCTCCAGTAAACATTAATATTGATTAGCAATTTACAAACGACCAAAGGGCATGGGCTGAAACCCAGTGCTGGCAAAATCTCTGCTTCTCAACCCTCACAGCTCCCTCATGCTCCCCACGAGAGCATCACTTCCCAGCCCTCACCCCCCAGCCCCCGGCAGCACTCAGATGTGCTGGGCAGCTCCAGGCTCTGTGTGCACAGTGAAATATTTGTGAGGTACCTTCCACATCCTCACTGAGTGCCTTGCAGAGGGAATGCTTATGATGCCTTGAGTTTGAGCATTTATGTTTTCAGATTCTGTGCTGCCCGGGGGTGCAGGTCTGAGCCTCACATTCAGTGTTGGTAAGCTCTTCACAGAGTAGGGAGACAAAACAATTCCTGTTCCTGCTGGAGACCAAGCACAACTTTCAGGCCCAAAAGCACAAACAAGGGTGGCTGAAGGGAGGAACAAGGATGGGACCTCACAACCTGAAGCTGTAACTGGACAATTAAACCTCAATATGCAAATGTACCAGAACTCATAAAAATGTGAGACCTCGTGACCGTTTGTCCATTTTGTGACCATTCTTAGTCCACCTTGGGTGTAGCTCTGGCCAGGCCCTGTCCTGCCCAAGGTGTACCCTAAAGGCCTTTCAATAAATATTCACTTTTTTCTCCAGCTCTGTCCAGTCTCTTCTTCAGGTTGGCCTTCCCTAAGGTATCACTTATAAATAAATTAACTCCTTGCAGCTCTGAGGCCTCCGACAGCAAATCCTCCCCCTTTTTGCACATTGTCTAGAGTTTGGTAAGCTGGCATAAAACTTTCTTTCCTTAACAAATTATTTTATACGATCTAAGGTGCCCTAGGTCTGAAATTCACCTGTCACAAAAAGAAAACTCACAATTATGTCACCCTCTTGTCTGCAGCGTGCAATTTATCCAGCAAATTGATCTCCATTTGTCTTAGGCTGCTGCTTGCCAACGTGCCTTTGGAACTGGCTTCCTATGGGAAATGGCTTGATGAGTTTGTTAGAACAGTTTCCTCTGCTGAACGAGCTGATTCCTGTCTAAACCTTTTCTCTTGACTGAGACAGATTTTATTAAGCCATAAGGCACTCCTGAGCTCTGTGATGAATATTAGAATTTGTGCAAGGCAGGAAGGGGTGGGAGCAACTCAGTGCAAGAAACACAATGGGGTCTGGGGGAATATTCAGGGTTAAACAGAGATTTAAAGGGCCTGTACAGGAGGGAGGGGATCTTGAAGTTCTGTGCAAACACAGTGCAGCTGGACAATGACCAGAAAGGGTCAGGAGGAGCAGCAGCACTCACAGCCAGTGGAGGCCCCAGTCTCTCTGCTGCCATTAGTGGTGCTGTTAAAATTCCCACAGATTCCCAGCTGACCCAAAGCCCTCATCAAAGACTGACTCCAAAAGTAATTGAGAGCACATCAAAATGTTTCTGAGCAGCTTTTCTGGGCTGCCTGGGAGACAAATCACCTGTACCTGAGCAATCAGTTGGCCCTAGTGAGGCATTTGGGTAAGCCCAGGTATGGATGGATGCAGTTCCCTACTCAGCACTGATCTCTTCATTGCTGTGAACAGGATTTATTTGTCTCCCCTGTTCCCTGGTGCTGAGCCCTGGCTGGCAGCACCGATGGCTGGGTGAGATACTCACCTGTTCCCAGTTGCAGGTCATTGCTCTGAGCCTCCTGGCCTTGGGTAACAGCTGGATTTTGATCTCTTGAGGGTTCTCCCTCCATCCTCAAGGGATTTGCTCTCCCTTGGTCTCACAGTGGTGGTGAGCCATAGGATGTCTCACCATCATCTCACCTCTGGAGGAAATTGTATCTTTTATTTTTCACTGTTGCTGAGCTAAGGATCAGGATTTGTGACGAGAACTTGTTTAGACAAACTCTTTTACACCCTGTTTTTTCCTCAGTGTTTTCCCTGGCTCTTGCATGATCCTCTTGGCTGGGACTGCAGTTGTTGGGAAAGAGGGAAGTGTTTCACAATAAGGAGCATCTGAGTCAGTGGGAAAGGCTGAGGTGGCCTTTATCAGAGTGCTCTGACCCATCCTGAAAATGCAGTTCCCAGATGCCTCAAGCCCAGGTGAAAGCATGGTGTGACAGGTCAGTGTTTTCCCACTCCAGAGGTGAAGCTCAGCACAGAGACAAATGCCAGTGTTGGCTCCCATTAAACTGGGGGAGCAGCTGGTGACCAACTGTGGCCAACCATCACTGCGTGCCAAAAACCACCCAGCACAGAGAAAATGGGGATTTGGGGCTGAAGCACAGAACCATAAAATCACAGAACCCCAAAATCACAGAACCCCAGACTGGTTTGGGTTGGAAGGGAGCTCAAAGTTAATCTCACTGCAATCCCAGGCAAAGACACCTGCCACTACCCCAGGATGCTCCCAGCCCTGACTTTGGACACTTCCAGGGATCCAGGGGCAGCCACAGCTGCTGTGCCATGATAGGGAACACTGAAGGTGACATTCCCAGGGTGCAGCCAGACTGACTTCACTGACATTCTCTGATTCTGTCCTCCAGCCCCCTCGGTTCTGTGTGCACCACTGTGGGAGGATTAGTGACATAACTGGGATAACTGGGGCTCAGATCTCTTGGCTGCCACCACTGAGGGCTTCCCACAGCAGCTCCTTCCTCCTTCAGAGAGCACCCTGCTCCTTGTTCTGGCTTCTGGGGTTACTCCACAAGTGAGGAGTAAGTCCAGAGAGGGAAGGGGACATGAGGTGAGAGCTGGAGCACCTCTCCTATGAGGAAAGGCTGGGAGAGCTGGGGTGTTCAGCCTGGAGAAGTTCCAGGGAGACCTCAGAGTCCCTTTAGAGACTAAAGGAGCTCCAGGAGAGCTGGAGAGGGACTGGGGACAAGGGATGGGGGAACAGAATAAGTGGGAATGGCTTCAAATGGACAGAGGGAAGGGTTAGATGGGATATTGGGAAGGGATTCTTGGCTGTGAGGGTGGGCAGGCCCTGGCACAGGGTGCCCAGAGCAGCTGTGGCTGCCCCTGGATCCCTGGCAGTGCCCAAGGCCAGGCTGGATGGTGACACTGTTAAAGACTACAACAATACAGACTCTGACTTCAGAAGGTTGACAATGACTGTGTTTATTTTTGGGAATTTTTTCCCTTTTATGCTGTTCTACAGAGAACAACCCAATGAGTGGAAGAAAGACAAACTTCTCCAATCACATTGGTCAGACCAGAGGGACATCAAGAAGAAGTCCCTCCTAGGGAAAGGAATGCAAACAAAGGTTACAGTCAGGAAAACGTGTCTCTTGTTGACAGAAAACTCTCTGGGAAAAGAGTTTTAGAAAACCAAAACATTTCAGGTATGAACTAGGGCTACAGGATGGGGCTTGGAGCAACCTGGGACAGTGGCAGGTGTCCCTGTCCACGGCAGGGGGTGGGATGAGATGGACTTTAAAGTCCCTTCCCAGCCAATCCATTCATTCCATGGATTCTGTGATTCTTCCATCAGCGCTGGTCTGGTGAAGGCCACACCAGGTCCTCCTGGGCTCCCTCTTGCCACAGAATCACTGGGCTCCTCCAGGAATGTCTCTTAGTGATGCCCAAGCTGGGAGCAGGCCTTGCCTGCTGGTTGGACATTGCTCTGTGCCCAGTGCCACCTCTGGGGCACAGGAATTTGCTCTCTAGAGGAGACAAGGTGTAGTTGGAGCCCCTGGACAGGATATTTGGGTGGGACGCCGTGGTCTGTCCCTGTAGCTGAACTCCATTCACTCCTTGGTTGCCTCTGACCCTGATGGGAGGAAGGAAGGCACAGGAGAGCAGGAATCAAAGCTGGATTTGACTGCAATTCTATCACAGCACTGCTGCTGGTGAACCTCCTGCCACCATCAGCTCCCTTGCCCTTTTTGTACACGTGAAACAAAGCAGAACACGCAGGATCTTGCAGGAAGGATGGTTCAGGTGCCCAAAATCACATGCTCAAGGGTGCAGAGGGAGGATTATGTGGATCCCCATGGCCCCACTTCATCACCAGGGAATCCCAAGCCACCCTGGAATCCCAAGACAGGTTTTCTCCAGTGATGGACACTCTGGTGAGAGCACACCAGACCCAGCTCCTCAGGGAGCTGAGCACTGCTGGAGCTTTGGGAAGCACAGTTAAACACCTCTAGGTCTGTGACTTACAGCCCTTGGCCCCTTCACAACCTGCCAACTTACCACAGAAAGTGATGTGTCATCCTCAGGTCTCAGCTTGTCCCTTCCTGCTGCCTGCAGACACAGATTTTTGGCAGTGTTTCCCTCCTTCCCAAGCCCTCTGTCTCTCTCCCTGCTCCCCAAGTCCTTGTCTCCCATCTCTCCCATAAGACACTTGCTGTCTCCAGAGAAAGGCAAATAGGAGTCTGGAATCAGGAATTTTTTCCTCTTTTTTTTTAATTTTTTTTTTTTTTTTTTTTTTCCCTAGGGACTGAGTCCTTCCCCCTGTGCTGCCAGGGAGCTGCAGAGCAGAGACAGCTGGGCCTTTTCCTAACCCCTGGGAGGCTTTGGGGCTGCTCAGCCTTCACTTTGCACAGAGAACAGTTGCAGAAATACATCTTCCCTGAGATTCTCATGCAAGCTGGGACAGGCACCCCGTGTTCAGGGAAGAGGGACAGAGCTCCTTATGCAGGAAATCTCTGCAAAAGAGCCCCGAGGAGCTTTTGCAGGAATGCAGGAGAAAGGTTCTGTCCCATAAGGGAAGAGTCTGGACTGACTGTGGTGAGCGAACCAAAAACTGGTGAGAAACTCAGGAAGCAGGGTTTGATTTGATTTGATGTGATTTAACTCTCCAAGGAAGCTGATCCTGCCCCCCTGCACCCTCACATGCACATGTACAAACACCAGGATGCAGTACATGGGTGGGGCAGACTGCAATAAATTGTTATCCAAAATCCATTTTCCACAGCAACGCAGAGCACCCAGGGAGGGATTGTAAGGACACAGCAGCTGACACGTTTTCTAAACCCAGCACAGAAAGGGTGTCAGCTGCTGTGTCCTTACAGCCCCTCCCTGGGTGCTCGTGATTGTCAAGGATAAGAGGTTTTTGGGCAGTAGTTTTGACCCAGAAGCCAACATTTATTGCAGTGTGATCTTTTGCTTCAGACTTTTTCTTGCCTCACCCCTCAGTAAGTCTTGAGTGAGACTGATTTCTGTTGCATGTGTTCCCTTGTCCGGGGCCTCTGGTGGATCTGGTGTGTTTGTTGGGATAAGATGGTGAGAAATAGCACAGACACTGTGGTGTTTGGCTGCCAGAGCTGCTGGGGGACAGGTTCCTGCTGCCAAGTCACCCACGTTGGGCTTTGTACAAGCAACACTCTTCTCTTTTGCTGTCACTCACGTCCCTTCAGTCAGCCTGTGCTTACCTGGAGATAGCCCACACAGTTCTGAGAGGCAAGGCAGGAGGAGCACCAGGGATGGTGGTGGGTCTCACAGAATCAGGGAATTATTAATTTTGGAAACGACCTCCAGGATGATCAAGTCCGACCTTCACACGACCCAACCCCCATGGCCACCAAGCCACAGCACAAGGGTCTGCAGGTTCCTTGAGCACTTCCAGGCATGGTGACTCCACCACTGCCCTGGGCAGCCTGGGCCAATGCCTGAGCACCCTTTCAGTGAAGGATTTTTCCTTAACATCCAAACATTTCCTCTTGTTCCTTGGGAACAGAGGCCAACCAACCCCCAAGCCCAGCTGCTCCCTCCTGCCAGGCAGTTGTGGAGACCCAGAAGATCCCCCCTGAGCCTCTTGTACTCCAGGCTGAACGACCCCAGAAGGAAACATTTAATTGGAAGAGCAGCCTCTCATTTTCTTGGCTCATCTGTGAGCCCCCAGAGCACAGCAGGGGAATCCCTGTTCAGCCCCTGCCTTGGCTGCACTTTGCCACGTGCCAGAGTTTCGTTGAGATACTTTTGGTTCTCTGTGACTTCTGGGGAGGAACTTTGACAAAGGCTTTTGAAAGACTCAGAAAATTGCACCCTTCACAACTGCTTTGCTGACACACTTAAAGCAGGCAGAGGAACACAATTTTCCTTTAAAGAGGACATGCTGGGTTCTCTGTCTTACGTGCCATAACCAGTAATGAAAGTCAAGCATGTCCCCTGCACACTCCCAGGCTTTAACCCTTCTTGCTGCACTGCCTGCTGTGAGATGCACAAGGAAAGACAGCAAACTACTGAAAACCTAAGCAAATCTGCAGGTGAAATAGGGAAGAAAAAAAAAAAAAAAGCCAAATCCAAAAACATTTTATTCCAGAGAAGCAGGAGGAATGGATTTTGAGGAGTGAGTAGGGTTTTTTTTTTCTTGGCTAGAGATCATATTCACAGTTTGTCCTCCTAGAGTTCTAAAAACAGCAGAGCAAATTGCTAATCAAAAGGTATAGCTTGACAAACTAAGTCCAAACATCTCTAATATATTGTTTGTAGCTAAAACTTGAGTAGTTAACAATGGCATCAGTAGATAACTGATCCATCAGGATCATCCCCAGCCCATCCTCCCTCTGTGGCAATGGAATAACTCAGCTTCTCCAAGAGCCTGAGCTCCCTGGGTGAGTCCTTGCTCAGAACACCCTGTGCTAAGTCCCCTGGCCCAGAAGGAAATCCTGGCTCTGAGGACCTCACCTCTTTTCTGCTGGCATTTATTTATATGCCAAGTTCAGAGCAATCTTCTGGTTTTCTTCAGGAGTTTGATTACACAACTCAGGTTCTTGATTAGGTTTGTGGTTTACAGTTAATAGTGAGCACAGATACAAATAATTAAGTATTTCACCTGTGACTTAAAAAAAAAAAACAGGAAAAGAGCATTTCCTGGCATGGCAACAATGTTATATAAGGGGGGAAATGAGAGAACACCCCCATCTCTGTCCCACTGACTCTAAACAGTTCTCTCCTGGTCCCTGAAGGAGATTTTCCCTCTCACAGGTTGTCATGAACAAGCCATGTACAGGTGCTTGGAAAGGCTCCTGCCTTTTCCCTGCTGCACATAAATCAGTGTAATGATGTCCTGCCCTGCACTGAGATGGCAAAAAACTGGGATGATGATGCCTCACCAGAGAGAACAAATCCACACAGGAATGCATTCCAACTTCCCAAACCATGGCCAGCCACGGCTGGGAAAAAAAAATCCCCCCAGACCTGACCGTGCCTGGGGTCACCCAGGAGGGGTGGGCATGGGGGGTGCTTGGCAAACCCATCCCCTGCCAGCACAAACAAGCCCAAGGCAGGGCAAGAGGCAGGGAGCCCAGAGCCACAGAGCAGGTTCCAGTGAGCCCAGGAGGGGAAGAGTCAGAGTCCAGCCAGGAAGGGCATCCAGCAGGTGGGGGCTCAGCTGAGTGGAAGGGAAGCAGTGGATGGAAGGGACTGGAGGTGGTAGGACTGGAGACCAATCTCAGGAGAGACACGGAACCATGGAATTTATAATCATGGAGTGTCCTGAGCTGGAAGGGACCCACAAGGACCATCCAATCCAACCCCTGACCCTGCCCAGACACCCCAACAATCCCACCCTGTGCTGGGAACGTTGTCCAAACTCTTCTGGGGCTCTGGCAGCCTCGGGGCTGTGCCCATTCCCTGGGGAGCCTGGGCAGTGCCCAGCACCCTCTGGGGGAAGAACCTTTCCCTGATCTCCAGCTTTAACCCCCCTGACACAGCCTGGGCACGACTGAGTTCATACAGTGAATATTCTTGGGTCAAAGACTGTGGCAATGGGCCACCCCCAAGGAAGGGCAGTGGGTACTGCTGGACTGGAGCTGGATTAATTCAGGTGACAATCTGAGTATCCCAGGGCCAAGCAGAGGCCTAGGGTAGTTCAATATCTCCATGTGCTCTCTGGGTGACAATCCAGGTGCAGCCTCATTAAGTTTGTAGGCAACACCAGAGATGAGGAAGCAGCTGGCACAGGAACAGCAGAGCTTTAGCCCAGAAGAAACTCAACAAACTTCAGATCTGAGCCAACAGGAACCTCTCAAACTGCTCCAGGGCAGGGCAGGGTAACCCTGGTCAGCTGTGCAGCCTGGGAAGTGCTGGATCAGCCTGCTGGGAAGGACCAGGAGGACAGATGGAACATGAGTCAACAGTGCACTCTCATGGCAAAGCAGGGAAACCACAAACTGGGCTTCACCAGGACTGGGACCAGAAGGGAGGAGCTACCAGTTCCCTCTGCTCGGTGCTGGGATCCCCTGCTCCTGTCCTGCCCCCAAAGCCCCTTCCCCACCCAGAAGAAGAGGGTGTGACAGAAACACACAGGAGCTGTGGCAGGGGCTGGCTGAGGTGGCAGGGGCTGGCTGAGGTGTCAGGCCTCTGACACCTGGCCCCAGGACAGGTGGAAGGAATTGGTTTGTGCTGCCACACAAAGGTGGTGCTGAGGGGCTGGAGATCACAGCCCACAAACAGTCGGGGGGCACTCAGGGAACGACACCAAAGAGACAACAAGGCTCCAGGTGGCATATTAGGAAAAATATGATGAACGAAGTTCAACGAGGAAAAAATGCCAACAAAGCATTAGCTCTCACTCCATCAGGTCCCAGGGTGACCACGTTTCCCAAAATATCTGCTGTTCCCCAGAGCCACACTGCTCCCTGAAGAATGAGCATCCCCAGTCCGTGATCTTCCATTCAACTCCCTCATCTGCACAGCAAAGAGATATCAGGATAATGGTCCCTCAATATTTAATTGTGTGGGATGCTATTTACCTGAAACTTCTCACCAAGCAGATGTTGGTGTTGAGGTCTGTTCCTCCAGGAGAGGAAATGAAAAGTGGAGCATATTAAGATCAATCTGCAAACCATCAGTGTTGTGCAAATTGGACAGTCAGTGCCACAGTTTGGGATATTGCCTGCTTTGTGCACGAGTGAGGGAATAATTTATGGTAACAATTTTCATATAATGTAAAAAAAAAAGAAGAATGGATGGCTATGGTAGCTGAGGGTGGAAGAGAGGTGGGGAAAGCAATAGAAATGGAAGAAAATAAATTAACCAGTAGCTGAATTTTTCACATTTGTGTATCAGCAAAGAAAGAAAACCAAACTAGAAAATTTGACTCATTCAGAGCAGACAATGTTTTACTTGTTCTTAAAGGCATCTCAGGGAATGAATGCAAACTGAGAGGGAGATGTATGCAAATTCATGCAAATTCATCTGCAAATCAGCACATACCATCAGTCTCTTGGCACCTTCCCAGCGTCTCTGTGCCGGAGGGACTCAGGAGGGACTGAGTAGGATGAGGAGCAGTGGAAGTGCTGTGGTCCCTCCCAGCAGGACCCACAGCCCTGGGACGGGGTTGGCTGCACTGGGGCTGTTGTCCTGCTGCCCTTTTCTCCCTCCTGCACTCCCAGCATCTCCTCCCTCTGTCCAGGAGGAGGACTTTCCCCTCTGACACGTGGGAAAGCTGGAGCGCAGGAACGAGACAGGGACAGGCACCTGCAGCTCCATTTGCTGGCCATCATCCTCCTTCCTCCAACTGTTTTACCTCTGAGTGGACGGAAATCTTCTGCATTTTGGCTTCTCCAAGCCCTGCTCAGAAGTGTCTGTGTTTGCATTCTCACACTCATGTTTCCTTGTACTTCAGGCTTCTCTGTATTTAAGGGTTCACCTCTTCTGTTTGCCAGCATCATTCCTCACACCCACGCAAAGAGATGCTCATAGTTGTTTGTTATTCTTTGCTTTTCTTTTCAGATCACTTTTTAAAAAATATTCTGTCAGAATGAAACATTTATGAGTGTTCTTCATTATGGGCTTCATCCTTTATCTCCTAAGACCAGTGGTCCTTACTGACGTCCAAACAATAAGATTAAATCATTTCTCTTTCTTCCGAAGGAAAATGGCAATTTATTGTGAGCTTTTGGGGTATTTTGTAGGGGATTTTTTTTTTCTTCCTTCTGCTTTGTTGAAACAGCTTCATATGAATTGTTCTGGGAAAGTAAAGTATTAAAATATATTAGGTTACTCATCATTTACCAATGGATCAAATCCACCAAGACACATTTTTTGTGTCTGTCAGTACCAACTCCCAGCTTTGAAGGCCATCTGAACATCTTCATAATTCTTTCCACCATCCCAACCCTCACCTGTTGTGGTCCTAATAGAATTTTGTCTATTAGGACAGGAAAAGGGACTGGAAGGAGCACAGGGCAGAAACCTGGATTTATACTTGCAGTCAAATGTTTGACTTGACAGTCTTGGAGGTTTTTTCTAACTTTAATAATTCTGTGGTTCCATAAAGTAATAACCACGTTTTTAGGGCTGTATTTTTATATAGCCCCATATACATGTATTTTATATATGTATTTTATATTTCTAGGGTTATATTCTTAATAAATATGCTGTCATGCATTCAGGAGCTCCACAAATAAAGGAATAATGTGCAGCTGGGTTTATGTGTAGAATCAAATGTCAGAAGAGGTTGTCCAGAGAGGTTGCAGAGCCTCTGTCCTTGGAGGTTTTTGAAGCAGAACTGGAAAAAGCCCTGAGAAATCCTTTCTGACCTCATATCTGACCCTGCTTTGAGCTGGAGGTTGGAGCAGACACATCCTCAAGTCCCTCCAACAAATTCCCCTATAAATTTGTGAATTGGAACATTTCCCCAGGCAAGCTGTACTTAAGCTTATGGAATGTGTGATTTGAAGGTGTATTCCCCAAGTCCCAAAGCTTTAATCCAACACTGTTCCTCTGCCACAAGCCAATGGACAATCATTCTCAAAAACCCCAGTGGGCTCAAAAATCCCAATCCCCCTCCAATGCTGTTAGGGAGACTTTGTGCTTTGGTGGTGTCCTGGTTTAGGGCAAATTTGGGAGGAAACCTCCAAAGAAGTTCCTCTGGAAAACAAACCCAAACGGCCCCTTCCCCCAGCCAGTCCGGGAAAAAAAGAACTTCCTTGGAGAAAAGTGGAAAAAACTATTTATTTAACAAACAAGATGCCCACGAGCACAAAGAATGAATAATATGGCCAAATAATAGGGAAAATTTGGGAGGAAATCTCCAAAGGGGGTTCCTCTGGAAAGCAAAACCCAAATGGCTCCTCCCTCCAGCCAGTTGGGGAAAAAAAAGAAATTCCTTGGAGAAAAGTGGGAAAACCTATTTATTTAACAAACAAGGTGCCCACAAAGCACAAAGAATGAATAATGTGAAACAATAAAACCTCTCAAAGAAAGATGGCAAACTGAGAAAGTCCTTACAGTGGGTGTAGCTCAGCTCACTCCTAAACCAAGATGTCCTGGTTTAGGGCAAATTTGGGAGAAAACCTCCAAAGGGAGTTCCTCTGGAAAGAAAACCCAAATGGCCCCTCTTCCCAGCCAGTCTGAGAAAAAAACTTCCTGGGAGAAAAGGAGGAGCAGGGAGTCCTCTGTGCCTCGGTTTCACTCATGTCCAGCAGGATGGACATGGAAAAATGCTGTTCCTCCTTTTCCTGGGCTGGGAGCCAGGAGATGCCACTGCTTGCAGTGCTTAATTAGCACATTCAGGCCATCGGCTGGACAAGGCAAGGAGATTTTCAGTCACGTCCCTGAAGGCCAGGCCAATGGGGCACAGCAGTCATTGGCTCTCTCGTTCAGCAATTCATCCTCCTTAAGGAACCTTCCAAAGAGCCAAAGTGATACAAAACCACTTCATGGAGTCATAAAATGCCCTGAGTTGGAAGGGATCCACAAGGATCATTGAGTCCAACTCCTGCCTGCCCTATGGGACAATCCCAGGAATCTCACCATGCTGTCAGAAGACCAGAAGACTTTGTGGGTTTCCAAGACCTTACAGGAAAGAGCCTTAGGTAGCCTGATGTGACCTCAGAGCTGACCCTTGAGTTGTAGGTTGGACTAAATCACTTCCTGACCTCAGGACATCCTTCCATTCTGCAGGACATCCTAGGAAAGAATGAATGAAAAAGCCCAGGCACAGCTCATGGAGGTGCAGTGTCTCCCCCACGCTGTTCCAGGACATGAGTAAGTTCATCCTGCCTTTTGAGGCAAAAGGAATTTCTTCTCTGGACTTAAAAGACCATTTCTTTAATAATCTCACACCTCCAGAGCTGCAGCTGTAAATCTGCTGTGACAGCTCAGCACAAGGGGGAGGTCTTGTCTTACCTTCCACTGCTCCACAGGTGCTCAGCACACACCTCAGAGGTGCTGGAATCTCCTAGAGTGGGTCTGGGAGCTGAAACCCCTTGCAGAAAGGTGGACTAGCACAGGAGGTACTGGGGGAACTGGGACTGGGGTCAAGGGGAAGGTGGGAAGATGAACAAGAGGAGAGGATGCCTCCCCTTGTCAGTGGCAGGAGCTGCTCCACTGGCTGAATTGCCCCCGTTTCATCCTCTTTCCTCTCTGCTTTGTGGGTTAACTGTGGGGATCTGAGTGTCCCAGTTCCAGAGACAGTGGATCACCCCAGCTGCACTCCTGGTCCTGGGACCACGTCAAACCCAGACCACTCCCCTGTCCCAGGTTCCAGTACAAACTGGGCTGCCCTGTCAAGTCCCTGCACGGTCACTGGGGACCCTGCGTGTTCTCAACAGCAAAGATTACAAAGCAGCTGCCTGTGTCAGCCCTGCTTCTCAAAAGGGCCTCCCCCAGAAGACTGGGGGAAAGAGCAGGTGGATTTAACATCAGAACTCAGGGGACAAAGACAAGTCAGCCTCTTTCAGCCACACTGATGATTTACCATCCTTCTGCCCCATGCAGCTCACAGAGCACCTGACACCACAAGCCAGCCCCAGCTCTGGGCTGGTTCTGAGCCCTCAGTCTGCTTTTTGCCCCAGTGGGACAGCCCTGGCCTCCTGTTCACCCAGGATCTGATGACATTTTCTCCACCACTCAATCCCCACCCCTGCCTCCCCGGCTGTCCTGTTGTGTCCCATGCCCACACCCTGATGCTCAAGTCATGTCCTTTACCCTCTGACAAATAAAAGCCCAATTGCACCCAGTGACACATGAAGAGCTGTTTTGTTCTCTGTTTACCTCCAGAGATGGAGAGGTTTTGATCCCTGGCCTAAACTGGCACTTTGCTGCCACAGAGCTCCCCCCACAGCTGCTGGGCTCTGCACTGACCCAGAGGAGCACACAGAGAGGCTTTGGGCTTTACACCAAGTCCCCAGTGATGGGTTTGTGGCCCTCAGTGGTGTCTGGGACATGTCCCTGTGCACGTTTAGAGCAGTGGCACCTCCTCCCAACCCTGCTGGTGCTGCCTGGTGGCGAGGCTGAGCCAGCGCAGGCCCACGGCGCACGAGGAGTTAATGAAAACTGCTGGATTAAAATCATTACATTGTCACTGGCAGTCCCTGCTGTTAGCCGTGGGGAAGGGCCTCGTCTGCAGCTCCCTTACAATAAAATGAAGGGTAATTTCATCCAGTCACCTGCTGCTGACCTATTTAAAGTACCCAGAGCAGGGCTGGGCAGGGCGCTGCTGCCTCAGGGTCACACTGCAGGTGACACGTCCTGGGGCCACCTCTTTTGGGGGCACAGGGCACCCACAGCCTCCTCTCGGTGTGGGCAGCGTGAGCAGGCAGCTGGTGCTGCTGGCATGGCCCTGGGCAGGCTCTGGGCTGCCTGGGGAGGGAAGGGGCTGCACAAACCCAGCTGAACACAGGAGTCACAACACAGCACAGAGCCCATCCTGTGGCACCCAGGCTTTTGGGAGCCCTGTGCCTCCTTCCTCAAATACCCCCATCCTCCTGCGGGCTGAGGAAGAGGAAGATTCCCTGTACTCATTGCCACTGGAGCTACAGCTTTCCAAACTGGGCTTTCAAGACCTAAATTAACTCTTCTTTCTTGGTTTGCACAGCCGAGTCGCTGCAATGCTGGCAGTGGTGAGCTGCCTGCTGGTGTCTCCTTGGTTTGCAGGTCAGGCTGGGAGGCAGGCAGACACCAGCTCCAGCATCCTGGGCTATCTATGCCAGAGGACATGGCTCTGCTGAGAAGAAGCAAACTGTGCTGAATCTCCTCCCTGGGCTCGTGTAGCCCTGGTTGGTGCCTGAGATGTTTTGGTTTCTCTGAAACTCTTTTCCCAGAGAGTTTTCTGTCACCAAGAGACACGTTTTCCTGACTGTAACTTTTGTTTGCATTCCTTTCCCTAGGAGGGACTTCTTGATGACCCTCTGGTCTGACCAATGTGATTGAAGAAGTTTGTCTTTCTTTCACCCATTGAGTTGTTCTCTGTAGAACAATATAAAAGGGAAGAAATTCCTGGAAATAAACAGAGTCATTGTCAGCCTTCTGAGTCGGTGTCTGTGTCGTTGTGATCTTTAACAGCATCAGGGTCGCTCTGGTCCCCAGCAGGGATTGCCTGGCTTGGCTGGGTGACGCTTCAGGGAGACACAGAGCTCAAGCCTCCCATCCACTCTATAGATGTACAATAAATAATTAGAAGGTTATTATATCTCTTACAATATTCAGTCTTCTCCAGTTCTTGGAGTCCCTTGGTGAACTCACTGCACCTTCCACTGCCTGAAAGGGTTGGAGGGAGGATGGAGACAGATTTGTGTGTGCAGAGGAGGGACAGTGGCAAGGGGTTAAGGCTGCCCAGAGAAGCTATGACTGCCCCTGGATCCCTGGAAGTGTCCAAGGCCAGGCTTGGAGCAACCTGGGATAGTGGAAGGTGTCCCTGCCCATGGCATGAGGAGATGAAATGAGCTTTATGGTCCCTTCCAACCCAAACCAGTCGGGGATTCTGGAGTTCTGTATTACTGTGTAAGGAGACCCACAGCAAAACTTGTTCAGCTTGGAAGTGGACAAGCACAAGCACAGGGTGCCAAAACTCTCTGCTGCAGACCACGTGAAGTGAGTCCTATTCCCTTTTTTCTAGTGAGGAAGACTTCCATTTTTAAAACACATAAAGGCTTCCTGTATATTCACTTGACTCCATGAAAAAGAATTAAAAAAAAAA